>JBAMHW010000012.1:16516073-16536471 GCA_037177495.1 Rhadinocentrus ornatus | reverse complement strand
TCAGACCCCTCCATGTTTCTAAGTGGGAGAACTTGCAAAATAGCAGGGTGTTCAAATACTTATTTTCCTCACTGTATCTCCAAAGTGACACACGCAGCCATCCTTCACTCACTCACTTGCTTTCGGTCTGAAGTAACCCTACATCACAGTAATCTGCTTTTTTCCCATCTTCTGAGTGCCCCTGTTTAATGTCTTCACTGCTCAACCAAAGGTGAATCTCTGGCAGTGAAAGATCTTTCGAAGTCCCACTGAACAGCAACTCAAAACTTCTAACCCCGCCTCTCTCCTCCAACTCCTCTGCATCCCACCCACTCTCAAAGTACCCCTGCTGTTCCTCCACATTAGCCCATTGGTAGTCCATTCCTATTTCCTGTCAAAACATTTCTCCAGTGGTCTCTGGTTCCTAATGCCCCCTCCATAGGCTCTCTAAGAAAACAAACCAGGCTTACTCCGTGTGGCAGGGCTCAAGCCACAACAGCTAATGCTGGCTGAAAAAGAGCAAAGGTGACCAAACACAAACTCAGCCTATAACCTCCTACATATTATACACTTCCTGTGCACACTAGAGTCCAGGATCTTCCTAGTTTACATGAGACCACTTTGTAGAAAGCAGCTTTACCAAAGGTCCCTGAACTTACTTTGTCCAGTCCAGCTCTGAACGAGACTCTCACCATTTCAAGCAGTGCCTGTCAAAGAGTTTGATATTCTAGACACTGCGTCATCTCCCCCTGTCTGTCTTTGTGTCATTCTACTGCTTGCATTGCCCCAAGGGAAGAGCCATCCCCACGCTCCTGTGCCAGCTGCTCAGTGGTCTAGCCTGTGTGCCGCTTCACTGTGTGAGGCTGGTGTGCATTAGAGCCTCAGGGCCCTGTCGCCACGCTGCCTGGTCCCCCTGCCTGAGGGGCTCGCTGACAGGGGGTCTGGAGGGACCGGACAGTAGTGTCCCACCAGGGAGAGACCTCTGACAGTGGACTGAGCAGCAAAGTGTTTCTGACTTTGTCTCTGCACATGTATGTGATAGACAGGTAATTTATGCATTCATATTGTGGATGATTGTGAGTGCAATACAGAAAACTATTTGACTTGATGAGTGATAATTTAAACAGAAACTATGAAGCAGACTTGGCTCACACTGCTTTAATATATAATTAGAAAATAAATTGATCTGATTAGCTGGAGGAACTCAGATGCATTTAGTAGAGTTCTTTTTAAAACTCCAAGTTTTAAAAAAAACTTCCAAATATATATGTGTGTTCCTAAACACACATATTCTTAGCCTTTCTGTTACCTAGATTTGACTCTCACATGTTTAACACTTGTAAAATGGCCAAAAAGAAGTAAAGATCCAAACAGGTAATGACAAGCACAGAAACATAATCCAAATGTGTGTTGAATTTTACACAATTTTAAACAGAATCTCAGCCCCTGCTTTACATTTGTGAGCTTAAATAAAGCTCGTCATTTATTATAAAAGCATAAATACATTGTCAGCTTGTTATAAGATATCCAGCCAAATAATAATAATAATGAAAAAACAATCTTGAATCCAATGCTTCCCTCCAACTTGTTAACTCTTTCCATCACTAAATTTCAGCTCGTAACAACGTAAACAGCACTAGGAGCACTAATTTCAAGTGAAGTTTGTGTCAGTTTGCAACTATTTCACCAGCACATTACCCATTTGTGGCTCTTTCTGTAGTAAAATGCTTCAATAAAGTTAAAACGCACTGCCTTTTTACATCGAAATGATTGTCAAACTGTTTGTAGCTAGTAACTTACTGATGATTGTAAGGATTAAATATACTGAACTGGAAAAGCCCTGATGCTGACATCAGCTGTGCTCCTTTGCAGCCTCACTGCCATCCTATCCAATAACTAACCAATTTTAAAGTTGGCCCCTTCACTCACAAAGCACAACCAAGAACACTTCTTACTGCTAAGTCGCTCTATTTCTGTACTAGCTGTACTCGGGACTGGGGTAAACAAACTGTGTTCCCAAACAAACATCTAAATCACATACATCACAAATAATTGCTTTTTATGATTAAGCAGTTTTACTGAATTTTTATTTTTGTTTATAAAATGATCTGTACGTTTGGAGAAGATATAACAGCTTTGGGATTTGTAAAAGGTCTTACATATTTCTGCACCTTTAGGTTTTCAGCTTTTGATTCAACATCAGAAAAGTCATCTTAAAATAAAAAGACAGGAACAATAACAGCAGGACCTGTACAATATATCATTATTCACATGCAGTTTCGAGTTAACAGACACAATGAATAAGACTCTTATAATGGGAGTATAAGAAAACAGTCTCCTAAAATGACATTATTGTCTCACACATAAAACTCTCAAGTGCATTTATGACGACCTAACAGGGCTACTTGCCGGCAGAATTTGATTATGCATCTGGGAGAGGGAAGGAATTCAACCTCTGACACTGTCCAAAAAATGTTGCTGCATTTATTCTTTGGCTGATAGTTTAATGTCATTTTCCCAAAGACTTCTATTTTCTTTTTGGTTGAAGCAGAAGAATGTTGAGGCCACTGTTCCCCACCATTAGCAGGACAAGAAGAAACTATGTTGCATGCTGCGAGGGCAGGTAGATGGGCTATAAAAAATGCAGGGGAAAACCCTACATCGACAACTATTATTTCTAGAAAATATTTTACAACAAATAAAAACAAAGTTTAAAACAGGTGGTCGGACTCACATAGCCCATCACATCAGCACAGGCCAGACATTTACATAAAGCAACAAATGGTAATCGAATTAACAGTCAAACTTTGTCAAATATGGTTAATCAATGAAGCTAATATCATAAACTGTTTTACTGCTCTGCAGAGCTGAGACTTCATGTGCATGTTACCATACAGTTAGGTACTGTCTTTTTACAGGATAAATTTAGTTCAAGAATTCAAATCAGCGTAAGGAGTAAAAAACTAATAAAAGCAATAAAATACTCTAAACTGGGGGATCTTGTAATTGAGTTGAAACTAAAGCAATTTTCGGTGTATTGATTAGCAAAAGAAGAAAAAAAATGAAAAAGCAGTATGCTCACTAGTTGAAAACAAACCTGTGGTACATGCACATAACCAGAAGCAAGACTACAAAACAGATCAATATAACCCACAACCTGAAATTAAGAGTAATGGATTCCTGTTGGAACTGAGCATCTGAAGTCAAGTCATTTCTCAGGACAAGTAATCACTGTTGAAAGAATAAAAGAGCTAAACTCTGATATGAGGCAGCAACTGATGAAAATATAAAGAAAGTCCACACATATTTTTAATCATAGGTGTGAGAATGTAGGAGTCTTTGCAAGCTCTTTTTGCGTCTGGGGGAGGGAAGAGCCATATTGACAACATTGGAAAATTCTTATTGATTATTCTTCTTTTCTCTGGGCTTCGGCTTGTTAAAAAAAAAGAACCCTCTTGGAAACACGATCAATTAGTGAGATAGTGCTTGCCATTGATCATTCGACTGCCCCTCACAAGGCTCTTGCCTTACGATGGATCCCTCCACACACACTCCTTATGACCAACTATTGATCTCAGCTTCTCAGCCAAATTTAAAAGCGCACACTCACACTGAGGGCAACCCCTTTCTATGCAAACCACACAGACTAATACTAATACTGACATCTGCTTGTCTCCATTGTAAAACCCATGGTTCACTCATAAATACTGAGGCCAGCTTTGGCCCAGAACCAATATAGTTTCTAAGAGGTCAGAGGTCAGTATGCTAATAACGCCACCATTAACAGATCTGCCTGGGTTAATACTGAAAACACAGGGAGAGCAATGAAGACTGGTGAAAACAGAATTTTTTAAATAAGGATGTTTTGATTATTCATTCAACATATTTACTAATTAATGATATGGTTTGGAAATCCAAATCAAGTTCAATCAATCTTGAATTAGTTTCATTCAGTCACTGCTTGGTTGATTTGTTTGCTAAATAATCTATAAGATCAAGAATGAAATTTTCTTTCAAATGATCCACTTATTCTTTTAGCACAAATATTGTGGTCAAATAGATTTACTGATCACAGGAGTTTGAAGAGTTATATTCATGATGATGAGCCCTGAGCAATTGATCTTTCTCTCTCTCTATTGATCAATCATCAAACCAAACAGTGAACTGGTCACTCAGTCATTTAAAGATAAGTGGCCTTCTGTTAGAGAGAAGTCACATCAGGCCTGTGAATATAACAGTTCACCAGTGTTAAGATTAGACAGATGTAAAACTATTAGGCCCAGCAGGCAGTGGGGCATTAGATAATTTCTTTCCATAAGCAACTTGACTCATCTCTTTGTCAGCAGCCGCCCTTGCCCTCTTCATCCCTTGGTCCTTCCACCCTTTGTCCCCTCACCCCTCCCTATGGATCAGCTGTGATATCCTCTCATTCTCTTTTCTCTCAAATCAGGATTAGGGAGTAGAGGAAGGGGGTGGCGGGGTGCAGCAGCAGCAGGAGGAAAAAGGGAGAGAGAAAACTGAAACAATATGGAAAGGAGATTAGAAAAGTGGGGGTTTGGGCCATTTGGGGAATTGCTAACTCCCTTGTGCTTGGGTAGGTGTCCTAATGACACTGCCTAATTATGGCAAAATTAGACAGGCTAAAGGGAATAGGGGGTGGTGGTGAAGGAAATAGTAAAGGAAAAAGAAGAGGAGAAGGGGAAGTAAGCAATAGGGAGAGAAAATAGTGAGCATAAAGAAGCATGTGAGAGCAAATGCAAGAAGCAAGAAGGGTGTGCAGAGGGGCAGATACAAGCTGGGGCTGAGAGGAAGGCAGCTAAGGACTGAGAGTGTGAGAATAAAGAGAAAAGAAGAGGAAAGGGTGGAAAGCAGTGGTTGGGCGACTGGAGCGAGTGGGCCCCAGCATGCTGCATGTTAATTGGAGAACAGGTGTTGGGGCTGGGAGCAGGAGGCTGATTACTGAAGCCACAGAAACAGCCTGTCTTCTCCACGTACACACATACACACGGGAACACGCATGCACTGCTGCAGATACACACCCACACGCAGATGAATAATTTAAGCACCAAGTGGTGACTGAGGAAAAAGGTCAGAGTAGGGGTCACCGAGACACATAGACCAACGCACATACATTCACATAGATACATAAAAAAGGTGCAATAATTCCCACATTCACATGAAAATGTATATTCTTTAGAGTGCACATAAACAACACATACATTGTGCAGCTGTGCAAAGGCATAGTCTCCTTTACTGAAATGAGAAAATGACCATAAAGTGGGATGAAGGAGGGCCAAACAAAATTCTTCTGGCTTATTAGAAATTAACTGGCTGCTAATAGGCGGCTCCCTCAGGAGAGGATTTCGCAGGCCAGTCAAGAGGGAGAAGCCCCTGTCAAGATGGGATATGCCCAGTGTGATTAGAAAGTACAGTAGGTCAATGATTCCATTTAAATCAATCCCAAAGAGCTGCACACCAGCTTATGCACACACACACATTAGAAGTTACAAAAATGGCCCTGTTCTCATCAAACTACTCTGAAATTCTAAAGATGTCCCACAATGTTAGAAGGGAGCTTTAAAAATGGGTTGAAAGGGGTTATTGTAGAACTGTGTTACAGTAAATGGGAAAAGCAGCTGTTCCAGTGTATTGTGGGAAAATTCAAAAGACAACAGTCCAATTTTTCCGTTATATGAAAACTATCTTCAGCTGATATCCTTTGAGACACACTGTCAACAGCCAGCCAGCTTGAACTGAGAAGAGGAAAGAAAAGGGTCCTTGACGTATCTGAAGTGAATGTTTTCTAGACAGACAATTGCAGGGAAGGAGAGAAAGAAGAGGAGCAGAAAGGTGGGAGTGAGGAAGGAAGAGGTGATGAAGGTTGTGTCTCTGACATCACAGAGAAACTATTTCACATACGGTCTGCTTGTGAGCATTCATCACGCTGGTTGATGCCAGGCACATAGCAAGAGGCCTCCAAAAACCCATAGACGTGAAGGCTCTCACACACGCTGATTACTGGGGTGGTCATCTGCCTTTAAGCCTGATAACTGGCTGTCAAGGTGAACATTTATTACAAATGTGAGGCTTTCTGGAGGAATGAAAGATACATATGCTTTTGATAAAAAGGGAATTTATGCTTATGTCGGGTTTCAGGTGCAAAGTCAGAATGATTGAACAGATAGAAATAGATCCCAGCAGGCTGAGAATACAGATAAACAGAAGAATTAAGAAGTAAGAGAGTTCGTATTTCATGATACGGCCTGCCCATATTGATGCAAATGGATGTGGCAAAAACTTTGACCGCTATGAACACCTTTCTGTAAGGATAAAATTGCAGACATGCATCAAAGAATAGAACACATAAATATACATTAAATTAAAGTTTAAAATCTTTAGATCAAGTATTCTCCATTTTTTTAGGCTGAGTGCAACTGTGTATGAATCTGTCAACAAAGAAAAATCAAACTGAACATTTTGTGGTGAGAAGTGCTTGTCTGAGGTGTTGGACACTGTGTAGGACATGGTTTCTTTTCATTACCTGTCAATGATGACTGGATCAGAGGGCGTCTCGTTTCGATTGCCACAACTTTTCTTCTCACAACAGCGACTGAGTGGGCCATTAAAGAAAAGAAAAAAAAATTAAACAGGAACAGCCACCATTTGTCTGGTCCATCTACAGCCACAGGCCCAGACAACTCTGCCCTGCAGTCAGCCAAAATCCAGGAACATACAAAAGAGGCATGAGAGGGGAGGGGAAAAATAGACAAAAGAATAAAAGAGGAAGAAAAGGTACAACAACACACCCTACAAACAGTGAGAGACCATTGAAAAAGTGAAAAGCCAGCCAGGCAATCTGTCACATTGATTCTGAAATCAAACTCAACCCCCATACAGCCTCATTGCGTGCACACACGCACACATGCACGTCCCACAACATCCTACCATTCGTCAGCGGTCCTGTCCGAGGAGCCTGCTGGCCAGCCACCCTCCCTTCCTCCCCAAAGTCCCCTTCACTGCATAACAAAAGTGCCCCCACCCCTAACCATCTGCCACCCCTACACCTCGCTTCAACCCTCTCGTGTCCCAGCTTGGCCCTGCCCTTCCCCCCCTCCGCCCCCCTGTCAGACGGCCTCACTCCCCAGCTGTGACGCTTGCCCTCTGCCTCTCCGGCTCTGTTATTAGCCAGCTGTGAGTCACATTCGGGCATCTGCTGGCTACACAATGGCAAAGCCCAGTCCGTCTTAGTCTCACTCCCCAGGCCTTTACGTTTCCCCCTTCTGCCCTTAAATCCTGGGTCACTACCCCACTTTCAGAGCCCTCTCTTCGTGCTCCTCTCCATCCATAACCCTGTTTTCACTTGTTTTCTTTCACCCAATAAGTGAAACTCTTTTGATCCTTAAGTCACGACCAAACTTTTTGAACATTCTCTGATTTGAAAAAAAAAAAACTCTTCAGCACTGGTTTCTACTTATACACTTGTCTTTCCATGTTCACACTGACTGTCTTGGCTAAAGCATAACTGCAGCAGTGGTATTTCAATGAGCAAGAGGCAAATTGTTCCTGAAGTGCCTGGTACTGTCAGTTGAGGTCTGGCTACAAAACCCCTGGCCAAACAGAGAGGAGGTCCAAAAAGAAACAGGAGTTGGCCTGATGACATGCTGCGTTACAGCAAAAAGCAACAGGGGGTTACCACTGTAACAAGGATGATGACAGACAGGCTAGACTTATGGCTCAACAACAGGCACAATTTCAAAAAAGTAGAGCCCCGAGCGTCGTCCCAAAACCACCTTTCAAGCTGACTGAGAAAAACAGCTAAAAAGAGTAATGGATATTTGGATTTTATCCCTGTAGGCAAAGGTTTCATTCAATGTGTGTGTGCATGTATGTGTTACTCACCTGCACATAACCTCATGTGTGAGCAGAACCCGGCACATTTCTGGATTCTTGTTTTGTCCCTCGTATGAAATGGGCTGAGAAGAGGAAATAAGGAGCAAAGGGACAGATTCAGTTAGATTCACGTTAAAGGAAATGAACCCTAATAAAGGCTTGAGGATAGTTTACCTACCTGTTTGGTGACGGAGTCGATAAGTCGTGCATATAGATCTTGCTCTGTACGAACCCCTGTTAAATGAAGACAGAATATTGATTTTATTAATACCTTTCAAAAGAATAAATTTGAAAAAACTTTCAATTAGAAATATACATTATTGTTGTGTAGATAATCTCCATGTCAGTGATGAATAAAAAATCAAAACATATCAAATTGATTCTCATTTAAAAATCTTTACAGTAATAAATCACAGTGAATCCTTACACATTGAAACCTGCTCTCTCTGCTTACTAAGTAAATGCACAACGTCTTAGAGTCTCAAACTGAAATCAGACTTATGATATTAATCTTTTTTTCTTAAACTCTGGAAAGTCTCTCTCAAAAAAAAAAAGTTGAGCTCCATCCAGGCAACTTGGAGGAAGTAGATTGGCATGCACCCATTCTTTCTTTGATGGTTTCAAAGGTGATAGAGTCATTTGACGTTTAGTGATCATTAGTTATGTCCTGCTTTGAGCCAACAATTTACAAGATTCTCACAATATATCATGCTGCTCTTTTTGTGGTTGTTTCTGTGCTAAGTTGAGGTTTTACCTAAAGTTTAGATGCCTGACAGGGATCACGTCATAAAACTATAAGTATAAAAGGAACTTAAGAGTTTTTTAGGGATATAATTGAAGAGCAAATCTCTTTTCTTAAAACAAATTTTGCACTTTTCTCTGTGACAGATGTTCAAAAACACCCAAACCTTTGTATGCTTTCCAACCTCCACTGTAAATGAGACAACAGAAGGAAACAGCATGTGATACATTTCTTCATGAGAGAAGAGAGCATTACCCATGGATTTTTCTAAAGAGACTTTGGAGATTATTGCTTTTTAAAATGTGTTCCTCTCATCAAAGTCTCGATTGAGATGCCTTTGATATTGCTTGGGGGAAGGGGATGAGAGGAAGCGATGTAAAAGAAGTGTTTTTGGTGTGGTTGTATGTGTGTGTGAGTGTGTTTGGAAATCTGTGTGTCTATGAGGGGGTTGCTCTAGAACATGTCTTTTATCTTTTCTCCCATGGGTGCTGCTGTGATGGTAGAGTAGGGGCAGCAGTGACTCATGGGAGCCAAATTTCTCTGTGTATCCCCTGATCTGATGTGGAGGCTCTACAGGGGTGAGTAGAAGTGCTGGGAAGGGAGTTCTGATTAAGAGGCACCATAAACTTTTTTTCCCATGCCTTCATCCAGATATGGCCGCTTGCAAGTCTTGAAATTTGGAAAAACAAGAGTTGACAATAAGCTGCAGGTAATTTATGGCTTATGTGAGGATGTGAGGGGAGGATGTGGAGGAAGAGGTGTTTGTGTGTGTCATGTTAGAAAGCTGTCATTGTCTTAAAATTTTTCAGAAGGGGGCTATAAGTTTGACGGACCAAGTTGGATACCTCAGAGGGCAAAGAATCACAACACAATCTGAGCACTGGTGCTTCAACTCACTCACCATTACTGTAGAGAAGTTGCAGCTTGTAGTGAGTGCCGTTATTGGTCTTTTCTCCTGTCTGCTCCTTGGAAAAACACAGAACAGGCACACAGACAAGCACAGGGCATACAGTTAAGTACATTGGGGTATAGATAAGTACAGCTGGGCATCAGTACACACAGTGTTAAACACAGAGAGTCTCTCATGATCTTGCAGCTCGTCCTTTCCATATAGCAGCTTTGAGATCAGAGAGTTGTAAGCTCAAAGCTCATGTGGGACACATAAGCTCAGCACTTAACCTTGAGTTGGATGCTTTTCGTAGAGGTTGAATTATCGTGTGTGATAACAAGCTCCTAAAACCCTGGAATCAAATTGAAATGGTCATCTCTGCAGCAAGGTAGGAGGCATGCTTATATGTGCATGTGTGTGAGTGTAAATAGTGTTCCACTGCTGCATGTGAGACTGAGCAGCAGTCGACCTTGACAAAAAAACTTCCTTTCCACTATCCCTTTTACCCTAGCCTCTCACTTCTTCCCTGTTTCCCCCCCTCTCTGGCTCTTGTTCCGCCTCTTTCTTTCTCTTCCTCTACCTATGCTGGTCTTTCTAAGTGGTCTCAAAGGAATGCTCTCTGGTCCAATAACCCAGGAGGCTGGCATCACAGAGATGAGCAGAACAGTTGCAAAAGAACAAGGAGAATGGGGGAGGAAAAAAACTGAGGGAAAGGGATAGCTATAAGAGACCGGGAAAAAGTGTAAGAATTAAGATGCATGAAAAGTTGGAAAGTAACAGGCTCAGTACTTGAAAGCTGAGAATAAGACACCTCAGGTGATAAATCGTTGTCTAGCTTCATAAGTTTTGTAAATATACACAGAGGAGCATTTATTTTGCAATGCAATGGCTTTACCGCTGCATAATTATGAAGCAAAAACAGATGCCAGGGTAACCATGCGGAAAATGAAGTTCTCCACTGCCATCATATTAGTCTACAGTGGCCTATGTGGCAGAAAGAGCAGCATGGTGACAGCTTTCAGCCCTGGCATTAGCGCTGCCGCCTCTATCAATTACAGCCCAGAAACTATGTTTCAGCTTCACCTGACAGGATGGTGTCCCCTTGTCTTCCTAACCAGAGAGCTGCTGCCACTTCAGGAGATTCTCACAGCTCTCACCACAAGCCAAAGGCATCCATCAACACCGGACATGAGGCTCCCTATTGGCAAGCGCCCCTCTTTTTCTTACTCTGTCTCTACATTGTACTCTTCCTTATTTTGGGCTTGTCCAACCTGAGGAATTCAACTCCCTCCCACAGCAATGTTTAGAGTATAGGAGGGGGGCACGAAGGAAAAGACACTTTGATGATTAGCTCACTGTATAACTTAACAGGAGCAAGCATAATTTGCATTTTAAAAAGTAGTGATGTCCGCCTAATGAGGCAAGTTGCTAATTAGTCATTAGATATTCTTTTTCAATCCCACATCATCAGCTCATTGAGGCTAAAGCTTGTGTAAACATGCAGCCGTCAGCTGTTCGATATGCTTGGCTTTACTGGGAACGGAAAAGATTAAGTCAAGTACCTGCTTACAACTGAAATGTTGTTTTTTACTAATATGTCATTTTGTTTTCAATCAGATTTGTTTTGTAAATATCAATTTACATTTTGGATTTAAAATGTTATAATTCTCTGTAAAATATATATAAACATAAAAATGGTGAACAGAGATTGAGACTGAGATTTTCAGGAAATTTTAAAGAAGGACGCACATTCAAAAAGTGTCACACACCTTTTCATGCTCAACAAAGTCCACAAATGCTGTCCGCTCCACCTCCACAGGTTGGCCATGTCTGTCATAGAGCGCCAGGACAAAGTGGAAGAAGTTGGACTTTCGGAGATTTGAGGGTGGCTGCTTCTCAAAATGGGCTCTTGACAGAGCAACTCCACTGAAGACACAAGAGCAGATACAGACACAAAATGCAGGGATTACTGTATTAAACTTAACTCATTGTTTAGGAAACAGATTTATACACCTAAGCACAATGTTACCTTGATATTTGAATTAAATCAACAGCTAATTTAATCCATGGGGACATAATATTAAAAAAACTGTAAATAAAACAAAAACTGAAAAGAATTTTTCAACTTGCTGCAAATGATAGAAAACTACATTTCAAACATGCAAAGATGCATCTCAGATGTTTGATTTACTGATACTGTAAAAAAAATTAAAAGGAGTTATTTAAATATACATAAAAAGTTTCTAAAATAATTAATATTGGATTATGACATATAATAACATTAATATATTATAACAACTCTGTTATTAATTGTTTTTCTTTTTCATTGGTAATATTTGCCAAAAAAATAAAATGGAAAGACACTTTATCATTAATTATACTAATGTAAAAATAAACTTAACATGGATTTAAGAATCATAATAAAAAAAACTATTCGATAAACTATTCGACAAACAAAAGCTAAAACTTAGTTTTAGCCCAAAAACTGTAAAAGAAAGACAGAAAATCCACAGCTGAATCCAAACTATTGATTAATTCAGTTTTACAACATGCTGCTGATTGTAACATGAAAATAAATGTCAGATTTGTGCAAATAAAATGTCTATCTCAGCCTAGGAAACAAAAGACCAAATTTGTGCAGTTTTACAGTAAAATTTCATATTTAATTTCTTCTAAGACAAATGAAACTGGAGTTGTTGGGTCTGCTGTCGTGAATGTTTGTTAAAAAAAACATGGTCAAAACATTTCTGACTACTTTTGATTTTTTTTATTATTATTATTGTAGTAGATGCATTTTTATTACATTTAACACCAAATAAAAAGTATTGTTTTTATTAATTTAACGAACAAACGCTGCTGGTAAACCATAACTTAAGATATTTATCGCGCAATCTAACTTGTTTTCTGTTCTTATTGAAGACGGTTGGAGAACACTGGTGCGTATGTGCGTTTTATGGTAAAAGGGAAGAAATTTTAAAGATGCTGCCTAAACATCTGTGAGGATTTGCGCCATAATGTCAGTGTCAACTGTGTCATTTGAAAAAAATTTCAAATGTGATTTTTGATGCGGTCGTGTATTTTTGAGCTTAAAGACATAAAAATAAAAATAAATATGCTATTACATTTAATAAATTTTTATTTAACTTTTTAGAAGTTGTCTAATTGCGCAAATTAAATATGGAAATTTTCCTTGAATTTCCTGAACTATTTGTGCGTAACTTTATTTAAAAGTAATTATAGAATTACAAATCTATTTTGAAAAACAATATGAATAGTGTCACTAGCTTATGTGCGAGGTTTTAGGATGATTTATGATTTTGGGCGCAGCTGTTTTTACAGAAGACCCATGTCATATTTTGCAACAAGTAGTTTGGAAGCTTGTTTCTGATTTCACTCACTGTTATACTATCCCTGCAGTGTAAACGATGACAATCGTGAAATAATTTCTGGAGCCAACTCTGTAAGCAGCTGTTTAAAATGCGTTGAGAAATCATGCCAATAAATTAGCTAGATTTGCAATTTACCTTTGCGCTGCGACGTTCGCATCCACAACCCCGACGTTACGCACCCACGACCGGATTGGATCCATCTCTTCTCCAAGACTTCTCTCTTTTAATCCACTCACTTCTCGTATCAGTTGCTCTTGGATCCCGAACATTTAATCCTCGTCCTGGTCGCTTGGATAACGTTTTGTTTTTGTTTTTTTTCTTCTTCTTTTTTTTTACTTCTGAAGTAAAAGAAGCCGAGGACAGCTGAAGCACTTTGAGAAACAACAGAAGGTCCACTTCAAGGCGCTGCGCTCTTCGGAGCGCCGCGAAAAAATAAAACAGAGCTTTCGTAGATCTTTGAAAATAAATGACTGCTGCCGTGTGAGGGCTCGCAGTGTGCAGTAGAAATCCACACAGACCTTTTTGTAACAATCAAACGATTAGTGTATGTATTTTTCTCCACAGACTGCGAGCATTGTCCAAGCACAACGTCTCCAACGTCAGTTCGGGCGCTACTGATCATCTGCTCAGTGGGGTCAGATCCAACGAAAGATGAGACCAAGTGTTAATATTATTTAAAGTACTTGTGTGCAGAAAGTCTTCCTTTGTCACAAGGCCAGATCGGATCAAGACAGTTGATCCGAGGGCCAGGGGACTTGTAGTGAGTCGCTGTCTTGAAGCATGAATGAGACCCTCACTCGGGATACAGCGTGGAGGAGGGGCCTTGGTGCCATATGGGGGACCGATTGTTGAAATGGAAGCTCTCATTGGTGTAAAGTGCATCCGTTGTTTGGACTCCTGCCATATTCAGCATCCAACCAGTGACCCTCTCAGTAAACTTTCTACACATGAGCCATAGCTTTTACAGGTGATTAACACATCCAAACAGTTTGATGTTTTAAAGCTTGTATTTATAACTATGAAGAAAGCAAGTGATGTCCGTTTGGCATTCTAAAATGAGAGAACGTGAATATTCTTAAATAACATATCTTTTATACAAAAAGACGAAATTTAAATATAATATCAGTGCTGTTTGGTATTTTCTCCTGTTGGGCAGTTACTGCTCTCAGAAGCCTGCAGCTACAGCAAATCCTGTTTGCTCTATTCATTCAAGTCAGCATTTAACACAAGTGCGCTCTCGACAGGCGTGTATTCAGCACCTCCACCGTCTGCTGCTTTGAACGCGGTGATTCCGCTGAGGACGCATCGCATCAGTGTCAGTCGCAACAATAGCAGTCTGGTTGGTCCATCAATCTCCGCCAGCCGCCGACAGGGCTGCGCTCTGATTGGAGTTTGGACCACTGCCTGACGGAGCCCGAAATGAGTTCTTAATTAGTACAACAGACCATCATCTCAAATTGTGACTAGTCATGGAATCACAAATAACGATGACATGCTTCTTTCCTTCAGAGCCTTCACAGTTCACAAAGAGACATGACAATAGATTAATATTTCATTCAGTCCAGTAAAGTTTCATTTCCTTCTGAGTTACATTATTTAATTCCTTAAAACCCAAATAAAGCAATCTGGGGGAAATGATGAGCGCTACAAGCAACGCTCATGACGTACTTTTAAAATTAGGCTTATCGTCATTTCATTTTTATATAGAGTTTATTTTTACATTCTGTTAAAAAATCAATTCAATTCAATGTTCTAGGAACATTTTGTGAGTTAAATTTAATTGCTACGCCTATTTATTTGGCTTTGAAAATTAAAGTTTTTTCTCCTCTGTTCTTTCATTCTTTTTTTTTTTTTTTTTTTTCTTTCATTTTTTTAATCCTGGTCCCTTGCCGAGACTATTGTCTCTGTGTGGAGTTTGTGCCCCTGGACAATGAATGTAAATCTCCCCCCTTGGATCCCGCCTCAGCCCAACTCACCATCTGCCAGCGCGGGACAAAGTCAGATGTTCCCCCAATTATGAGAGCAGTCTTGGGGAATCCTGCTGGCGAATCTCCGCCTTGTCGCCCTGTCTCTCTTCTGCTAACATGACTGACAGCTATACTTAACCTTAAAAACCATGAAACATCTATTGAAATGACACACATTTTTGTCAAATTCCTTTACTCCTTGGAAAAAAAACACAGAAATGGTTAGTTGGTTGGTTAGTTGCTCCTTTGGTTTTACTGGTTGTTTAGTTGACCGGGCTACACAAAAACTACAGTTCACACTTGGTGTCTGTGGTGTCATTTCTTCGGGAAATGTAGACAAAATGCAAGAAAATCTTAATATTTATATAGAGGTTTACTGCACTACAATTGCGCAGGGGGGTTGTGGGATTGAAATTTGAAGCTTTTTTTCTGAGCTCTTCAGCCTAGGCACATCAGAAATCACGATGATCAGATCTGATGTCTCGTCAGATTAATCTGATGAGACATTTTTATTTCGTTAAGAGGCTAAAACAAGTCGTGTGCGCCTTTATTCTGTTTAGTTGAATGTGTATATTTCTTCAGTCTAATAGGTTGCTTACCAATTTAGTTCTTTTGTACCTATGTTCCTGTTGATATCCCACCATGCGGCTCTTTGCTACAGTTCTGTAATTTATGCAATTATATGCTAACTGTTGCGTAGCCTACAGCAAAATTGAATATTGCGTTGAAGTGGAGAGATATGCTACTGTTGAATCGTTGTTGCGGACCGACTTGTGTCTTTTCGCCAACCCCACAGGTGCGCGAGACTCCGTCGAAATCATCACAGCCCGCAAGAGTTGCATGTGGCTTTTCTAATTTGCTGAAGCAGAGAGCCGGGGCGAAAATGGGGGATTAGTGAAACCACAAACGTCTTTCTAATCAATTTAACCCGCTGAGACGGCCAGCTCGTGTGTTTTTAGGGAGCTGGAGAAAGGGGTGTTGGGGGGGCATCAGTGACTATACTAAACAATGGGGTATCGTGTGCCGCTCGTCCTCTCCAGCATTCCCCTGCTCCCACGGGACACGCAGAGCCACTCTGTGCGGATGGCACTGTGTCCACAGAGGTCAGGAGGGGCGTGGCGTGTGTGCATGCATGCGTGTGCACGTGTGCAAGGGGGGAGGTGGGGTGGCTGGAGATGCAGCAGCTGGTTTCCGTCCCTCCTCTTCTGTGTGTGGAAAACAACCACAGAGCTAATGCGACCCACCAAGTCACCTATCGATCTCCGTATATTGCGCTCGTTTTTTTGTTTGCGTATTTACGAAAGGGCGAAGATCCCCACGGGAGTGTTGGCATGTGCAATTAGCGGGGTGGCCGTCTTTAGCCTCATTTCTTAAAATCACAAAAACAGCTTTTGCAAACATTTGGATTTATTCCTGAAAGCAGTTTGTTGTTTGGAATTAAGAGATTCCACTAAAGACGAAATGTCTATAGACGAAGAGAAAGAAAAGTAAAATAGCATGTGAGATAAAAAGTAAAAGGAAAACACGTGCGGCTACTCAAAAACAAACAGAAGTTTAAAATCTGAAGTTTAAAAAGTTTAATCTGAATAAGCTCTGATCCATGAAATGAGACATTTGTGATTTCTGGTAGATAGGGACTGTGATATGGATGCAATTTAACATCTGCTCCCAACTTTTCAACTTCGCTGCGAGTAGCGTAACTTGTGATGCACAACCAGCACAGATGCTATATAAAGCAACTTCATTTTCAGTCATTTGTGTGTGTGCCACTTTGTATTAGTACATTTTCTTTGCCAAAGTGACACCAAAATGTTGGTGAAACTTGATTGATACCAACGGAAAGTACAGACATATCTATGAACTTATCAACTATGAACCAGACTGAAGAACCACACTAAGTATTAAAGGCTACTTAATTTACTCAATATTTTTGTGACAGTTTTATTTTTCATTACAGTTTACTTTGAATATGAAGACTTCGGCACAGCATATGTCAAGGTTTTAACACATTTTTAAAGATTAAACAATTGTTTTAAAATAGTTTTTGCTGCTGTCATTAAATAAATATCAAATTTCAGATTAGTTGTTTACAGCTGAATTCGTTTCTCCGTAAAAACGTCCCACATTTAATTTTCATTAAAAGATGTTTCTATGAAAAATATTACAAAAATAAAACATCTCAACAAAATGAAACAGTCTATATAACAAACTTATTTTTCATCTTAAAAACTTTCAGATTTTATTCTTGTATAAGAATAAAAGTTAAAACCTTACCTTGAGCAGTTAATCTGTAGCCTATAACTCACTGAAACTTAAGAATCAACAATCTAATAAATCAGGAGGACTAAACTATATGGCTTTTAAGGTTTTTTTTAGGTTTAGCTGCTTATAATGAAGTATTTTTGGTACCTATGCGTATGTAAAAGAAAAACTGAATTTATATGATCTGCAAAAAAAAACCAACTAAAGGCCAGGCGTCGTTTAATAGCATATTCCAAAAAATAGACAAATCACCTGATAAACTGAGTTTTTAAAAACTAAAATATTTTGTTCTTTGTGTATTTTCATGTGAGTTTGTAAAAAAAAAAAAAAAAAAAAAAAAAAAGAAAAAAAAAAAAAAAAAAAAAAAAACATTCACCAGCACCATCTCGTGTTTGTAGTGTTGTAAATTAAGTACACCATTAAGTTGATGCGCTTGAAGTTGTTTCCAGTCTTCGAAAGTTTGTACGTTGGCGCCATCTAGTGGTTGGACAACCATCACCGTCTTCTGACGACAAATGAAATATTTAACTCAGATTGGTCAGCAAAATTTTATGAGAACCAAACTTTAAATGCCTTAACTCAAGGCCAACATAAAATTGATACCATCCACAAAAGGACAGATATTACGGTTTTTATACAACTGGTTTTAAATACACTAAATTAATTTTCTGTGTGGGTGTTAAATGGGTGAGATTGTTGTATGCACTGACAATTGAAGATTTTGTTTTATTTTTTGACAGTGTTTTATTGAGAGGTCAGACATGTGAACATCCCATGTTGTTGTATTTGGGATGTTTTTTTTGTTTTGCATTGTAGTGTTTTGTCACTGTCGTCTGTGTTTTGCATAAAAGCCTAACGGGCATGGAGAATTAGTCTTGGATAAAATGCTTTAGTGTGTGACATGACTCATGAAACATACTTGTCCCTATCAAATAAATAAAATTTTATTTGATTTTAAATGGTTTGGATTAATTTGCCTGGCGAGGCCACAAAATACATTTTAAGGCTAAAAGAGAAGTAATTGGAAGACAATATCATAAATCACAAGGACTTTGTATTGTACTTAAATAAGAACATGTGAAATATGCATTTATTTTAAAAAAATCAGTGCAGGTACAATCCTTCATCCAAACAAATACTAAGAACATCAACCAATTACTCCGGTTTTTTTTAACACTGTTTTCACGGCTCAAAACACAAACTTAAATTTAATCACTTTTTTTTACTCACTTCATTTTGTGTGCTTTAGACTGATGTGTAAACCCGACAAAATAACTAAATGTAGCAGGTAGAACATCAGCTAAACCCAGGCTTTACATACTACAAATGTCCCAGAAAACCTGAATGAAAACCCAGAAGTGAGACATCACAGCACACAGAGTAAACTATCACTGCAAATCTCACTCGTGAAGACCCATCAACTCCAAAATTCGGGTTTCAGGAAGTCCAGGACAAACAAAAAGAAAGAAAGAAATGAATAGTTAATCCGCCTTACAGACGCGCTTCCGGATCTCATTCCACGGGCCGTGCAACTATAGGACAGCAGGAAGCAGCGACAATGACCGTCCAGCGACTTTAAAACAAACTGGTTCACACTGGTTACATAATGATTTTTTTTTTCTGCAGGTTTGTGGGTCAGCGTGTGTAGCAGATCTAGTAAACAGCAGGTGAGCCACCCTGTCTCCTTCTGAAGTTTGATCAAGCTGCCACAGGCTGTAATAGCCACTCTGCTGGTGAATGAGTGCAGAACAGCTCCCCATTACGCAGCAGACGCACTTAGTCTATGTTCTAGAAGATCGTGCAATGAAACTCAAACTAATACACTGGATGCACGCAGGTGAAAGCCTGTCTTGCTGTCCTGTCCATTGTAGATGACATCATGGAAGGGGATGCCAGCTTTGGAGAAGTTGTTGCCAAGGCGCACAGATTAGGCAACTTTCTCAGCGTTGCCGGGAGGTCATTGAAGGCCTGGAGGGCCACGTGGTCCTCTGGGTCATTTGTGCACAAATAAATGAGCAGCTTTATTCAATACTAGTAACTTTCAGTATTTTAGAGTGATAGAATAAATCATATTAATAACTTTGTTTATAAATACTTGATATAAGAAGAGATCGATTTACCTGGTACACCAGAGGATCCTCGTGCATCTTCCCATGAAGAAAATTATAGAGAAAATCGGATTTTCAACGACTCTGCTTCTGCGAGATTAACCTTGTATACAAAATTTTGATTTATTTTTTATTTATTATTGTTATTACGAAGGTACACCATATTCTGACCATAGAGAAAATACAGAGAAAATGAAAGATGGGCGATTCACACATACACGATGAGTGTCAGTGCACTTTGTGCCAGAGAATATCTGATCATGTACTCACCGCCCTTCAGCACGGACTGAAGTCATATGGCAGGGTGAGATAGATCCCTGTGGCCATAATGAAGCTCCTGTGACGTCTCTCCAGTGTCCTCAACCAGCAGGATCGCGGGAACGTCCAGCAGGCTGGTTCAACTGCACGTCCGGAGAGCTTGATGCATTCCTCTGCATGTTGTGTAAGGGGATTTATAATCTTCTTAATTTATCTTCATTTACATGTTTAATCCAGTCTCAAAATGCCAAGAAAAACCTTTTAGCAAATTGCTGCACTCAACTTCTGACTGGAATATGTGTAAGCCGCGCCACATGGACCGCTCACGGCCTTTTCAATCAAACTCAAGCGAGACTCTGAAAGCAAAGAAAGTATTAATAATTATAAATGAATTTATATCTCGGTTAAGTTTTTATACTAATGTAACAATGATTTTTTTAAAATATCAACATAATTTCAGGTACAATAATTAGGTATATCGAGAGAGGATTAACAGTACAATAAATGTTTCGTATTTGTCCGTTTATTTATGTAGCCCTTGAAAAAAATTTAATTAAATTAAAACTTGCGTTCACCTTAGATTGTAAACACGATGTGAGACCTGCAGGCAGCAGACACAGAAACATAATCATCAATGCAAAAAACGACACGTTCTCTCGTGACGTGGGTTCTGGGCAAATAAATCTGTTACACTCTTGTATTTGTGTTTTGTTTTTGTTTTTTTCCCAAAACAGATATAGATATATAGAGATAGAAAGATAGATAGATATATGTCAAATCCCAATTCAATGTCACATCACAGGCCTCACACCCATCCATCCATCCATTTTCTGTACCGCTTGTTCCCATTAGGGGTCGCGGAGTGAGCTGGAGCCTATCCCAGCAGTGTTTCAGGTGAAGGCAGGGTACACCCT
>JBAMHW010000012.1:16478988-16499348 GCA_037177495.1 Rhadinocentrus ornatus | reverse complement strand
ATGTTTTTTAATTGCATTACAGGAAATAAAGAACTTTATCACAATATTCTAATTTTCTGAGACAGTCCTGTATATCAGTTCAAGGGGTATCTTGTACGTTAAAAATGAACAAATGCCTGAAAACAGTACAATGCTGTATGTCTTTAAAAGTAGTTTTACATCCCATTTCTGTTTTAATCTACAGAATCAGACCTTCTGTAAGAAATACATGTGGAAGAATTAAGAGAAGAGTCCTGCCAAACTGACTGCAGCTCTGAGACTAGACAATGATGTAATTTCAATAAATGTTTTACAAATTTAATGCACTGATCAACCAATCTTGTTGTAATCATGTCACATGCTTTTTAAACTAACCCAGCATAAATTTTAATGATAAATATTCCTGTTTGCATGAAGTATCACAAGACTGAGGCTATAATTCAGTCTGAAATGTCAGTTTCTGCAGGGCTTAGTTGTGTGAACAGTGTCATTCTATATTAAAAGTGGTCACTATGAATGTAAAAACATAATGACATAACCATGTGCTGTCTGCTATAAAAAGGAGCTTTCAATGTATTTTACAGATTTTGGCAGTTTGCTTCTTCTGATTATAATTCCTTGTGTAAATTACCACTTGCAAATAAAACTGAAGATTAAGTTAAAAGGTGTGTTTTTAAAAATGAATAGACAATTATTTTTCCTGGAGCTCATTTATTCAGAAACCTCCATTTGGTAAAAAGATAAAACAGTGAAAAAAAACATGGAGATGTACTTCTTTTTTTATCTTGTGGTTATAAACAATGTTCTCCTGCCACTTTCATTCATTTTGTTTGTCCCCTAACTACCTCAATCCCAGTTTATTTCCAAATAATGACAAAACTTCTGATCTTCCAACGGAAAACCTGCCTTATTTACATCCTTGTGTGGCTGTTCGTAGTATCACTCTCTTGTCTCTTCCAGATCTGTGAGATGGAGAATGTATAAATTAGTCATTTATTTTTCACAGAACATATGTCTTCTTCTTCATGAATCATTTAATCATACTCACATTTCAGCGTTCTGAATTGTGGAAGAAGCCTATTATAAGGCTTTATGAAAATCAAATAACCTTTACAAGAAAACCTTTTTAAAGACAAACAAGTTATGTTTATTATCACTCTAGGAGCCATCTTTGTTGGTGCTTTTTTTTTTCCTTCAACAACAAAGTGTTGGATTTAGTATTTAAACTCTTTTAAGTAGCCCAATGAAGAGCAGTCGCATTGGGGTGGATTACCTACAAGTAACGACATCCCATAAAAAAAAAAACACCAAACGAAAACGAACGAAAAAACACCTAAAAGAAAATACATGCTTATTTTTCTCCCCAACAACCCAGAAAATTCCTAATTTTTAAAATAAAGCCATTTTCACAGACAAAGCTCCAGAAGCATCCAAATAAATATAAAATCCTTTAATTTTTTAAGCAAAACAATGACCGTCTGTAGTTAGGTGCCATGACTGCGGTCACATCTTCAATTATACTTGTGTCAGAAGTAATTGAATGCATGAAAAACCTTTTTAAAAAAAAGCTTACATAGATTTTAAACTATGATTAGGTATATATTTTTTTTTTTTAAAAACATGGTAGTTCATATTTTTACACTTCAGATAGAAATTCTTGGTTTTGAATTCCTGATGCTTAATTCAGTCCTCTGGTCTCTTGGAGCCTTTCAAAATATGAGACATCCAAGTGTGTTGTGATGCCTGGCAAGGCTCAGGGCGCTTTAATATTGATTATATTTTACAAAACACACTTAACAGACCACTGCAGTGGAATTACCTGAATGTATGCTTCAGACAGTGTGATCATCTGTGGAAGGATGTCAATCACCTGCAGGTCCTGCATCTCATACCACTTCCCTGTCCCCTGGGTAAAACATAATGCCACTCATGACAAACCATTTTTATACAAGAGTGTTCTAGTACAAAAGTACTAGTACTAGTGACAAAGGAAAAATACTGACAAAATATTTAACCTTACTCTTTTCAGGCCTGAGTAGACAAAAATGTCTCACATTGGTCTTATTTTTTTTTAAGAACAGCTAAGCAAGCAAACATTAAAAGGCTGTAATGTAACTGTGTATTTCCATATAAAGCTGCTTGTTTCTCTCACAAACAGACTAAAAAAAGGTTCTAAAAGTATGCTGCTATTATTATCATTATATTTCTACAAGGATTAATAGATTTTAAATGCAACCACATAGTAGAAAAAGTCATTAGGAAAGGAGCAAACTAAAAGATTTAAAATAAACAATTCAATTAAGGGATCAAACTAAGGAATTTAATGTCATGCAAAGCTTTCGGGGAATATCTGGTACACCCTTAACTTGTGCTTCAAATAAAGGAAAACGATATTTCACACACTGCACTTTGGATCACATTTGCAGTGACCATTTAGTAATAAGAGATTAAATCCTACTTCAAACCACATTCTCCTAAATAAAAGTGCCATTCCAGGAGTGCAGAAAGTTGCTTAACACAGAGTGGAGATAATTTTAGAAGTTTGTTGTTGTTTTTTTACCAGGGACCAGGTAGGAACTGTAAAAGAAATCACCGACACACACTGCCCCTTCAGATTACACAACAGCCATTTTGCATTTGACTGTGATCATTTTCTCAAAACTGAATCGCATCCAAACATTTCTGTCCCCATTAATCGTAAAGGTTCAGGGTTTCCACTACATGCAAATGTTCATGGCGCACCGCCACGGCAAAATAAAAGCCCTTCAGAATTAAAAAAAATTTTTCTTTCAGATGTTGCAATGTAAATAATATATAAATGAATGGATCCATATTTGCACACATTTACAGACCATAATTAGTATGCATGTATAATTAGGGTATGAAATTGTGACAGGGCAGAGCAAAGCTTTTTTTTTTAATCTCCATGAGAACTGTAAAATTTGTCGTTATTGAGGCAGAAAGAACAAGAGAAAAGACTAATGACATCATAACATCCAGGTTTAAACATAAGAATTTCTCTTTACAGAAATGTCAGACTGCAGCTTACATGATGAAGAACATGTATTCTGTACGCTCCCTCCGAAGGTTTTCCATCATGCACAATGTTTGCAACCAGATCATAAGTTGTGTTCTTCTCTGTAGCTTGAGCTTCTTCTGTCAGGTACTCACGAAGGTCTACATTTCTGTTTAAGTAAATACAAAATGAGAACAGATTTACACTGAAGACAAAATATACACACGAGGTACACATTACCATCAACTTGCCCTTAATGGTAACAAGCCCTATCAAATGACAAAATATGTGGATAGCTCTTACGTGATCGGGAAGTTGACAATTGTTGGGTTCTTTTCCACAAAGAAGTTGTTCTTGGTAAATCTTTTGATGCAAAAGACGAGGTATGGAGGCAGTTTGGTCAACTGGAACCTCTTGAGAAAATTCTCTTTGTAGGTTTTGTATTCCTGAATGCAAAATGAAAAGATACATTATTACTATAGGCTCAATTTAAAGTCAAATATTTTGCAGTTGTAAATGAATGTTTGCAAATAATTTCAGATTTTGTATTTGTAAATCAAGCTCGTCACCCTGTAAAAACATTCTGCCTGGAAAATTCAAGTTTGCAAATATGTAGAAAAGGACTTTCATGTTTGTGAAAAAGGTTTGGATTTAAAAAGAAAAACAAGTACTTTTGCCAACATCTTCTCATTGATGCAAAGCGGGAAACTGCATGCAAGACTTTAAAGCTGTAAAAGCGGAATTTATTGCCACGTTTTTAATATTTCCATCTGATTGGATCATGACAAATCAAACTGTCCACTCCGAGCAGACGGCTTCCTGTCTTTCTGCAACACTGTAAGCTCTTAACAGGTGTAACTGCATTTTAAAAACGAGTGCTGGGGCTACCACTGTGGTTTAGTAAATGGCACTGGGTCCTCTGTGACTGAATTTGTGTGATTAAGTTTGTAATTTTATCAACACTTCAGTTTAGGTTCATGTGTTGCCGGATATCTGGATCTTGTGGCTGAATTTGTGTGGTAACCACTGTTTGTAAAAACAATGACCAGTGGATCAAGTTGATGAGAGGCTGATCGAATTATTTATTCATTTTCTTCCACAAACTAATAAAGACAATGAACCATACTGGATGCCATTGTTGTTTTAAAACAGAAAATACCTACCGAACTGAAGTTAATCATCAAAATTACTCTGACCTGGTGAGTTTACTGGCCGATACCACCCCTGCTGCCACCTACAGATCAGGAGGAGAAACTGCCACATGACACCAAAACGACGCGTTGCCCCTACGCTCGAGTGCGAAAGCAAACTCACCAGCGTCAGCTACGCCCTAGCCGACTGCACGCAGACGCCATGCAAATATAAATCCTCCTTTACAAATACAAACCTTTTTTTTACAACCATTTAAATCACTTTCTACATATTTGCAAACTTGAATTTTCCAGGCAGGTTGTTTTTACAGGTTGATAAGTTTGATTAATTATGAAATTATTTGCAAACATTATTTTTCAACTGCAAAATCTTAATGGCTTTATATTGAGCCAATATATTACTTTTTATTGGCTGCATCAATCTCAGTTGTTTAAACTGTCAGAATATTAGTGATAACTGCACTGCAGTGCTGGAATTTAAATATTTGCATTTATTTTTTTTTTTACTTCAGATGCATTTAACTATTGAAGACAAAAAAAATCAATACCTTCTCTGTGCTGCCACTGAATTTGGCCAAGATGTTGAAGAGAGGAACCTGCGGGATTATAAGTTGCTCCTTCTCATCCTTGTACAGGGGAGCTGTTGGGAGGTCAAGCGTCAGAAACAGGAAGGTAGACTCAGACATCTGCTCCTGGTACTCCTCTGTCAGAAGCAATGCCTCTTTTTCTTCTGGTAGCTGCAAATTATGAGATACACCAAGCAGATTTTTTTTGAGGGGGGAAACATGTTTTCACAGGGAATATACAACATTAGAATTCACAGTAAATTGTTAATGAGTTTTCTTTTTGGACATCTTTGTTTTTTAAATCTCTAGCTTCGTATTTTTTTAATGTGCAACACTGTAGTCAATATTTGACTTGACTCAGAAGAGCTTTTTTCTTTCTGCTCATTTACTCGAACATACAGTGAACCTCTGGGCACAGATTCTAACACTGGAAAGCACAAGGGAAATAAGTTTTACAAAAATTGTAAATGTGTCTCAGTCAAAGAGTCAATAAAACAAGTTTGAGAAAGCTCTTAATATTCAAGGCAAGTGTATTTGTAAAGCACAATTCAGCGACAAGGTGATTCAAAGTACTTCACAGAGACATTGAAACATCAGAAAATTTTCACTTGACACAGCATCTGTACCTTTAAGGTAAACCACTTATCAGCTAATAATTGATGATGTGTTGCCAAGTTTGATCTCTAACTCTGAGACAGAAGACGTTCACCAAATCTGTGGCAAATATCTCAGTTAAAACGCTATATAATTATTTGGCCTTTGAGGGTTTTACCAGCTCAGATAACCTTAGAGCTGTAGAATCTGCACCCGTTACATACTTCTCTTTATAGAAATCTTACTCTTTAACCAAACTAAACCCAGGTACAGGATTCTGAGCAGAATCTGTTCAATGTGGTTTTGGGGTTTCTGTGGATGAGGTCACTTAAAATATTTTTAAATCATGTTAAGCTATTCTATTACTAAAATTCATATCAAAGTTGTCAGTAAAAGGCTTTTATTACAAAAGTAAGAAACTTACCAAATCTGGGTGTGGAAGTTTCTTGGAGAAGATGCGCATGGAGCCTTGAAAAGCTTTTGTAATTATTGCTATGAGAGCAGAGAGAAAATATGAACAGTATGGTTAATCCAAGCAAAACTACAATAGAAATTTGTACAAAATATACCATATGAACTTAGTCTCACATGGTTTCTTCTTTGTGCCGCCAAGAGCACCGTGAAGAGCATTTAAGAACCATGTCATGAAGTCTACAGCATCACCTGCAGATTAGAGAACAAGAAATCAATCACACAAAATAGTCTTCAATACAACATTGAGTGTTTAAAGCCTCTGAGGATGATGAGTATTTTAGGCAGTTTAGGCCATTAAATAAATTACCTTGCTTGGTAATTTGGAAGTTCTTCTTGCTGCACAGCACTACAGCCTGCAGCATCTCATGGGGAGACACGTGGGCCTTGAAGTTTCTCGGATTCCAAAGTTTGCGCATCAGCTCACCAAATCTCTGCACCAGGAGAAACATGATGTCCCCTGGTGGTCTGCGAATTTCTCTGTAGTTTTCCTCTTCAAGGAAGTAGTTTCGCAAAGGTGGGACATTTGAAAAAGCCTAGAAAGAGCAGGCAATTACCAAAATACTTTGTATTTTATTAGCTTACAACAAAGTCACAAATAGACCCAACAGTAACAGATTTTTATACCTGTAACACAACATTGGCATAGTCATTGGCTTTGATGTTGTTGAGCCCCACAATGCCTGGCAGGTAAGTTGTACCATCATAGGCTCTGTACAGTTTACCCTGCTTGTCCAGTCCTGCAATGTGTTGCTTGGTAAAAGTTGGTTTCAACACATACTGAAAACGAAGAGGAGTCAAAAATGACTATCACAGGGCTGGAAAAAGTTTGGAAATATTAAAATAAATTAACCACAAATACCTGAATATTATT
This sequence comes from Rhadinocentrus ornatus, assembly GCA_037177495.1. Classification (NCBI taxonomy): domain Eukaryota; kingdom Metazoa; phylum Chordata; class Actinopteri; order Atheriniformes; family Melanotaeniidae; genus Rhadinocentrus; species Rhadinocentrus ornatus. The sequence goes on along the minus strand of JBAMHW010000012.1, from coordinate 16,492,697 downwards.
TACCCACCTATGTGAAGTCTAATATTACAGACTATCACTAAATATTCAGTCATACTGAAAAGAAACATAGAAGAAGTGGGTACTATCTTTTGGGATTTTTATCACTGCCAAGGCAGAAGTTGCATGGTAGATGTTATAGTGTTACATTATGTGACCCAGCTTATGTTGATATTTTTTATCTGGTGATCCAGAAGGTTCAACATATTGGGGGTACTGGGTCGGGCTGTTGGGCCTTTTTGTGGTTTTTCTCAGGTGAGTGACCCTATGGCTTGGTGGAGATCTGCACTCTCTGAGTGCTTCCAGTTTTTGTCATGAATTCTTACGGTAAGGACTGCTTGCTTTTGTTACTCAACATATTATATATTTGTTATCCTGTTAAATAAAGGAATAAATAATTGAAGAAATGAATAAATAAATTTTTTACACTACAATTTGAATTTGCTTCAGAAATAAAAACTGTAAATGTTGCTGAATGGATACATTACAGGTTTAGTATGAAATAATTGTACACGATCATAGTAACAATTTTCTTTACTTACAGTGATGTCTTCTAGTGATGAGTCGATGATCTCATAATTATCTGGCAGACAGTAAAACTTGAGAGTGTGCAGGTTAAGAAAGACATGATGGCTAAACTGTACACTGTGAGTGTATGCGTGAGACTTCAGACCTCTGCCTACAAGAAAGCAAACAAGTCATGTCCAACTACATAGAAAATTTCGTTAGACTAATGCTTTGAATGTCACATCATTTGCCTACCTTGAAAGTATTTCCCACATATGAGACATGCATACACATTAATGTGAGAGAGAGAGATGGAGCAGAGTTTCTCAAAGTCAAAGTCCAGCACACTCCTGCAGAACAAGCAAAGTTTTGGATTAGCTGTGAACGTGGACAGGGCTAACTAGCATTTTGGGCTAACATTAGCATTGAGCATTAGCTTTGTTTTACCTGTTAATAGTATCAAGGTAAGGACAGTGTCGGCTTCTCCGGTCTTCTACTACTCGTCCTCGTCTTACTTTGGCTGTCACTGAAACAACGAGTGATTAAAGAAAAATAGTAAACCAAACGTGGAAACGATTCAGCACAAGTTACCAAGCTAAACATGCTTGCTAGCATAACATTTACGTTCTTAAGATATAGTTTTTACACACGGAAAAACTTTGAGAAAGCGGTGCAATATTTTGAAACTAAATATACACGTATGTCTCAGCCTTCCAATGTATAATAGAATCAAGGCGTTTACGAATTTAAAGCAATGACAGCTAGCATATTTAGAAATGGCTAACAAAACGCAAGTCTGACGTTTGATAAAACAAACTCACCTCCCTCTTCATTGTCATCATCGTCTACCTCAGCCTCTCTTTCTCGTTTTAAAGAAATCATCTCAGTAGTTAGCTTGTGTATCTTAATGTTAAAACAACACAGTGGGCAAAAAGTTTGTCATTTACGATATGAATGGGTCTGAGTCCCTCGAAACTCGCGGTGTACGTCGTAAATACGGCGTAGCAGACTAAAACCTAACCCGGCGTTTCATAACCAATCTTTACTAGATATATATCTTTTGTTTGAGATCAGTACAAAAGCTGATATGTAGTAGTATGTTTATCCACACATAATTTTGGTGGATGTAGTGTGAATTATTTGATGTGTTTTATTTATTGTCTTTTACAATGTTTAAATGTTTAAACTCCGGGAGCATTGCGGTTGGACAACAACTTACAACCAGCTAGCAACTTAGCTTTTTGTCAGTGCTCTGATTAAGACTTGTGATCGCTTGTTTATCAATATTATCACCGTGCTGGAATTGTTAAATGAAATGGATATTTTACGAGATGATGGAGCACATGAGCTCAAATATAAACCTGGTGGGCGTTTGGATATGAGCCACGGCTTCCTGCACCATATTCGAAGGAACCAGATTGCTAGGTGACTTCCCTGCTTATCTACTGTTAGCTAATGGTAGGAAATGTAACATACTAGGTGGATAAAAGCAAAGGCTAAAAGAAACCAAGAGCTGCTATCATATATTTGTGGGAAGGTTGGTGTCATGGTAAAAGTGGGCTCGTGGACAGTGAGAAAAGCACACTTAACGTTTAAAATAAATTATAAAGCAAGGTCGCGCAGGCCTGTTGACCAAAGCCGACTTTGGTTTATGGCAACGAGGGTCAAAATTAATAATAAAATTATTTCATATTTTGTAAAGTTATCATTGGGTGCACTATTTTGATGCCATGCATAGTTAAAATAGAATTTGAGCAAAGGGACTGCTTAACATGTTTTAAACAAAGTACTCAAATACATGTATAGAAAAATAGAGGGGGGGGGGGTATTAATATAAACATATATAGATAATACAGATTTTTATTACGACCTGTTAGAAAGTGGTATTGAATTTTGGCAGGTATGTAGTTTCTGACATCTTAACTTCATATAGAGTATGGAGAAAAAAATTGTTTACCATTTCTTTTTTTATTGCAGATAAGTTAAGCAAATTAAGTTCCTGAAATATATTTATAGCTACAGCAGAATGGTGTAGTTTTAGATAACGTAACAGTTTCAGCATGATTTTAAAATAATCAACTTGCTCTTTTTATTTTATTTAACCAATTATATGACTCGTGCACACATATTTTTCCATGCAGCAATGAGATATCAATTTTTTTTGTCTATTCAAGAGATGATTATGATAAAGAAGTAAAGCAAGCCAAAGAGCGTCAACGACGGAGGCACACAACAACTCCTAGAAGACCCCGACGGCCTGACATTCAAGTCTACCATCCTCGACAAAGACGTAAGATTGAATTAATTTTTTTCAACGTTTTGCTGATGGCCTATCCACTGCAGGAAAGATAATTTGTTTATGTGTGTGTCCCTTTTTTACAGATGGTTCAGAGCCAGGGGCTGGTGCTGATGCAGAAGAGTCAAATGAAAGTGGGTCAAGCACAGAGACTGAAATCCATGGGACTGAACTCTTCTGGCTTGACTATCAGGCTGACTCTGGTGCCATTACATCTTTCCTTGTGCACAAGGTTAATGTCCACTCCTTTTTCTGACAGTTCTGGTTCTTTGAGCTTTATCTTGGTTGTAATAGCCTTCTCATTCTTCTTTTAAAGGAGGATAAACCTAACAAGGTGGTTGAGCGTGTTGCAGAAAAGAACATCCTGGATGCAGCAATGAGGGTGGCTCTTGAGGTACGAATTCGAAAGGAAATTGACAAAAGACGAGACAAGCGCTGAGTTTTGATTTTCTCAAGCAGAAAATCACAGTAGAGGGGCTGCACACAAAGAAGGCCAATACAGCGTTTACCGGTCTGTGCTCCTCCAAAGCGTTAACATTGTTGTGTAGTAAGAGCATAAAAAGGAGTGCTATCTGGTAGTGGAACTGTTGGCAGAAATGACCCACAACCAAGCCATCATTTGTTTTTTTAGTGAGACATGTTTGGTACATTTTACCAACCCTGGACTGTTATGTGATCTCCCAGTCACAGTACTAAAGATACATTGTACACATTCAAGTTGACTGGACCGTTTCAATTTTGTTGTTGTGCTCAATTCAGATGAATTTCTTGGACAGAGAGCCCGTAAAACATTTTTCCTCAGCTGAATATGTCCTATGTTGCCTGAGTTTACAAAGATTTAGATTTTATATACAAAATGTCATGTTTTTATTTATTTATTTTACTTTTTTTTTTAATGAAAAATGCTGTAAGTGGAGCACGAGGCTATCAGTGATATCTTTATAAAAATGTGAAATTTGGTTCGTTTATTAGATGGAGTCACAATAATGTGTCAATATTGTAACATTGTTTTGTATTTTTCTGTTATTTATTTGAAGTTGAGAGACATTTATTTTTGATATTGTAATAATTTTTTAGAACAAATATTTCCATATAAAATTACATACACATGAAATACATTTTTTGCTGTCTGTATGTGGATTTGGGAATATTTATCGTACTGGCTTGATGTCATATACGTGTTTAACTAAAATGCACGTGTAAAAAAAATTACCTTAAAAATTAATTCAATCAATTCCAGGGGGAAATTACATGAATATAAAAAAAGATACACACATTTAGGTATGCTTCATGATTTATATTCTAAAATAATTATTGTTAGAAAAACATGATTTTGAAAGAAAAAAGTCCATTTCAATTCATACACGTGCTTTACATTGTTTCCTCAATAGGTGGCAGCAACAATCAGCCCTGTAACTTTGCCAGCATGTCTGCTTTACTTTCATGTGTCTTGACACATTTTCTACCAGCTGATCAGTCAGATTTTATTTTTTAACACTAGAAAACCTGGATTTTCTTACCCTTACCAGCATGCTCAGAGGGCAGCCAAAAGGCTGTGTGGTTTAATTAAGACAAAAGTAAAGGCAAAGCAACATTAGTTCCCTTTCCGTTTCGTGTGAATTATTTACAGAACATTTGTGTCTGTTCACACCTAATTTTGGATATTAGCTCAAAACATATCAAGCCACTTGGCTGCCCTTTGGGTCATGGAAGATAGAAAAGCCAAGTGGATGGGCTGTGGGACTTCTAGTGTTAAAGGGGCAGTGAAAGTGCATGTTATGCATCCTATTAATGACATTTACTTAATAAATGTAACTTATTTTTCTAAATCCGGAACTCAGATTCTGAGTTTCAGTTTGGCAGAATGTTTTTGCCACATGCCAGTCCTCACTCTCTCTTCCCTTAGCTACCTACTAAAGATGCAGAGCTGAAAATGAAGAGCTATACTTTTGAAAGTGGCATTTGGTTTTGTTTGCTGTGCGAGGGGTTAACTCTATGCATAGGATAAGAAGTTATTGTGACACAAGCCAGAGTTCAACTAAGATACTTGCTATGTTGCACATATGTAACTTTAGAAGCCACGTGTACATTTTACTTTAAACCTGCTGGCAGTGCAATAAATATGAATTTCATTTTTGCCTCCAGTCAAATTCTTTGCACTTTTAACTGATTTGTTGTCAAACAGAGTAGCTGTAGTTGATGCCTACACTAGCATAAAAGAAACCTTCCCAAACAGTAGAGCAATTGCAATTTCTAGGAAAGTCTCTATGTACATGCAATAAAAGTTCCAGAAAGTTCCACTAATGTGTGGGTATGGAAAATTACAAAGCTGATTTTACTTTAGAGCAGACAAGCTGTTGATTCAAACCAAAGCAGGGAATTAACTAATTGTTTTCATTAATGCCTGAAAATATGCAAACTTCATCGTCTAGTCACATGGCAGTACAAGTCTCCACAGTGTTATACAAAACTTTGCTGGGGAGGAGTGAGCTCTGAATAGCTATTGGTGCAACAGAGACACTCCCCTTGTGATTCTTAACGCCTTTCTACATCTCACTTTTCATTCTTTAGCAAGCACGGGACTGATGTTATGCAAGCAAGGCATATCCTGCTCACCTGATCACTAAAATATTTCCAGTTTAATTGCTTTCCAGTTGTCTGAAAATGTCTTAATCAAAGCTCATTCTTTAACGCCAACCACCCCCTTGCGAGTAGCTTCAAATAACTCAACCTGCTGGAAAACACCTGTTTTGAAAGCATGAAAAATGTAGTTTGAAAAAAGAACCTTCTGTGACAGGCAGGAAGCATATTGTAGCCTGCTCATGTGCTCACTTTGGGCCTACAGGGCATAAAAAAAAAAACATTTACAACCACTTCGAACAATCTGTTCCCTTTGAAGAACAGTCTGGAGGTTTGCAGCAAAAGATGTGTCAAAGTGACTGTTAATACACACAATACAAATACACTTACTACAACAGTTCCAGCTTTTCTCGGCACGGTTTACATCAGATTGCTGGTTTTAACTTTCAGCGGGGCAAAAAAGTATTTAGTCAGTCATCAGCTGTGCAAGTTCTCCCACTTCAAAATATAAGAGAGGCCTGTAATTTTTATCATAGGTATACCTCAACTATAAGACAAAATGATAAGTATTTGGTCAATAGTTCATCTCAATACTTTGTTATATACCCTTTGTTGGCAATGACAGAGGTCAAACATTTTCTGTAAGTCTTCACAAGGTTTTCACACACTGTTGCTGGTATTTTGGCCCATTCCTCCATGCAGATCTCCTCTAGAGCAGTGATGTTTTGGGGCTGTCGCTGGGCAACACAGACTTTCAACTCCCTCCAAGGATTTTCTATGGGGTTGAGATCTTTTAGACTGGCTAGGACACTAGAGGACCTTGAAATGCTACTAAGCTGCATTGAAGCCACTTCTTCGTTTTCCAGGTCATGTGTTTGGGATCATTGTCATGCTAAAAGACCCAGCCACGTTTCATCTTCAATGCCCTTACTGATGGAAGCAGGTTTTCACTCAAAATCTCATGATACATGGCCCCATTCATTCTTTCCTTTACACGGATCAGTCATCCTGGTCCCTTTGCAGAAAAATATCCCCAAAGCATGATGTTTCCACCGCCATGCTTCACAGTAGGTATGGTGTTCTTTGGATGCAACTCAGCATTCTTTCTCCTCCAAACACGACAGGTTAAGTTTTTACCAAAAAGTTCTATTTTGGATTCATCTGACATTCTCCCAGATCTTCTTGTGGATCATTCAAATGCTCTCTAGCAAACTTCAGACGGGCCTGGACATGTACTGGCTTAAGCAGGGGGACACATCTGGCACTGCAGGATTTGAGTCCTGATGGTAGCCTTTGTTACTTTGCTCCCAGCTCTCTGCAGGTCATTCACTTGGTCCCCCCGTGTGGTTCTGAGATTTTGCTTACCGTTCTCATGATCATTTTGACCCCACGGGGTGAGATCTTGCGTGGAGCCCTAGATCGAGGGACATTATCAGTGGTCTTGTATGTCTTCCATTTTCTAATAATTGTTCCCACAGTTGATTTCTTCACACCAAGCTGTTCACCTATTGCATATTCAGTCTTCCCAGCCTAGTGCTGGTCTATGATTTTGTTTCTTGTGTCCTTTGACAGCTCTTTGGCCTTGGCCATAGTGGCTTTTGGAGTCTGAGTGTTTGAGGTTGTGGACAGGTGTCTTTTATACTGATAACGAGTTCAAACAGGTGCCAATAATACAGGTAACGAGTGGAGGACAGAGAAGCCTCTTAAAGAAGAAGTTACAGGTCTGTGAGAGCCAGAAATCTTGCTTGTTTGTAGGTGACCAAGGAATTTAGCAATTCATTAATTAAAAATCCGACAATGTGATTTTCTGGATTTTTTTTCTCATTTTATCTCTCATAGTTGAGGTTTACCTATGATGAACATAACAGGCCTGGCTCATCTTTTTAAGTGGGAGAACTTGCACAATTGGTGGCTGACTAAATTGTTTTTTTGCCCCAATGTAAATGTTAATGTTATAAATATTTTAATTGTTATTTAAGGTTTAAATAGTTGGAAGGAAATATCTATTTGTTAAACACAAAATTGCCTCGTAATATTTTTGGCAAATATTTGTATTAATTTCCTCTTTCATCATTTGTGTATGTTACTCAAATTGGCTCTGAATCCCTGGTTGGCTGCATGGTGCATTGCTTCTGTAATTTACATACAACTACAAATATATGCACAGCAGCAATTCAGTGATGTTAACCTTGTGTTACAAAATAGAGTTATCTCTTCTCGGCCAAATTAAACAACCTGAGAGAAAGAAGTTGCATAACATATTATTTATGATTGTTTTGCACACAATAATAAATTGAATCTAGTAACACATTAATAAAAAGTAAGGCAAGCCTCATAAAACTAATAAAACATTGCATAACATCAGACCTGAAAAACTGGTTCAAAAGTGCAAGTGTATTCAGCAATGCTTTTGTAACCAACATTAAAAGTATGTCACAAAATATAAGGTGTTGTGATTCAAGACAACAAAACACAGGGTGAATACAGTGTAAAGAAAGTCAGAATTACTAGCTAAAAATACTTAGAAAATGTGCATTTTCCTTTTAAAAATCATTCTGCTCAAAAGGCAGTTTACTTAGCTGCACTTTATCCCTTTTCCCTGAACCAAAATCTTTTTGGGAATGTCGACCAGCAAGATCAAATTAATCTAAGCAAAATGCTGAAGGAGAAAAGGTTCTCTTTTAGTTTCATATAGAAGTACAGTAAAGCAGCAAGCTTCCACTCAAATTATATTAACCTAAATATTGCATTAAATCCGACTGATCTCTGCAAAACAGTGGACCTGATTTTGCTTTTCTCAGCATAACTAATGCATCGGATGTAAAAATAAATAAAAAAATGATGGTGCCACTAGGTGTTATCGCTCAAATAAAAATAACATTTAGTATCAGTGTCATAATCTTGTTTCCAGAGTGGTTTGTTTGGTCTCATGTGTAAGTTGCACACAGCTGGTGTCCACATAGCTCTCTTGTGTTGGGAAAATACTTGGTGTTCTTTTCTGTCACAAAGAAAACAATCATAGTCTATATCTGATGAGTGAAAATAAATACAGCTTAGTAACATCAGCCAAAATGATTACAGGTCAGCTGTGGGAAACTTTGTTTTCATTAGTTCACTGCTGCTTCAAAAATGATGAGATGCAATGCTCCTGAGAATCTCTTGAAAAACTTACATGATCACATACCAAGGAAATCAAACAGTGGCTGGTATTCTGTATCCATGCTGCTCCACTGTTGTTCATGGTTGTGTTGCCCATCCCCCAGAACCACCAACTTTCAGTTAAATTTAGACATTTGGCTGAGACATTTTGGTAGTGGAAATCCGCACCTGCTGAGGTCTTTGATGGTGTTACTTGAATCCTACCCAGAGCATGGTGTACTGTAATTGTAATGACGTGCATGCAGGGCCAGGTTTCAGGGTGAAGAGGTACAAAACTCTTAAAGGCCTCAAGAAACCACTGACAGGGAAAGGTTTTATGCAAGTCTTGTAGATGGTGTAACAGCTCTGTATGTCTGAAAATTTTTATTAAGTATAAGCTTAACAGTTTAAATTTATTTGGAAACAGTATGAGGACATATACAATTTTCTTTAGATAGTTTGAATTTAAACTTCAAATGCAGGGGCAGCTGTGTGTTTGTCAGGTTCTGTTTTATTTTATTATTTTTTTTTGGGGGGGGGGGTTCAGAACACTGCCGCAACTGCATGTGTGGGCTTTAAAATATACTCTTTAACTTACAAAGCTGAGAACATTCATATATGACAGTAACAAGTAATTTATGGTCAAACGGCTCACTAAAATGCTCAGCACTGGGATGACAAACAACTCTAACTAGAACTTGATTCATTGCTAAATATGTAAATGGGTTTAGTCAAACAAATTTTTATATATACAGTAAGTGATTTTGAGAAATGTGTTGAAATTGCAAACAACCTACTTGAAATCGCAGACTCTTCACCAGCTTTACAATATCGTGCTTAATTGATTTTAATATTCATTTATGTTTCATTTAATATTCTTAACTTTTTTTTTTTACTTGTCCTGTCCAGCATTGTAGCAAGCAGAATGATGGTCTGGCTGCAGTGTTGCGCCAAACCAATTTGCTTTGCCAAAGGGAGCTTTATGGGCTAAAGGCCCCTTTTGATAATTAAATTTATCTATTTTTTTAATTTACTCTTTTTTATTTATTTTGAATTATGAACTTTATGTAATCTTGCTGGACCTGACCGGAGGGCACAGAAAAAGAAGGAGGACAGCGAAAAGAAGCTAAAAGGAAAACAGAAATATGCAAGAGGAGCCAAAGACACAACAGATAGAAGGCAACAATCCCTCAATCCAACCTATCACCAGACAACCAGCTGCTACACCTGTACAAAAGCACAACAGAGAATTTCCTACAGCTTTTACAAAAAAAAAGAAAGCTGACAATCATTAGGAGTTTCTAAAAAAAAATCAACAACAAAAGAAAAATAAATAAATGAAAAAACACATGTATCACAACATCAACCAAAGTACCAGATACACACTCACAAACAAATAAACAAAAGTAGCTATTAGTGTATAAACTGGCAGTTTGAGGAATGAGGAGTGATCAGAGATGAATGTGATTGTGCAAAAGTGACCACACCTCTATGGAGGCCAGAGGCAGACTAGGGCGGCCCAGAGACCTGGGCGATCAGCAGCAGTCCGGGAGCAAGTACCCAATCCACCTCATCACAAAGACCCCTCCGGACCCTCCCAAAAGGCCGGAAAGGACATTTAACATTCTTCTATAATTGTAATTTTATTTAGTTTTACAGTTGTATTTTTAACAAAAGGTTAGGCCATCCCTTTTCACAAATTACAGTTTTATTATGTTAAATGTAAAAGAGGTAAATATGACTTCTTTTTTTTTTAATTGCCCTTTTTTTTAGGGTTAATTAACTTTCTGTGGAAAAACAGTCTACAATTAATTTCAACAATCTACAAAATGTGCCAAACTATTGCCTTCAGCGGTAACTTCAGGGAAACATTTAAACTCAAAATGGCAATTATCTTTGTCACACATCAAAGAATGGATTAGTGTGCACAGCCCAAACTTGTCTTAGTACATATAATTCTTTGACACAGCAGATGTGAATAACTGACATTCCTGTAATCACGTCTTTGAAACGTCTTGCAGCATGTTTTCTCTTCACACTTTTTTTTAAGCTTTACAATTCACACATGCTCACTTTCATTAATTTGGCACTACATTTAAAGAAATTAAAGAACACACAATATTACACTTACAGACTAGGAACAGAAAAACAAAAGAAATTGTGAACATCAGTGAATGTTTAACACTACTGCCTGAGAGAGATTCGTTGTTGCAGTAACATTGTATAGGACATGTTTAAATAAAAATAAAAAAGTAGAAAACTCTAAATTCTGTAACTAGTTTAAGTTTTGTTGGAAATTCGGTGTTGCAAAAAGATTTGAGAATGCAGCAAAAACTGTTCAAATTAGTTTATATCCTTATTGAACAGAAGTACCACCCCAAAAACATTATAAAACAATATAAATAGAAAGATAATAGAATGATTGCAAATAAAATAAATCCATCTCTGTCTCTCTTTCTCTCTCTGTAAATATATATATATTCTTTCCTGGGGATCATGGAGTCAGGAAGACTTGTAGAACTGTCTATAAACAAAGTTAGCCGTGCCATCCACAATGTAGGTGTATGTGAAAAAGATTCAGTGTTTGTCTCATCTGCTCATTTTAAATGGACTAAAGCAAAATGTAAAACTAGTCTGTGGTGCCATAAATTGAAATTTGTTTTGTGAATTATAATACTATGAAATAAAAAGAAGTGGGACTATCCAGCTTGTGTCAGTGGTCACATCATACTCTGATGGTATGGGGGTGCATTATCTGGAAAGGCACCAAGAAGGCTGAAAGGGATGCACAGTTTTAGAGCACATTTTTTCTAGAGAACATTTTCCCCATTCAACGTATTTTTTCTTCATTTCATATTTCAACAAGACAATACTAAACCAAATACTGCATCTATGCAGAAATTTTGAAAGCAATGTCCCACAACTGGTCTCCTCAGTTCCCAGACTTATACAGACTGCTGCTAAAAGAAGAGGGGATGTTCCACAGTGTGGATGTTACACCTCCATCATTGAGCACACCCATCATCCTTCCCATGACCTGCTCTCCATCCTACCATCAGGGAAAAGGTACAGGAGCCTCCATGCAAAGTCAAAAATTATGTTGAATTCTTCTTTCCCCAGTCAGAATCATAAACAGTCTGCCCTTTGTCTCACCAACCTACACGAAACCTCCGCTTACTATTTAATTTTTTCTCAGTATTTCTTTTTTTCCCACCTATTTTTCATTGTTTGGACGAGTTTCTGTTTATTTGCACATAAGCAGCAATAAATAAATCTCTATCTCTGTCTGGTAAGCATGGCTCTGCCTCAGCATTTTTTTTGTTTAGATGTGCTGCAAATCCAAGATGAGCTAATGTTTTTCAAGAAATAGTCAAATGTCCCATTTTCAACATTTACTGCGTTTTCTATATTCTATTGTGAATGAAATATTGGTATCAGTTCAGATTTCATTTAAAAAAAAATTAACCTTTTTTGGAATTAGGGATTTGCAGAGAGAAATGAATAGGCATCTATCAGTCTAACAACCATGTTTGGCAATATTAAGCTTTTTTTGCTGCAATCTGCTTCTGGACATTATGGTAAAGAAAAACTGAAACAAATAACCAAGTTACAGATATAAGCTTTAGAAAATTTTAAGCACAAATTTTAAGAGAACTTCTAAAGTAGTACATTAATAATTCAGTTTATCAATATATTTGAAACTTAATAACATTTACCGAATAATCATTGAATTGAACTTTTGTATCAAACAAATGATTCACATATCACGTGAATCATTTCATGCAGCTGAACACAAGCTGATCCAAAGATGTCAATTTGACTCTTTTGCCTTTGTGGTCATGCAAACATGGCAAACTGTGACTTTTTTTTTTTTGCTGTCACCACTCTTTGATCAGGCAAATCTTTGTTTACCTTCCATGACCATATCAGACAGGAACTCCTAACAGATTCGACCCCAAACAAGTTGTGACAACCTTCTTTTGCACTTTGAGCTCTGATAAACAAATTTGATATGTTGAAATAATGTGTTCGGCTTATCTCTCTCTGTACACATAATCACTATTACAGCTTTTTAAGTAAAATGATCATGTCTGTTAACAGTAAATTCAGCTGTTTTGTAAGCACCATTGTGCACTGTGGCATGTCAGTTACTTAACAGTCAACATGATTCAACATGATGATGATGTAACACAAGCATTTATACCATGTGTTCAACTGTGAAAAATAGACTGGATGGATGGGTAAAATCATACACTCACAAGGTGTATCATATAAATCACATGTATTATTTATGGTAATATATGGAAGCATTTGTGTCATTAATAAATATAGAATGTAGTTGGAGGAAAAGAAAAATACATTTAAGAATAAAATTCAGTCATTGTGCTTCTGGATGAAAATATAACGTCTGTAAAGAGCTGATTGTACTGCTCTTTACAGATGTTTTTAGGAAGGAGATAGTAATAGTATAATAGTAGCAGGAAAAATTCCTTTTTAAGCTGCTGATTGTATCATCTTTGAACAAAGTTTGTTAGATTAGTCTTAGTATTTCTGAAAAGGCCTCGATGTAATTTAAAAAAACAACTGAGCAACACCACATTTTCTTCCATTCCTTTAGTGAAAGCTTTTACTTTACAGTGTAACATCTAGCTTAAGAAAATGTTTTGATCATATTTTAACACTTGTTTCATTTGCTGCTCTAAAGCTTACTTTTTGTCTTTTTGCTTCCTGATCAGACCAGGTATTCTGAGATTCTTTGTGCATGGGTTACTCTGATTATGATTCAACATACAAAACATGTTGGCACGAGGGCTGTGAAATGGGCAGTAAGAAAGCTTTTAGACTGCTGTGGTTAATCTCTGCTTTCAGAGTTCACTCTGAAACACGTGAATTCCCCTTTTAACCAGATTAAAGTTCACTCAAGAATGCAGTTGCCCCTGACCTTAAAGTTAACTCAAATGTTAAATGTTAATTGCACGTACTGTTAAAGAGACAAATGGGTGCTGTGAATAACTAATTCAACAAAGACTAAACTTAGAAAATTATACTGCCAATAATTTTAGATCTTAACACCATCTTAAATTGTTCATCAATAAAGTCAGTCTTTATCTTCTTGTCATGATCTCACGGGGTTATTTCCGGGTTTTTGTCATGTTTGTTTTCTGTTTAGTTCATGGGTTAGGTTTTTTGG
>JBAMHW010000012.1:16457267-16470794 GCA_037177495.1 Rhadinocentrus ornatus | reverse complement strand
ACACACACACACACACACACACACACACACACACACACACACACACACACACATATATATATATATATATATAAATAATCCAGAGTCTGAGAAACATGTTGTAGCAGGTCAAAGTTGCCAACACTGAGATTCATATCACTGTTTCATCATGACAGCTTTGTCATGGTGATTGCAACATTTTACACCCCACTGTATCACATTTACAATATTACTCACTATTACTGAACACATAACTAGCGATAGTGGCATAGCTTTTATTTAAACCAGAGGGGTGATGCAAGCAGTGTCACCCCACAAGAAACTTTTTATTTTTTACTTTTTTTAATGTCCTCCAAGTGATGTCAATAGTCACTCACTATTAAATTGAGAGAAGCTGTTGGGTACATTTTACTTTAATTATTCAAGACAGAGAAATAATTTATAGTAGCAATGACAGTACTGATAAGAATTATTGGTGAAATTGTCAATTCAAGAAAGAAAGCAAGAAAGAAAGAAAGAAAGAAAGAAAGAAAGAAAGAAAGAAAGAAAAAAGAAAGAAAGCAGACAAAATCAAAATCTCAAATTTGTAACTTTAGTTTTTGTTGAAATAAGTCCTGAAATAGCTTAATTTAATTTTCAGATTTGAGTTAGTACATGGCTTCATGGAGTTTAGTGTCACTGGACCAAGCAACTCAACCCCTGAGCAGTGTTGCATCATTGCAGCACAGTCAGCATGAATTTGCAGGTTGGACACTTTTGTTTTAAAGAGGGAGAGCATGATGCAAGATGCACCTGGTATTGCCCTCTGCAGGATATGTTGTGCTTGCAGCTCACATCTATAATAATAATGATAATAATAATAATAAAAACAATTAAATTAAAATGTAAATAATGATCAATCAAATATAAGTTCCTTGGCTAACAGATAACTATAATATCAGAAGTCGCTTCTAATGTTGGCAGTCACAGAGAAGTGCATTTCTTTTGCTTAACAGAGAAATTATAAAGAGCTGAATCTGAGTTAATGACCTTTAAAATGACAGAGTAGCATAGATTTGATATGCTCATATTCGTGCAAAGAGTTTTTTGTTTATTTTTTAAGGGACATATCCTTTATTTACTTTGTAAAAATGCATGTTCATGCTTATTTGTGGTTTCTGTTCCTTTGTTACTGTTTTGTACGTTCTCACGCAGACACGCCTTTCAATCTTTATGCCGCCTCCGGTTTCTCAGCAAATATTTTACTTGTTACGTTCACCAGCACCATAGAGATAAAGTTATTACCCTGTAAATAAACATTCATTAAACAATAACAATGTAAATGAAAAAGAAAATCAAGCAACAAAGACAGCGCAATTTGAAAGAGGATATATTTCTTTGGACATTTTAGTTTTTGAGTTGAAGAACATAGCAAGCAACCCCTGAACAACCTTCTTAATGCTCTGATTTGATTTCTGATTTCACAGAGATAAATCATCCTGGTAAGCCAACAAGATATATCTCACAGGGTTGCTGTATTTTTTTGTCATTTCAATCACAATAATACAAACACCTGTAGACAAAACAATCTAGACTTCTGACAATAAAAGCAACATCTGAATTTACTGAGGTGGAAATGAAACAACCATTTCTCATTATAGTTCCTATAAGAAAAAGAAAATAATTCTCAATATTTGTAGACATTTCCACATTCTCACTTAAATAAAGCTCTGTCACTGGCCAGCAGAATTTAGACTCATTTAAAAGTTAAATAAGAAAATAAATACATAATTTAAATAAAATTATTTTTGTGGCATAGATTGTCTCCTATATTTATATATATATATATTTATTTTTTTAACCATACTTCATATTTGTTCTTTACATAGTTTTCCTTATATTTTAGCCACACAATTACAAAATAGTAACATTCAGCAGACATTTCACAATAAATAGTCACTGGTCATGACTGCAGTACTGAACATACTATTCTAATTTATCTCAAGAGACAATCTTTTCTCAAATATGTTAATTTAAACAAAGGTTAAGTATTTTTTTTCATTTCAAAATCAAGATAATACATTAATGCAATACGAAGATTTCAAATAATTCTGATTAATACAAGTATAACTATCTTGCATTTCTTCAACTTACGTTTACACTAAAGGTAAAATGTTACACTGCCCTTATGTTTTTCTACCAAACTTCACAGCCACAATTATCACAAAGAGGATTCGAAAACAGCACTTTACGGCACAAAAAACACACTACTGGAATGTACAGTATGTCCACCGGCAAACCATGCAAACACATCCACACTCCATTCACTGCCGCAGGTATTCACCCACACACACACCTGCATCATCCAAAACATACTCGTGCACACTTCCAGAACACACACAGACATACAGCTAATTAGACATACACACACTGAGTTTACAGCCACAACACTGTCCTATGCTAACAGCCCAAAAGTACAAATTGTAAGATGGTGCATTAGAGATCACACAGTAACAATGTAATACCACTACTGTGACTACTGTTATTGTCAACTACTAACCAAGATCATTTGGGCAGACTATGAACAAGACAGAAAATTTAAACATAATGAACTGAAAAGAGGACAAAAGTATTAATCCTTTATAAAATAAGTAAATAAAGTATCCAATCATACCATTTCATTTACTTACTGTATCAAATTAGTATTGTGATGTTACACAGCAGTGGATCATGTCAGCTTTCTATTATGAAATGATACAAAACCCTGTAGTAGCTCTACACAGTAGAATTCTTCCTCACTTTCATGTAATATCCAGATTAAAGAATATCTTGTTTTAGTTTTACTCAAAAATACAATGAAAAAAGTTATACTTTTGTGTTGTGTGGGTGAAGTCTGTCTAAAACCTGCACGAAATAAGTATCTTGCAAGACTCCAATTGAAACCATGGTGTGTGCAAAGTAAGTCACATTAGGTCAAGTATTTCTGCAGTTGTCACTGTACTACTAGTTCTGGCACGACAGCTGTGGTGTATCACCTGACATCGCCTCTCACAACCGACACATCCTGCTGCACTCATATGGCGGTCTATTTAAAGATCTTTACGCTCATATTTACTCATCACACTAACATGTGTTCTGCTGTTGCTATGGGTAGTGCCCGTAAATCCTGGTCTCTACCTACTTTGGTTCTGCCCTGTTTTTATGCACCCCTGAAAGAAAGTTATTCCTTTTGAGAGGATCATTTGAAATAATCTTTGCATATTATGTATGATTTTGTCATGTTTGCTATAAATCCAAAGCAGGGAACGTCCACAAAGCTAGAAAAATACTAAGTCGAAATGCATGGCTGATTCCATTTGCAAAAACTAATAATGGAAGTGATGGTAAAAAATTTAAATGAGCTGATTAATGTTATTACAGATACAAATTTAACAACTAAAGCAAATAGTGAACAATTTGTGAGCAAGGATGTTATAAATCCCAATCCGCATCAGTGCAGAGATTTAAATCACTACCTGAAAATAGGGAAGATGTTTCCTAAAGAGTATTAAGTTCCCACTCTTTCTGTCTAAATAAGCATAGATCCTTGAGTAATTCCTAATACAAGGTGTCAACGCCCTGTACTGTCCACACCTGAGAACGGACAAAGGTAGGAGAAACACCAGACAGAGTGAAAGGTATCAAAATTAAAAACATACAAAGTGTACAGCTTAATATAACAACTCAAGGCCAAGTAAACTATCTGGTCCAACCAGATGACTATTCCTGAAAAGGATGGCATCAAAAAACGTACATTTTCACAACAGAAAATATACAGTGTAGTGGATGTATGAAAAAAAAGACAACAGTTGGCCGGTAACAACAGCAGGATATGTGGTGGATTACACTCCTGAATCTATCGTGTTTTTGCCCAAGACACCAGAAACACATTGCTGACTGCTGCTGCCCTCTTCTGGACACCCTAAAGACTCGCTTTCTGTCTTGGTGCCATCAGTAATGTTGAGCTCCTTTATTTTTGCCTGTGCAGGGCTGCCCGAGCGGCCGCCAGAGTGACTGCGACTGTGGCTGCCGCTCCGATGGTGACGGTGCTTGCTCTTATGTGGACTAGGACTGCGGGACCTCATCTTCATGACAACAGTGCTGTCATCTTCTGAGCTGAAGTCCGAGCTGTCTGAAGAACTGCTATCATGGTCTAAAGTGGGAAGCTGGATCTGAAGATAAATGGAAAAGAGAAGAAGAGTAGAAGAGGTAAAATAAGGAAATATAACTGCAAATTGCCAGAAGAGGGAATGAAAAAGGTGTAAAAGATGCACATGAAACTATCAGCTGAAATGGCATTTGATTGCCAAGAAAAGCGGTGGGTTATGATTACCTGAAATGGCTCTGTTACACCCACAATGGTGCTCATATTGTTGCTATAGTAACCCAAGATAAAGTCCCCTGAGCCTTTGGGCAACTCTTCCTCTGTAAAGGTTACCTGAAAAACAGTTTGTCAGAAGTTTTTCAGATGTGACAGAAAAATTATCTCTCAGGAATGGTGGACATATATTCATATTACCTCATGTTCCTGGCGAAGAAAATCAGCTTCCTCCTGCTTGGCCCACACATATCCCACATAATCTTTGTGGTGCTTGAAACCCACCTATAGATGCAGCAGCAATGTTACAAAACACAAGTATTTAATCAAAAATAAGTGTTACTCCTACATGTTAGTTTGCATATATGATTCTTCAGACTTAAATAAAGTTACCCTGTACAGTCCAATCCAGTCCCAAGAACTGCGAGAATAGTTGGGTGCCAGTTTGAATTTTGCTTTAGCATCGTCAGTACTAGTCCACTCATCCTCCACAATAAGTGTGACCAGAGGAATGTCCACCTTGTATGGGAACTACAAAGAGTATTTAGCACAAGTCAGTTAATGCTAAAGTGCTACAAACTTTGAAAACATCAACCAAGCTGTGTACTTGGAGTCATCTATCAAAATGTCTTAACAGATGCAGGTTTTCAGTCTTTTGTGCTACAATTCATTTATTTAGCATAGATTGTATTTTAACTTATTAAAATCCTTGTTCAGCAACTTAAAACATTGTTTAGATATAATTTAGGTGTTGCTACTCACAGTGAAATTAGCATGATATTTGAATATCACCGCTATCAAAGACATTCAAAGATGCAAGTCCTAGATCTAGTGACTGGTCAGCAAAAGCTTTATATTCTACCCAACTGATCGCACCTGCAGAGTAAAGATGGAGGTGACTGGTTTGTGGTCACTGACGATGTATTCCATGTGACTTCGGTAATAATGCTGTGTCACTTTGGTCCCACTGGTCAGCCCTGAAATGGACCCCCGCTTCCCCACGCTTGGAGCAGCAGGTGCTGTGGCTCTTAGACGCCAGAGGATTCGGTCAGTCCAAGCTGGTTTACGTTTCTTCCCACTGGAAAGATGCCAAAAACACAGGGATTGAGAGAGAGAGAGAAAAAAAAAAAGCGAAACAAATCCTACTTAAAAATAGAACACGAAGGGAAAAACAGGGAACTTTCATGCTCCCTCCAGGGTAGTGAGGACCTTTCTTAGAGAAGACTGTAAGCTCTATGATCTATGGTCAGTGGCCTAGAATTTATAATAGCACCCCTGGCATCACTAACCTTGTGTCATAAGTATTTGTTCCAATATCAAACTTGTAGGTGGGAGGGAATTTCAATGGTCCTTCTTGGAATCCCTCCAACACAGTCTCACTGTCTTTGGCCATATTCAGCTGTAAAAATGACAATTAATAGAAATCTCTTACTGAAATGACAAATTACTGCCGGCTTGAAAAAGATTAGTTTACTCTGCTGCCCTCTAGTGGAAAGAAAGAGGACAATTTACCATGCATTTGTTTGCTAGCTTTGCAAGCATTATGCTTTATTTTAGAGTAAAACACCTTTCAGAAAACAATTCAGAAATTGACTTCATGATGTTGACTACAGCTGTTTTTTAAAAATGTTACCCAATTAAACATTAAAATGAATCGGTTCTTATGAATAAAGATGAGGTAAAGTACAAGATGTCCTTTCAAGAAGGTCACATGCAGTCAGCTTATATCTTTCACAGTCTTCTATATACATATAAATCCACAACTTTAAATTTTTTACCTGATCCTTTTCCCACAACATGGGAAACTTGTTGTTATCAATGGCTGATTTCACTACTTGCATATCCAGGTCATTAATGCGAAAATTGAGATCTCCAAACCAGAAGACCAGACTGGGGGGGAAAAATTAAACATGTGCAAGAATATCACGTTGTAATCTTGAAATTAGGTTATGACTGAAAGACTGAATTCTACATTTACTGGAGGTGTATAGCTCATCATCAAAAAGCTGAAAGTCTCTGCTCCATATTACTCAATTATGCCATCCAATTCCTTAAAATTATTTGCTCCACAAAAGTGACATATTTTAATAAACTGTGTTAAGAAACAATACTTCCTGATAAACACACTGCATTTTATTTGATGTCTATTAGCATAAATGACTTCATAACAACATCCCATGTGATGCTAGACAAGTTATTTCAATGAAAAGATGCAGCTGTAAAAAAAAAAAGCCAAACAATAAACATTACTGTTAAAACATTACTGTTGCTTTCCTAGCAGAAACATTGAACTCTAAACTCTGTGTACATGCATGTTTTAATGTGTGCTGCTGACTTACTCATGGTCAAGAACCCCTGTGGCAGCCTGGCCCTCAAACTGCTGCTGCTGCAGGATGCTCTCAAAGTCTTCCATGCGCTGCTCAGAGTTCTCCATGTGAGCCGGAAGGTGGCAGTTGAGGAAGCAGATGCTGTGACCAAACACTGACATGCGGGCACTCACACCACCTTTATTCCCCTGTAACCCAGACAAGCAGAGATGTTAAGGTCTTACTAATCTTACTGTGAGGTAAAACCTGATTTGACCTATATTTTGATTTAGTACAGAAACAAATAAGTACATTGAAGAGATGCTGGCAGCTACTAGCGAAAATAGAAGTGCTTTTATATATCTAACATTTGCCTGGAAACAACAATTAAGTAAGTATGAAATTAGTATTGGTAAAATATAATAACTAAGGACTGTAATTGCTTTAATTGTTTTTATTTTTCTGTGCCAGAGCAAAACAGGAAGTGTCCTTATTAAAAACTAAACACTATGAATATTTAATGCACTGAAATGCGCACCGGGGGACAAAATGAGTCATTGGATTCTCTCTTACTATTCTCTTAACTGCTCTGACACAAAATAACAAATTATGCTCCAGTATAAATTTGCCTATTTTACCGATATAGGAGTTAGAGGTTAAACTAAATAAACTTAAGAGAATCATTTGCAATGATGTTAGTCCAATCTAAGATCAAATCAATGTGCTAAGGTAACATGCAGCAAACCTCTTGTCAGCATGAAATGGTTCTTATAACAGAGTTTTTGGAATTTTTTTATACTTGGCTTTCCAAGCATTAGGAGGAACTTGCAGTGAGATAAAACTTTTTTCTCTTTATGCTCATAAGACTAGATTAAGCAGAATTTGACTAGCAAATTACAACTCCTGACATAATGGAGCCTTTAATGCTTTTGTTCAGTGTTTCTGAGATCTATATTAGAGTTTCAGTGACATCAGTAAAAGCATAAAGCTACCACAGATATGTAGTCATTTGTTACGTATTGCTCAACTTTGTAAAGTTATCTTAATACAACGCTGGTCATAGAATGGTGTAATTGACCCTCTTACCCAATAACCCCCTAGGCCTGTGCGTGTGGTTTCAGTCTGGACTCCACGGAGAAAGGGCAGATGGAAATATTTAGCAAAGATCAGCAGCAACAGCCCCTGCATCCTCTGGGATGTCACCTGAAGGACAAAAGGCAAAAAGGGACAGACAGAACTAGATAAACTAACATAAAAGGTCAGAAGAGAACAAGAAAGAATTTTACATGATTCTTTTTGTTAATTTCACTTGCCCAAGAGCACAACTGTATAAACAAAAAATATCTCGACCCTTTCTCACATTATCCCTCTTTCTGCCCTCTTGCATTTCCATTGTGCCCTGCAGGAACCTGGGGCCAGGCTCTCCCACTACTTAACATGAAGCATTGCACATCAACGATGATGCAGCATGCTCCAGCTTGTGATTTACCCTCTGTGTGGTTTCAAACCACTTTATGAAGACAGAAAAGCTTGCAGTTGTGGCACTTCATGATTAAACCTTTACCTTTTTCACAGTTCCTCTAAAATTCAGCTCCTTGTTGTCCTACATAAGATTGAAATGCAGATCTTGACATTAGTACTTCTATGGCATGAAAAACATCAAAGATATTTTGTACTATTAAAGATGGGCAGGAATCTGACGTGTGCATTTAAGTGAAGCTGCAATTTGCATGTTAACCCCATCCTCAGATATGTACATTCACCCCTCCCTCACCCTTTGTCCAGTTGTGTACACATCCCAACCCCCAACCACCGTCTGAAGAAGCGCAATCACACTCGAACTGTAATGGCCTTTGGGCAGTAACAGAGGCATACACATCCACGTGACCAAACCCTCTTGCTTGTATAGTACAAAGCTATTTGAACGACTTTGTTGCATAATGGATGTTGCTGAACTGTAAACATGATCAACTTTATTTGAGGCATAACTGTGGACTTAGCGAGTGTATTTGTATTTGTTTGTGTTAAGTCTGAGAAAATACCTCTGAGTACAGTGACTGAATAACCTTTATGTCAACATCAGTGCACTGTGAGCTCTTTACAAGCAGTATTGTGGCTTAGAAAAAAAGTTGTTTAAGTTCAAAGCAACATGCAGACATTTGTATTTGGTCTTGCACAAAAACACACATAAATTAGAAAAATGAGCTATAAGTAACAAGTGTAATATTAGCTGGGAAACCTTGAAATTTGGAAGTGTAATGAAACAGTTAATTCCTTCCAGCTTCTAATGTAAATAACCACAGAAACATCATTATCTTCTTCCACTCCTCATAACAGAATTAAATGAGCAGACATTATAGGTTGTATTTTTTATTAGACTTAAAAATAAATTTTGTAGAATTAATTGGCATAGAAAATGCCACAATTTGGCAAATTGAATAGTTAGTACCATGTTGCCATTAGAGATTGTATGCTGTAGCTTGCTGTAGCTCACATAAACAGAAATTATGGTGACTATCAGCAGAAACCACATGGTGAATAGGCAGAAAAAATGTCCTGTAAGCTCTCTGAAGAGAAGGGCTGATTGAGGAGACTTTCTTGTGCTTACAGCAGTTACAGCTTGAACCTGAAAATGATTTCTGTTATGAGCAGACAGTCTAAAAACAGAGAAAACAGAACAGATGTCTTGTTGCTACATGTCTGTCCACCATTATGTTATAACCATACAACCTCGTAACATAACCATGTACTGCCCCTATTCATTCGCTTGACATACTCTGCTCATTGTATTCATATCTACTTGAAGCATTCATTGAAGTCACATTAAGATGGTTTTACCAAGGTTTAAAGTAAACTAACCTAGCAGACCATGGTACAGCTACAGGACAGAATCAGACTCAATGTCAGAGGCCCATCAACACTGACAACAACGCAATCCAAAAATAAAACTGCACCCTGGGAGACATTTGTCTAGCACTTCCAGCTCGACAGCTGATTTGTCCGCTCTAGCTCACCATGCCAACTGAGCCAAGCTTTGCTTTGGATGCACCAAGTCTAACACTAACCACAACTGCACTGCAGTGCCTTTAAAAGGTTAAAACATGGAAAGCAACAAGACAGTAGATATAAATAGATATATATGAACGAGAAATATGTATGTTGTGTGTGGAAAAAAAGTGAATTTCTTAGTGTATTATTTTTGTGTGTTTATATTTAGCCATTAGGACATTGAGTGTTCTTCTATAAAATATACAGAGAAGAAGAATAAGAGTTGGTCAGATCTTCACTTTGCATCACCAGTTTGGCAGATAGTGACATTACACGTCTGTTATAAATTATCACTCCATCCGTTGCTTGGGGAACAAAATTATTTTAACCAGCAAGAAACAGAGATCACACCAGTGAAAACATAGTGTGTACAAATACAAGCTGTTTAGCATTTCATTGTGAATAAGAACAGATGTATTTATTACAAAAAACATTACTGACCAGCACATAACCAAAGGGGCTGAGTCTCTCCATGCATGCCTCACTCCACTGGTCTGTGAAGAGGACATCTTTCAGTCTTTTGTTAATCATAGAATTCACTTCCTGCAGCCTTGAAAAAAAAGAACACAAGGAGGAGCAAATAAAAGAGTTTGAACATGTAATGGTGGATGAATAAGATGAGACCTTTTGCCATCATAATTGAGATTATATACAGTTTTTATGTGGGACAGATGACCGAGGCCACCACAAAACACTCACCCGATGATATACATGTCTGTGTTTCCATCACCCACGTTCAGACCCAGGAGAGAAGTAATGTCATCAGGCGGCGTGGCTGAGCCCACGTTCCAGGTGATGATGTGTACCCTGTTGGAAGAAGGTGTTATAAAATCTGTCTCAAATGCTCATCTTCCACACACCTGTGTCATAACTTACAGAATGAAAGCAGAAGTCAGAGAGTTATCATATTGCAGATTGTACCTTTTACGTCTCTCACAACATTTGGGGGTTTAATTATATTCTCTGTATATATAACTGTATTGCAATGAATTGCAATATTAAGATAAAGCAACTGCTGTGTCTGGATCAAGATGTTGAATCTTTTGAATATCCTCCTTCATATCACTTAAACTAGCATATATAAGCAATCCTCAAACCCCTTTTGTGGGTTTTGTTTGTTTAAGGAATACCTAGTGACCAATCTAGCAGCTTTTTTGGACAAACACTTGACAATGTGTCACCATGAAATCCCGACACATCTGCCAGAGCAGTAATATTTACATACAATACATTGTTGTTCTTGTGGTTATTCAGACAGAGGCTGTGCGGTATATATATGTATATATGAGACATAAGTAGAAAGACAACTAAATATCAGTCAGTGATTATCATACATGTAAATGCAACTGAAATAACTTTGGGATTTAAATGATTCTTCAACTATTTGTTTTTGCTTAAAGCTAAAATTGGGTATTCAGGACAACCTTGGTTGCTACTTAATCTGTACCTGTAACCTTTTTTGGTCACGTTTTAGTGTTAACAGCAAGAATTAGTTTGCTAGCCACATCTAACCATGTGTAGAATAAGTAATGTGTTTCACATTTAGGAGTAGTGACAGGCATTTTGGCCAATTGTTTTTAGAGTGGGTGTGATGAAATATTGTTGAATCTAATGGAGAACTTGAGGATGTCACAAAGCAACAGGCAGGTTAATGAAGAGTGCCCAGTTTGTTCATGAGATGCTCTGTGCAGGCATGCTGAGGCAAGAATTTCATGACACAGAGAAAGATCAGGAATCTTACCTGAAGTCTTCCACAGTCTGAGCCTGAGTGTCAGCAGTGCCAGCAACAGAGAGGGCTCTGTGTGAGTAAGGGGCCAGGTGAGGAGGCACCGGCCTGCTGGCAGGTGGTTGGGGGACTGAGGCAGCCCTAACAGGGTGGTGACCTGGACCTTTAGGACGTGCCTTAATGCTGGGCCCAGAGTGCTCTTCCATGGGTTTAGCTACTGATGGGCAAGAGGATTTTAGGTGACTTGCTACAGCGCCATCAGGGTTGATCTCAGTCTGTTTTGTTAATGGAGTGGCTTCAGTTTTGGGTTCTGAGATATCTACGGAGCCTTCAACTCTGGCGCTTCTTTGGGGTCGTCGAGGCCTGTGAAGAGCTGCAGGTTGCCCAGTCATGGGATCAGAAGTTGGGGTCGCTGTGTTTGAGTCTGGAGCTGAGGCTGTTACAGCCTCTGTTTCGCTCTTTGCATTGTCCTCTTGTGTCTGGCTTTGGCTTGGTTTATCTCGGTCCATTTCTGTGATTTCTAGGATAAAGAGAGATTCATTTTTTTGATAAATTCTTGAAGAATTTATCATCCAGCATATCTTACACAACTAAGTGATGAGCCTGCTTGTCTTTAAGGTCCAAAATACAAAGCCAGATATAACTAAGAGATTAAATACATTAAAAATAAGCTATAGGGCACAGTCAAAATTTAAAACAGGAACTTTATCAACAAAGAACAGGGCAATTCAGCTGTTAAGGGTAAAATTGTCATAAGATCCTACTGAACCAACAGGACAGCTGAGTCATTCAGATCCTCATTGTCATGACTGCTCAATTACCTGCATTCTCAAGGGCTCGAAAAAAGCTAAACACAGTTGCATATATTGATTAGAAACAAATCAAATAAAAAAAAAAAAAAGCAAGAATAACTAACTGTGAGAAAGCAGGAAGTGACGAGAAAAGGGTCATTCCGTTACTGTCCTAACCTTATTTGGGTGAGAAATTGGCAATCACAATTTATCATCCTGTCTAGCTCTGCCTAAGCTGCCTGCTGGTCCTCCAGTATCAACTGAGATGCTTAGTCGGTTCATATCAGCTCAGAGCACCTGCAGCATGCTGCATTAGGAACCACTACATCATCCAGAACAGCACAAATAACAACACAAAATTAACAGAACAGAGAAAGAGCTGCAGAGAGGTTCAACAGACATTGGGAACAGAACAGAAGATTGGAAATAAAGGACAAATTTTAACAAAATTAACATAAACAATCAGTTTATTTATTGCTGAGTGCCAAACATTATAACAGGGCCAGCTAAATGCATAACATGCCATTCTGACTACAGTGTGAATCGCCTAAAAAAAATCCTGCTTGACTGGGGACAGTGTTTTGGGCATGTTAACACCTCTGAGCTGAAAGGATCTGATTTGAACTGAGACACTTGGACCCAGATACATCAGTCAGTGGTGACATAAATGTAACTTATGAAAAAAATGCCCAAAAATGTTAGTCGATTCATGATTGTGAAATTGAGAAACTCATAGGGAGCAAATTATGTCCAACAATAACACAGTGCACCCTTCACATCATTGGAATTACATCCTGTGCATTATGCACATAGTTTGGGTCATTAGGCAGAGAGAGCCTCCTGCTTTTGGAAACAGAAACAACAGAGCTGTCTTATGATTATTCACATGACCTTGAATAGATGGAGGCCATGACTTTCATACAGAGATGAGAGCTGCTTCTGTATTCCACATGTGCCCAGAAACATGCTGGTCTTTTAGTCCACCAATAACCTGGCGCCTGGTTGGGCATGATGTATTCCTGAGGTCCATGTACGGCATTAAGTGGGGAGGGAGGAGGGTGAGTGGGCACACGTGGTAGAGGGTGGGGGCAAAACGAGCTAAGGGGAAGCGGGTGGGACAGCCAACAGAGACAGCCCCTTCAGTGACAACACTGTGTCTCTTTGCAGAATGTCTCTAAATTGATCCTCTCACACTTCCCTCTGGCACCGTCTATTTATCCAAGCTTTAATCCCCGTTCTCTGGCTGTCTTATCACTATTTCTCTAATCCTTTCTCTTTCCACACTTCCTCCCCAAGACCCATTGCTACATCCTACCCACTTTAGGTGTGTGTGTATATATA
>JBAMHW010000012.1:16425700-16457205 GCA_037177495.1 Rhadinocentrus ornatus | reverse complement strand
TATATATTTCTGACCTAAAATATTTTCCCTTTCTTCCCTATCCTCTACTGCATTCTGAGGTGATACTTAATGTTCCTCCTGTGACACGTTCTGCATTGTCTCTCTCAGCCAACCACCTCGCAGTCACTATCAGTGACGTCAGCAAGCCACAACTCCAACAGCCACTGTCACAACAAACAGACATGGATCATAACATTAGTAAATGTGCATGTTTACGGGCTCAGTAACATAGGTGTGTTGGATGTGCGGGGGGGGAGAGTAGTAATCAAGGGATCTTAAGCTATTAAGCAAATTCAAACTATATATCAGATTTAGTAGTGTAGTATGTGTGCACTTGAGATCTTCATTATAATTACATATGTATGTGCAAGAGCCAAACATTGGACGACCACTTCTTTTTCTAAAGAGTAAAATAATTTGATAATAACAAATGTGTCGTAGTATTTACACGCTCCTTCCTGAGGACATGATGGTTGAGAGCTTGGAGGGATGTAGTGTAACACAAACAGCAGGTTCTCTGCAGCCTGTTTGGTTCCATTGGTGGGATTAATTGATACCATAGATAGTTTTTGATGGCTGAGTCAGATGAATAGTAAGAAGCCAATTTGCTTTAGGCATTATGGTAAAAGAAATTTTCTAGATTCTTACTCTGAATTATCTTTTATCTAAAAGTGCTGGCTCTGCATAGCTAAATAGCATAGCCACATTGTGCTATCTTTTGTGTTTACTATTGGAATTACAGCCAAGCAGTGAGTTGGTGATGAAGGCCTCCAGAGCCATATGCCCCTGTGACAGGGATACTAATGGTGACCCGGACAGAAATGACACCGGCAGCTGCTGCACACAGCTGTAAATGGCTCCTCCAGGTCCTAATGCTACTGTGTATCATTCGCCTGTAATCCAGGAGGCTCCATCTTTCTGATCAGGTCATACTAAAGGCTGCAGAATGTCAACATGATTTTGTAAACAGTCTGACACTTAAAAAGCTTGCTGACAACATACAGTGTAATTTATGCAGAGCAACATGGTCCTGTGAATAGCAACTTCACAATTTGGCAATTAAATATGAAAAAAATCAACCAAAAGTAAACATTTACTGGCTTGAGCATTGTGATTAAAAGGGTCTCTGTAGAGAGAATCGTCACCATATTCCAAAAGAAGCATCTTGTTTATCAAATTACAGAGAAGCATGGTGCAAATAACTGTGCAATGTAAAGTAATTGGAATAACCTGCACAGAGAATCAAATTCAATGACAAAAGCTCATTAGGAACAATAAATTTGATCCTGTGTACTGCTTGCCTGTCATTGAAATTTTGAAAACTGTCTCACAGAGAGCTTGCTTCATTGGACACATTTGCCTTCCTGCTAGAGCAGCTTAATTTAATTTGATTTAATTTTAGAGTTTATTTGAACATAAAGCCAAATTAAAAAAAAAAAAAAAAAAAAAAGGAAATGAAATGAAACTAGAAAGCTAATGCTTATTTAATGGCATGCCTTCTTCACAACCCAGTGAATTTATACCAAATCCATCAATGCCACAATCACCTATTAGTAATAAATACTTGGGAATACCATACATCATATTGTAATGAAGGACTCAACATACAATATATATGAATATCACCTCAAACAGCAATACATATTTGTACATGTATTGTTCGCCTTCGCAATACAGTGGCTGCTGTTCCAGTAAATATGAGAAAACTTGAGTAATAATGACCACATCTGAAATGACACATTGTTTTAAGACTCTAGTGTTGCCACAGATATGCTTGCAATCCTTCCTGAGACCATGTATGGCCCTGTGAAGAAACAGGAAGATAGTATGCAGCTGTGGCAAATCTATAATGGCTAGTTGTTAACAGCTTCTAATGGCCCATAAAAAATTAAATAAACATAAGAACCAAGAGATATGTCTGTAGTTTGGCAGATATGTCTGCATTTTTGTCTGAATATATCACAGAATATCTGGTATACAGGACACATATATGAATACAAGCCTTACACTGTACACTTCCATTTTAGGTAGATACAATATTTACTTACTGTACAGGAATAAGAGGAGCCGCAGCTGAAAAAGGAGACCAGAAGAATATTTGGCCTAAATACACTCCTACATCAAGGACAGTTTAGAACTGAAAACGCATGAAGGTCATTGTAACTGGGCTGTTTTGCAGTAGATATTATCTCAGACATGTGGCATGACAGGGTCTGCATTTGTTTGTGTGTCAGAAATTATCTGAGGGAGGAAAATATCACAGAGCCTGTGTGTATTTGACTCATCAGCATGACTTGTGGTATTGAAACAGGTGGGAGAATTGCGGAATTGACAGTCTTATTCCCAATTATAATTTGTTTTAAGCAACAAACAACCGTAACACACATCAATGATTATGGTATCAATATCCATTTACAAAATAGACTCCGTGGAATATTATTAGGCTTTTGGAATGTCTTGCAAAAATAAAACAAAAATAAACAACGTTAACTTGTTTATCGGGATCATGTCCTATCACCCCGAATTGCGCTGACAGGGCTCAAGCCTGAGCATTACGCATGCGTGTAGCTGATTAATCATCACCTTTACCTGTTTGGGTTCTTCTGTGTAAAGGATTGTGACGGCTCTGTTGAGGAAACCGTGTCAGAAGATGCAGAGGTCGCTCAGCCCAAAGCCCAACTATAAAATGGAAATCTATAAGACTCACTCCCTGTTACACAAAAAAATAGTGAACTTTCTTTTCCTGTCGCCTTCAAGATGAAAACATCGGCATCTCAGCGCCTTCCTCCCTTCGTTCGTTCCTTCCTTCCTCAGCGGAGAGATGGAAGAGAGGAGGTGCCGGTGTGTTTGGAACGATGCTGACGACAGGTTTACGCCAGACGGGCAACGTCGCTTAGAAACACACACGTTTTGCTTCTTCCTGTGTTTAAAAATACACAGGCTGCAGCACGGCTCAGTCGTGCCCTTCAAATTACAGAAGACGTTCAGGACAGCACAAGAGCGGACGCTTCCGTGAACGAGCAGCCGCTTTCTGACAACGCTGCTGGGTTGATGATAACAGTACAAGCTCTTAAAGCTCACAGAACTACGGCAGGTAGAGAGGGCTGGGAAAAGCGAACATGGTTTGCATTTGTGGGAGGGCCGTTGTCTGTAACAAGCTCGTGCATCGATTCGTCACTAGTTTCAATTAAATGCACGAGCTGTTAGCCGCTGTGAGTATGCGAGCACAAATTAACTGCAAAGATTTCATTGCAGTTCTATGTGCTGCCAGTCTATAACAAGGCACTACCGCCGCCTAGTGGTTGGTTTGGAATCATTCAGATAGCGTTCACAGGTGTTGGAGACAAGTATGAGGTGAACAGCCTGAACTGTGCATACTGTCTTCTGTAGGAGCGAATTACTGCTTTTGGTGTAGATATCGAGTTTAATTTTTGTGACTTTGCAGACCTTTTACATGCACAATGCTATATAATACTAGTAATATAAGGATTTGGAAAAACCCATAACATTCACAATCCTTAACTGCAATTCTTATTTGGGCCTTGGGTAAAACTTTTCTTTGGGCCTTCATTATGGCCCAAACTAGCATTGTATTTGTTAAAGAAATGCTGAATGCCAAAATGCCTTTATCAAAGCTCTATTGTTAGAATATCTCAACATCATGTTTCTGTGCTGATCTACCTCAGAAGTCCTCTGTTGAGGCCCCAGTTTGAACTTTTTGCAGGGTAATCTGTCAATGATCAGTCACCTTCCTCAGCAGATAGTACACTTTCATGGAGAACAAAAATTCTGGAATTTATGTATCTTTCCTAAATGAGAATTTCTATTCTGTCCATTTTTTTTAATTTTTTTTAAAAAGACCATTGATTTTACATGTAGTTGTTAATGCAAAGTACACATTAGCATGTCAAAATAAAGATTTAAAAGAAGGCTAAGTGTACTTTAAGACAGATAATTGAAACACATTTTTTTAAGGGTGCTGTGACGCCTCAACACTTTGCCAAACACTAAGAAAATATGTTGCTGTGGCACCGGAGGATATCTCATCAGTCTCTGTAACCTCTTAAATGTCTGTGGCCTTTAGGAAATGAATGAGTCAAGACCTGTATCTGTGTGTGTGTGTGGGGGGGGGGTGTGTGTGTGTGTGTGTGAGAGGGAGAGGGAGAGAGAGACTGTAAGTCATTTTGTGTGCCCTTTAGGTGATAACTTGTTGGGAAAAGCTGTGTACTGTAGTCGATGTGATGAGCTGGATGGTTGGAGGGTATATAAAAGTAATTGAATTACTTTTACTCCATGTGATCTCAGCTCTATCAGTAAGCTGGTCATCAGTATTGATTATATTAACTGCTGGATGAAAAGAAAAGAAATCTTAGAGCTGAAAATAGAGTCGGGGGTACAACATTTTTGCACATATTTTGTCATAGCTGTGTCTGAAACACAGTGAGCAAGTCAGAGGTCCTGGAATTATCTCAGAATATTGATCTCTGTATAGAAAACCGCATTGTGTCAACCTCACCAGAACTGCTTCCTATCACTTAAAAAATTTATCAAAGGTTAAAAACAAGGTAAGAAAACTATTTCATCAAACTGACTTGGACAATTTAGGCCATGCATTCATAGCAAGCAGATTAGATTAATTCGACACATTTTTGCAGGATCGTGTAAACAATCAGGACAACTTCGACTAGTTTGGATTGCAGCAACCAGTGTTCTTACACAGACAGGAAAACTGGACATATTACTCTAGTTCTGAAGTCCTTTCACAGGCTGTCTGTTCAATACAGAGCCACTTTTCCAAATAATCCATCAAACACTTAATTGTTCAACTCTTTGATGTGCTTCTGACTGGCTCACTGCGTATAAACTGATCAGACTTTTAAGGTCATCAAAGTTATCAAGGTGAAGGTTTTCTGGTTGTACCCAGAATTAAATTCAAGCGTGCTGAGGGGGCTTTTAGTTCCTACAATCCAGCGCTCTGGAACAATGTGTCTGCCGAACTGAGACCTTTCACAACTGGGTCTATATTCAAACTGTCTTGTTCCTGTTGTTGCATGTATTTGGTTAATTACCTTGTATTTTTACAGCACATTGTATGTATACTGTAATTTCTTAAACAGTTTCCTATGTGTGCTTGTAATTTGTTTGGGGGTTTTATTCCTGTGTTGTATTTTTGTTAATAGTGGCATGCTCAATTGAATTTGATTCTGTATTTTCCCGTTTCTAATAATTCTTGTACTGACGGTAATTATATTGTTTTTCTCAAATCAAATGGTTTACCTTAGTTGCCAGCCCGGGGACTTAAACCCAGCTTCTCTGGCTTTGGTCTGGAGAACCTGGGTTTAAGTTCCCGGGCTGCAATTAAGGTAAAACACTGTGGGCCCCTGAGCAAGGCCCTCAACCCCCCCAACTACTCCCCGGGCGCTGGAATCTGGCAGCCCACTGCTCCTAGCAACTAGAATGGGTTAAATGCAGAGAAAGAATGTCCCAGCTTGTGACTAATAAAGTATAATAATAATAATAATAATAAAAATCTTTATATAAATGAGCTGTCTCTCTTGTATTTTATTTGACATGTAATGAAAGTTCTGTACAAATAGCATTTCTATTGATATTTCTACATACAAAGCTGTAATAGTAACATTTGGAGCAGTGTAATACATTGTTGTAAATGTTCTGCTCATCCATTCATAAATAAAATCAAATAAATACCATTGCATTTCCTATACTGTTTAATGATAAAAATGTGGCCTCATTACTTGTACTTTGTAGCATATACTCAGTGCTTTACTGCATGGTCCTTTTTTTGTGTGTATCTGCAAAATCATATAGACAAGCACAACAAGTTTGATTCATAACTTGTGGTGGCTTTTTTCATTATATCTCTTTTGTATTCGTTTATCTTCTGTTTCTCTGCAACAGATAAAATATCATTTATATCTGATGTCTTGTTTGGCCTTTTCATGACTGCATATGAAGCCATAGTTTACGGTATGTCTCCTAATGTTCCTAACCTCTACACTGAAGAAGCAGAAAAGAGGGCCCTGACCACCTTCAGAGGTAAAGACCAAACCATTGGTTCAGGTAAGTGAATGACACATGGATCAAAATTAAATGAACTAGATGCAGATGTTTACCAATCACATCATTAAGTTCACATGAAAAGATGCAAACAACAGGTTGTTGTCCCTCCTGGTGGTCCCGCGTGCAAGGTTAAATAAAACTTAAAGTTTTTGGGCTGCTAGCAAAATATGAACAAATTTGTGAAAGTACCAATGAGCAAATGTTGATAAATTGACAACAGACAGACTACTAAAAAAGAAAGAAAAAAAAAGACAAGAAAA
The DNA here is from genome assembly GCA_037177495.1 of Rhadinocentrus ornatus. Classification (NCBI taxonomy): domain Eukaryota; kingdom Metazoa; phylum Chordata; class Actinopteri; order Atheriniformes; family Melanotaeniidae; genus Rhadinocentrus; species Rhadinocentrus ornatus. Next base: position 16,450,864 of record JBAMHW010000012.1, on the reverse strand, counting down.
TATGATGAGGCATATCTTGCTTGATGCTTGACCAGGTAATGGTCAAGTAATGGTGATGGTCCATGATGGGTATTGAAGAACGACCACAGTGTGTTGTATTTCTCAAAATATAAGCATTTGACAGTATGAAGCCAAACAAGTAATAACAGGACTTGGGTGCTTCTCATTCTCAACACAAAGACAAGCTTGTTGATTATTTTAAAAATAAATGGCTTAACTGCTGTAAATAGCAGAGTTGCTTCACTAAAGCAGCATCAACTCACCTCCGATAGTTTGCAGATTCCTGGTTTAAAATGCCTCACACTATAGCTGAGGAATTGATCATTCCCTCTGCCACTGACATGATGACGTAACAGCCAATAAACTAAAGACTATTTCATGGCATATATCTTCGTACATTTCTTTGTAAGCATTGGGTTGCATTTGATAGTGGGATCTGGTGGCTTGACATTATTTTTATCAATGAAAAGGGGGCCCTACAGAAAACCACTGACATAATGGAAGATAGGAGTCTCCAAATTGGATTCTACAGGAAACCAACCTTCTTTTCAGTTCCCATCATCCCCTGGAACACAGGATGAGAGTTATCAGAACCCTTCAGGGTCATGCAGACAGCATCTCCACCAATGCAGAAGTCAATAATAATAAAAAAAATTAAAAAAATTAAAAAAAAAGAGAGAGAGAGAGAGAAATACCTGAAAGATTTTGGCTACCTGGACTGCAACAAGACCCATGAGGAGAAAGGATAAGATGAACAGGGAAAGTGAAGACATCATTCCTTATGCAATTGGAACCTCTGAAAAACTCTAGAGGATTTTTAACAAATGCCCATACTTGTGTTATTCAACAACAGCCAATCATCAGACTGGCTGTTGTTGAATAACAATCAGTGACCTGATTCCACCCTTTAAAAAAAGCAATCTTATGTATGTAACTTGGTGAGGTGTGGACTGCAATAAGCTCTGATCAGAGTAAGATTAAAATATTATAAAACAAACCAATAAAAAGTGTAATCTGAGCAGTTTCTTAAACAACTACCTCAAGGTTAGTATCAAAACCTAATTTAGACAAGTATATGTCAGGTTATTCCAAAAACGCGTGTTAAATTGTTCACACACACTGCTTATATGACTTGATGATCTAAAGTTCACGATTAATTTAGATCAGTTAGAAACACGTAACGTCTTAATATAAACAAAATCACATTCTCAGCTAAATGTAAGGACTTCTACACATTCATTAATTAAACTTTTTATTCCAGTTTTTTACTGTTTGTACATACATAAAGCATAAACATAATTTTTTAAGCCTACCTGGTTTGAAAGAGATTGTAATAAATGTGCAGAATTAGCATTCAATACTTCAGCTTAATCATGTTTGTTTTTTAAGTATTTATGACAGATTGCGTATGGAAAGTATAGGAAGAACCTCATCTTGATAAAGGCGCCCCAGACAGCCAATGAGAGTCCTCTCCACGCCTCCCTCTCTCCTCTGGGAGAGATTTTTGACGTGGCAAGAGGTCCGGACGTGATATAGCTGCTCATCATCTCTTCTCCCCCTCTTCTTTTTCTCTGCTCAGTTATCATCTACAGGTATCGGTTCGAGAAACAGGCCAATTCTTGTTCAGCAGCCTGAACCCGGAGGGAGAATGTGGCTGATCGTGTTCGCCAGTTTCCTTCACTGCGCCTCCGCTTATGATGTGGACCTGAAAAAACTGGAGGGGCTGGCGAAAGCGAGGGTGGAGGTACACGAAGCGTCTGCATTGTCGACGTTTTAGTAGTTTTAGTGTATTTCATAGTGCAGAAGAACTCACTCACCGTTTTAGTTGATCAGATTTTTATTTATTTATTTTAAACGTGAATGGATGCGCTTTCTTAACTAAATGTCAGCTTTGGGCGTTCTGTTGGGAATACTTTATTAAACTGAAGGGATTTTTGTCTTTTTCTGAATAATGTACATACTTAAAAACAGTTATTTGTACGTAATCAGTAGTCATTTTTAAGTACTATGCAGTGACTTGTTGGCCACCAGGTTATAAAGGGCTATAAAGCTTGTGCATCAGCAGGTCTCTAACACAAAAGCTTCTGAAACTCTACCCCTCTTTTTGTGAGAGACCTAGAATTTTTCCCCCCATAGGGTGTTACTCTATCACCAAATTGCCAGCATCACTGACAAAAGGCATTATTTGATGCTATTGTGTTTGCCACACCTCGTAGCTGAGGTTTAGATTTCAGTTCAAATAGGTTAAACATCCTTCCCTGGGGCTTAACTGATTATTTGCTTTTTTACCAAAAGTGTAAGGTTGTAATGGTCCCCAAAAATGACAGAGATTTTCTGATCGTGGTTATATATCTAGATTTTGGATCAGGGAACTGCTATCACAATGAAAATATGCACTATAATGCACTTTAGTTGCAAATAATAAACATTAAGCAATCTTTGGTATCCTTTCTAAAAACAAGAGTCTGTTTGCTATTTGTGATGTTCTGTGTCATTTCAGACATGTGGTGGATGACAGCTGAACAGACTCAGAGAGGTAAGTTGTCCTGTTATGTAATCAACAGGCTCAAAACTGACAACATGCTGAGAGCCAGTGTCAGAAGCCGACTAAAGCCTAATCCCTGCTAAAAACTGCTCACTCTGAGAAACATTTTACATTTTATGTCCAGAGTTTTATTTAATACCCAACAAATCTGTTAGTAAAACCAGCTCAGAGTGAAAAACACTAATCCCCACCTCTGTCTACAGGTCAAAGCCTTTGTGATCCAGGATATTCCTCTTTAGTATCCTTTGACTGAAATACTTCACTGCTACTTTTGGGTGAGTACTGTTGGTTGAAAAACTGCACTCAATCATATTCATAAAAATCCTTGACTGTCATTACTTTAGCCATAACCTGGTCATGAAGCACATTCCTGGGGCTGATCCTGAGCTTGTCCTTCTGAATCACTATTTTGAAGAGCTTGATGTAAGTCTTGTTTGCTGCTTTTTTATTTGTTTATTCTGTTGATGGCTTGTAAGAAAAGTGGTATGTCTAGAATTAAGCTACTGCAGTCATGCGGGGGGGAAAAAGTGGGTGAAACCTATGGAAAATTCTGTTTTAGTATTATTTAAAGAACTTTTCTTTTTAAACTGAGACTATTAATTATTAATACTATTAATAAAGTCAATAATAATAGCATGCTGTAGTTATTTAAATAATTTAATCCAGATTTAAGTTTCAGATTAACTTTCTATATTTTTCCAATAAATGTCAACACACTAGAAAGGTTGTTTATACCTTTGAATATGACAATAGATGCTTCTCCATACTCCAGCAGTGGCTCAGGTGGTACAACAGGTTATCAAATAACCGAAGAGTTGCCGGTTTTTAACGCAGCTTTATTCCACTTCTGCTATTGAATCCTTAAGCAAGACACTTTCCCCACCTAACCTCCAGTGCCAGCTGGAGTGTTTGATGGTGGTCGTAGCGCAGATTGGCTGCCACAACTCTGTCAGCCTGCTCCAGGGCATCTGTAGCTTACCACCATTGTGTGGAATTCGAGTGTAGTAAACAGAAAAGTGCAATATAAATCTTATCCATTATGATGATTTACAGAGCGGGGCACACACATTTCTAATGAAAACTTTGTAAAGAGGCCTGAATTAAAAAACAACAAAAGAAACTTTAAAAAAAAACAAAAAACTGATAACATTATTTAAAATAAATCAGTATTGTTCACTTTCAGCTGAATAGTGTGGCCTTTGTGCAATCAGCAGAAATGGAGCAAATTAAGCACTCATTTGGAGTCATAATATTAGTTCTATTTTGGTCTCACTCAGCTCCTGAGGGAAATATCTGGCTCTTTAGATTAAGAGATGGTCCAGAGTTCCCTCTCGTTTGTTAAACACTTCCTCAGGATGTTTTCAGCATTTCCACTGCCCTTATGTTAATGAAAGCAAAGACACTGAAATAAGACAGCAGTGTGTGCAGGCTACAAAACCAAAACAAAGACGCAAAATGTTTCACAAAAGGGAACTAAATAAATCAATTTGTGTTAATGACAATAAACAGTCTTTCTTGCATTATAATAATTATGCATAATTTGATGCATTAATAAAAAAATATTAGTTTTAACATCTTAATGCAGCTAATTTTTAAACCCATGTATGAGTTAATAAAATGAGCTGTACCAATATATTGTCAATAAGTAAATATTTGCATTGTGACCACCACAGCGGATTGCTCTGTCTGACATGACCCAGGCTGAGATTAATGAGCTGCTGGGGAAAATGGGTTTCTACAAGAAGGCTCAACCGGAGGATGAAGTGCCAGAGGAGTTTCGCTTCTCACCTGCCAAAGACAGCCCGTTTAAAGATGAGCCTGTTTACAAATCATCCACTTCATCTTTTGATAAAGAAAACACTTCCTCAGAGTCCCAAGTAGAAGTCAAGCACACTGACCTGTAACCTGTTAGAACAGACAAACTAGTACCCCTCTGCACCGTATAGCTGCTCCATGATCAGCTGGTTACTGCAGTTGTTGAAAGAAATGTTTGTAAATTCACAATAAAGCCAGCAGATCATGGATCAGCATTTAGGAAAGGCTAAAATTCAAATGTATCCATGAGCCTTTTAAAGAGCCAATCTGAATTTACACATTTTCATCCCTCTGGTTCCTTTTTATGCAGTGTTGAAACCAAACTGGCCATTTTTTGAGTGCTTTTCTACTCTCCATTCAAAGACTGGAAGTATGTGTGCTTTATTTTGTTTGTGGTTCATGCACCATCTGTATTCTGTACATCGTTGGAGTCCTTTAGTGTGCGTGTGATTACCTCCTACCTGCTGTGAAACTGAATGATGCTTCAGGCTGAAAATTGTCTGACGGGCCTGAGGCTGATGCAATTTGTTCTGGTGGGTTGGACTGAACACACAAATGGAAATGATGTCATAAAGAAAAGAATAAAAAATCTAATCTGTAAACCCATTTTGTTATCATTTTCCTTTATGCCCCCCAGTTTAGCTCTGGGATGTCTCAAGTTGTAAGTTCTCTACAAATATGAATAAGAATGTGATTTATCGGAAGAATCAAAGCAATAATCCTTCTCCAAAACATTTACTTCTCAAATCGGTTTAATAGTTAATTCACATTTAACTATGGTGCACAGTGACATGATACTGTAGTGTTTAAACTCACATACAAAACACAACACTGCTTTGTGGAGGTTTTTGTTTCAGTTGCCAGCAGTTGAGCAGTTCAAAAAATAATTTCTCAAATCTACCAAAACAAAGCTCTCAGCACCGGGTTTAATCAAAATCAACTCTGAAACTAAATTCAAAACACTATCTCAAAGAAACCCTGAATTTTAATAGTGAATTTATTTTTTTTTCTTGTCCTCTTGTTAAATATACAATTTTCAGTCATGATTTCACTCATCTGTTCATACTGAAAACCGGCTTTCAAAACGTAGAGCCCTTTTTTTTTCTTTCCAGAAAACCTTGCAGTAACTTCAGCTTATCAAGATACTTTAGGTAAAACTTTTAAAAGCATAATGTACACACTAAAACAACAAACATTTTTTTTAATGACTAGCATAAATAAGAGCCCTTTAAAGGAGCTATGTGTGAGTGTGTCTGGCAGGCGATGCAGTGATGCTGGGGATTACAGTGCCGTGAGGTCTTATTCTGTCATTCATGCAGCAGTAAACATCAAGTGATGGTATAATTCAGCTGTAAGACATCAGTATCCAATCCATTCTTTGTTTAGCTGCACTTATGTTGCTATATAAATGACTCAGTAGCTCTGTGGTGTTGTTTAGAAAAGTGTATACTTATCGCTTTACAACAGTAATAACACAGAATCAACTTGAATAATGAATAAATTACATCCCTGTACTTGTATTTAAAAAATAAAAGGGCAACTGAATACATCAGCTTAAAATGACAACCTATTATTCAAGCAACCAGAGTTTGGTTAAAAAAGGATAAAGTACCGAGAAAAAAAAAAAAAAAGCAATTTTTTCTCTTTCAGTGGAATTACCAACACAAGTGCTGACACAATCTAGATATTTTTTTTTAAAAAGAGAGAAAATGTTGCATTACATAAGGAAATACCATAGAAATATATTTCTCCTGTCTATTTGGGGGTGTTTTTCAGCACACTAACTGCACACTGAACCTTGCATGAAGTAAAGTTTGAATTGAAAACAAACAACAAAAAACTAAATAATACAAATTTAAAAGAAAAAAAACAACAACCTGAAAAGGTCTTTTAAAAAGTTAAGCAATATCTTAATGGAAAAATTTAGATTTAATGTCAACAAAGTCTGTGTTGACATAGAGAGGGCTGAAATAATGAATACATATCATCACTCTTCACACTAAGCAAACTGATAGTTAAAGACATACAGCACACACACACACACACAATCCCCAACTTGTCCATCAGAGATGTGCAACTATTTGATCAAGGGGGGTCTGGGAAGCTGAAGAAATAGGAGGGGGTACCGACACCACATCCAATTTCAGTGCTTGCTGATCACAGGTCAAAGGTCAGAGGGGCGACCCATGGCCATCTCGTATCTGCGCAGGTGGTTGACCAGAGACTGTACGTAGGTGAAGACACATTTGGAGTCTGGTCTATTACCCATAATCATCATGTCTTCCACTTCAAGCAAAGGCATACAGTTGGCATGGGTCCTGGGAACAGGCATAAAACAGAGCATGAGGAAAAGGAGGATACACAGATGGGAAAAGAGACGAAGATAGAACATACTACTACTAATACTAGAAAATTATTTAGAAAAGTTAACAAAACACAGACAGCTTTTATATCAGTCCCTCATTAGTTTAATCATTTTATAAATATATTTTCTTTAAACAACTCTGTGGAAAACCTTTTAAAAGCTTTGTATACATAAACTTTATAAATGTCTTGGAAATTAACTGAGATATGCAGCAAGTGACCACATGGTGGCATCGTCCCCAAACACTGTCAAACTTCTGAGATGTCCAACAAAACGATGTGCAGAGTATCTCAAACAGCATGGGGCTACAGTTCATGCAAGAGAAGAAATGTCAACATGGGATCTGTTTTCTTATTTAAGGAACTGCAGACAGAGGTTACTCTATCCTTTCGCTCTTAAACTTTAAAAGGCTTTACAAGCCAAGAGCATAAACACCTGTAATCTGACACTTTATCAAAAGTCAGAGGATAACAAAGCTTTTGCATTCTCTGCTTTGTTTCTTAACTCCTCTGTTTGAAACATTGGGATACAGCAGCTCCTTTTAAAGTCTTGAGCTTAAGATGGTCCTGGCTCTCAGCCTGAGCCATAGTCTGGTGATGCAGAAATGCACACATTGTCCCACACACAAACACACATACCATGTTTGGTACTTTGGACTTCAGCATCTTCAGAGTAACATTAAGGATTAAATTTTTAAAAGCAGCCACTAAAGGAATTATCTTAACCATATGGTTAGCTGGTACGAACATGGTGTTACACACACTATTTGCATTCCCGTAAGTCTGCCAGAACCCAAGTATGGTTCCTTCAAAGCTTGAACCCCGTCTCACCATAGCTTCAGTTTTAGATGGGGTGCAACTCTAGGAGGAATTTTTGGTTTTAACCAGGCCCTTCGTCACCAGACCCCTGTAGAACTCCTGCAGGTACGTGTACACACACTTCCAATCCGGCTCACGCATCTTCACCATGTCGTCCACATCCAACAGCTGGGGACAGTCCACTAGTCTCCTGTACCCATGTCGGAAGGTGAGGGTGATAAGAGGTGAGGACAGAAAGGAGACCCAAACAAAGAGAAAAAAAGAAGAGAGTACAGGAAAAATCAAGGATGAAGGAGAGATAAAAGAAGAGAAAAGTGATGGAGAGGTGTGGGAAAGGGAGAAAAGAGGAAGAAACAAAACAGATTAAGCCGTGAGCAGCCAATAAAAAAAAGTTCAGAGTGAGAAAACAGAAAAAAAAGAACACAAAAATAAACATTACATTCTGTGTTCACTAGTATATCCATGAGTTGACATGCTTCATGAACATCACGATGCACAGTCTGTGGCAAACATACAAAGACAAAACAAAATGGCAAATGAGCATCTGGTGATGCTCATTTGCCATTTTTGTTTGTTGTTGTTTTTTCTTCTCTGCATTAACACATTAACTTTTGATACTGTTATTTTAAAGTTGCAGTCAGAAACTAATGGTACGATAAAAAACAACAACAATTATGAAAAAAAAAAGATACAATCATGTGGTGACTCTAAAAACACACTTGTGCACAGGATGACATGTTTCAGTGCATGTTGGGAGGATCTGCAGAGCCTTGGAAACAAGTGATGATGCAACACAAATAGTGGATAGATGGGGAGCTACAGTTGGGTGACAGTTCAGTGCTGAAAGTTAAAATCATCACTAGTAATTTCAGCATGAACGTAATACGGCTGGGAGCATGTGAACACACACACGCACACTTTTTTAAAGAAAATTTGAGCAGTGGTTTTATCTCTTCAACAAAACAAAAAGAAGCTGCACCTTAGTACATTCCTGGAGAATGTACAGTATGCAAAGGCCAATTCTGCAGTGTCTTGCCGAATGTGAGAGTAAATAAGCAAACCATCCAAACTGATGCCGACACACACACACACACAGGTAGGTAGGTGGGTGATGATGGTGTGATGCAGTAGGAACAAAACAAAAAAAAGCAAACGAGAGGAAAGGAGCGAGATCAGGAATAAGTTGTCCATGGCACACTGGAGAGCTTCTGTTATTTTTAACCTGCCATTTTTATGGGAAGTGTTTGCTCATGGGTCTTTGGGAGCAGATGGAGTATGTCGGAGCTGTTACTCATAGCAGAGGATGGACAGAGAGTAGTTTTAGAGGCAGAGTTATTGGAGTAACAAGGGGCTCACTCAGCCTTGAGGGGCTTGAAACACCTGGAGAGAGGGAAAGTTCACACTGAGGCATCATAGTCAAAGTTGAGGAACTTGGTCTCAAGGCTCTAGTATGCTGGCACAGAGCAACACTTAGTGAAGTTAATTTTTACTAAAAAAGATGGATGGAAATTTCTGTACAATAAAAAGAAAGATAAATCGGGGGGAGCTTGTGTGCTGAACTGAACTGCATTGTTTTATTTATTTTCTACTCAAAGTGAAGAACTGAGATGGCAGGAGCTTCTTCCACCGGTCTACCTCACTGAACACTCAGCAGTTGATTTAGTTTCTCCACTTGTTAGAGCAAATATCAGGACAAACATGTCTGCTGCATGTACTCACTCTGCAGCGCTGAAAGCCACCTCAAAGTTTTGCCTGCGGTTGCTGGGACTCAGAGAATCGTAGTCAAAGGCATCAGGGAAGAAGCTGTGCACAAGGGCACAAAATGCCATCCCATTGCTCCAGCTGGATGAAAAATTCTGGATGTCCACATGCTGAGATATGAAGACAGTTATAGATAAGAGGAGACAACATTCCCAAAGCAAGAAATTATTATCCCATGCCGGGTTCAGCTGCAGGTTTATTTGTTGATGTTAAAGACAAGCGCTGAATACATAGGATTGCTGTGCCCAGCTGGCTCACCTCATATGAGCGTGTTTTGGCACGACACCAGTCGAGCAGCATCTGCTTGATGGAGTTTGCATTGGGTACACCAAAGCTGGTGGAACGCTGCACTTTGTTTACCTTGGCCACAACCTGATTGCCGGGGCTGAAAGAAAAGTTGGTTCTGTGTTAATATTTACATGTTTTAATCTGCTGCTTCTCTTTTTGTGGTTGTACTGCCTTTCTGTTTATCCATACCCGCTTCCCTCCAGCTTCTCAATCATGGCTTTGCGAGCCTGCATGGCAGAAGTTTTAGGCATTGTTTGGGCCCTCATCAGCTCCTTGCGTCTTTCTGCCTGCCGTCGCTCCACAGCGGCCAACCCACTGCTGCCACTTCGAGGCGATGTATCATCCTCACGATCAAACACACTGAGGTAGTGACGTGTGCAGCAAGTTAATTTGTGAAAGTTAAAATGTGACATTTTTTCCAATTGTTATGCTGATGCTTCGCGACGCACCTTCCAATTTTTTGGGTTGTGTTAGAGGAAGACGACGAGGTGTAGCTGTATGATTTTGACTGGACTGTTCCTCCTGAAAACATTGACAAAGAAACAGATGCAGAAATTATAATATATAATTATTATTAGAGCGTATGATGATAAATGAAATACAGCAAAGTAATGACTCACTGTCTGTTTTCTGGACATAACTAGTCTCTACTACTGTGATGCCTGTTGATCTGCTCCCATTATCTGAAAACACATAAGGAAACAAAGTTATTTGTGTGCAATAAGACAGGCCGCATTTCATGAATAAGCATAATCAAAACTACCACTGCTGCTCCTAACCATTTGGAAAAAATGCTTACCTACTTTTAATGCCAAAATGCTTTATATGCTTAGGAATGGTTATTAAAAACCACAGCATTACAATTACTAGAATGATTAATACAGGTTGAAGAGAAGTTTAAAAAAATAATATGTTGAAGGCAAAAGAAAAACTACCAGACTGTGCAAAGCAGTTTGTCTTGGCGACTTGGCTGAGGGTTGAACCATCTGCTGACTTCTCCACCCTCATCGTCACCACCTCCCCAGTTCCAGGCCCAGCACGACCTTTCTGCACTCGCTCTTCTTTCTGCTGCCGCAGCTCCTGCAGACGAGTGTCACGCTCTTTTTCTCTCTGGTCTGAGATGGAACAGAGGATATAAGGGATGATGTCAATGGAAAAATAGCAGGAGGAGGACAAGAAGTTCTAAACAAGTTGACAGCACCTCTTCCGAATGTCAAAAGATGGATTAAAACAAGGCCTCCACATTTCAGAGAGATATATTGCACAGGTCTTTCTATAGCACTGTAAAACTGGTTAAGCACTTAAGAAAAAACTGTCAAACAGTGTGTCTTGTGCACAAAAATCCCAGATAGAACAAAGCATCATTATTGTTCTTTGTCGAAAGTACTGATACCAGCATTAAAACCTTCAAGCTTTTACCTGAATCAATTTAAGCTGTTTATTCTGTTAGTCAGTGTTAATTAATTAAGGGTAATCTATAGGCTGAAAGTAAATGAGTCTTTACATATATTTGGTTAATAGCAGACTAAGATCTCAAAATTGGTAGCAATTCCTAAAGCACAATGCAATCAGGTTCCTTCCTTCTTAACCAAAAAGCAAGTGCTCACTGTGGAAGTGGAGATGTTTGACTAACAGTGTTGCAGAATATTAAAACATGCGCTTCATACAAATTTAAGAAAAATGCTGTCATTATCCACCACGTTAGATAATAAAAACTGCAGTGGTCTGATAAGGACATGATGGGCACACAGAAAGACAAAACCAGGCAAAAAAAATAAAATAAATAATAATGAATGCACACTGCAAACCACCTGTCCTACCTATTTCCTCTTGAGTACATCCCAGCATGGCCTCTGAAGGCAGAATGAATAAAGTGCAAACCTTTTTATTTTTAAAGAAACAATAAGAAAATGCTGAAGAGAACTGAATATTTGATTATTAGGAGACTGTGTCTACATATGGCATGACAAATCTAACTTATGTAATCGGTGTAGCAGATGAAATGTAGATTTCTGTGAGATTACCTCTTTTTCTCTTGCGAAGGTCTCTCATGGCTGCACGGATCATCTTCCTCTCTTCAAAGTCCTTTGACACATCAAGCTGCATAGTGATAAAAATCAGCTAGGGGTCACTGGTCAATCATTGCAAAAAGCTCAAGTGACAAGGCTTCATTTAGGCACAACTCTAATTTTCTGCATGACTGAAGATGCTGTATTTAATTTAAAAAAAAGATGCTCGCTTTCAATTTCTTCTAATTTTAAATTGTGTTGACCCATAACGTGGGTGTGAAGTACCATTTTGTCAAGGAGCTCTTCATCCTCGATCGCAGCAAGCTTTTCAGGAGTCAGTTTTTCAGAGCTCTCCACAGGTTTGGCCTGAGGGCTGGAGCCGTTGGGGATGGCTGGGACATGCATAGATGGCCCTGCTGAAAATACCGGCTCAGAGGCAACAACAGGCTCTGTTTCCATCTGCACAGAATGCATAAAAAGACTCAGCAGGAGCAAACATGCATACATTTATCATTATCACAGGTTGTAAAGATAAGAACTATTATTACAACTCATTTTAAAAAGAAAATTGTGACCTGTTAGAGCTCTAGGCTTTGCACTTTCCAAAACCAAAAATAGGGCTTAAAAACACTTGTGAAATGGCTGACATTTACTTCGAAATAAGCTCAAGAGAATTTGGGTTAAACACAATGCAGCCATAACAGGCCTGAAGTATTCCACCCTCTAATCTCTTTGTGCATGAAGACTGCCCACTCAACATATATCTTCCAACTCCCCTTTGTTTTCTAACTCTGCCAGAGAAAGTGACAGTAAGCACATGAGTTAGAGAAACCCTGCCAAATTATTGCCCACTAAGTTCTTGAAGTGCAACTGACAACCAGGGCGCCTTAATAAAACCAGGCTTCTGCTAACCATGAGTTTACGTGACACTATTGCTGTTGGATCGGGGGCATTTTATTAGTGGGGTATAAATTATAAGTAAATGCCATCCTTTCTGGTTAGTACACCAGAGACAGATTGTGAGTGTAGGAGAAGAACTAAAGAGTGCGGAAGCAGACCACCGTGGGAACAAATAATACAGTAAAGGTTGTTAAGTAAACTTTGCTATGTGCTGGCATATTCTGAGTGACTACAAATCCCTCAGATATACCTCTTAAAATTTCATTCGGTGCTGAATGCCTGCAGTGGGCTATAGGCTCTGACTGCAGTTTCAGTGCTTTTGCTGTAGCTGATTCTAAGTTCAGATATAGCTCAGACAACCCCCCATCCAAAGCTGCTCTGCCCTCTTCTCCACCAGCTCCAGCCAGACCAGGTCCCATCAGGGAGGGACAATGCCCAGCACAGCCACAGAGCTGTGTGATCAGAGGTGGCCCCTAGTTTTAAAACTTTTCCGAACACAAAGTTCTGACCCTAGGGGACAAGCTGGACTGAGAGGCACTTGACCGATGAAGAATGTTTTCGGACACAACAAAGCCAAACAAGGGCTCAGAGCCAGCCAACGAGAGAGTGTGTGTGTGTGGGGTGAGAAACTCCGACATAACCTTAGAACTAAAGTAATATCTGAGCCAATGCTCGCTTGTCAGTGGCAGCCAAGGGCAAAAAACTTTTCAATTATGGCATTGACCAATACCAGTAATACTGCACAAACATAAAAACAAGGTCTGATAAGGTCAACAGTATAGAAACAGAGCCAGTTATTTTTTTCAAGATTAAAGAGGAATATGTGCTCTGCTCGTCTGAATAACTAAATTATGCAAGAAATGCTCAGTTTTGCTAAAACTGTTTTTGTCTGATTGACTGGAAAATGCTAAAATACTCCGAGGAGCCAGTTTCTTTCCTGGCTGGACTTGTCCTAAACTGGCACTTCCCTGCTCCCTTTTCTTACATTTCCTCTCTCCACAGCAGCTATCAATATAACATATTGTATCTGTGGTTAACCACTAACCAGGGCTCCTGTTACTGTGAAATAAAATTATTATGTCCACCATACTGAAGTGTAACAACTCAACAGAACACAGAAACACACGATTGCCAGCCAAGACGCACTCAGAGGCACGTTGTGTTACAGGAATGGAATACCTCTGTGGCATATTGCATTAAGTCCTCCACATAAACACCATCTGTCAAAACTGACTGACAACTGAGATGGTCCTGCTTTTTCAGTTGAAGTGAGGACATCATGAATGATGACCATGAAAACCAACTAAAAACTAAGAGAGGTGAACAGTAGGTCAACAGGCACACAAGTATATGGACAGTGTCACTGACATGGCATGCTAGTGATCCCCAGGTACGGACAATACTGGGAAAAAAGGACATTCCCATTGTTAAAGTGCCCTATCTGAATTCTAAAAAGGGGTCACAATCTAAAGGATTGCAGAGCAGTACCGTGCTGTTGTTTGAAGAAATGTTTGCCATCAGGGACGGAGCTGAAAGAGAGCGGCAGGTTGCAAAGGTTGGTGGGTGAGGGACTGGTGAAGTTTCTGACTTTTGACGAGTGCTTGTCTTAGAAGATACAGTAAGAGGGTCCTGGGGGCTTGATATGGGTTCCTTGGGATCACTAGTCTGACTTTGCAGTGGAGTACTCGGCAGCATGTCAAGGGATGGACTGGATGCAGAACCTTTGGGAGTGCAGGTTGAAATATCTTGTTGAGCTTCCACTGATAGCTCCAGGGGTGTGAAAGATGAAGCATCAATGGATGAAGTTTTGGTTTCACACAAGACTGTACATAAACTTTCTTTTATGTTAATTTCAGATGATATGGAATTAGGTAGTCCCATCAGCTGGCACAGGGACTCCACTTGCCTCATCATCCTTTCTTGCTCAGTCCTCAGCCTCAAGTTATCCTCCTGCAGCTTAGTGATGGCCTCGATCAGAGGAGCCACCTGAGCTGCTGCCACCTCCAGACGGGCATCCACTCGCTTTCCAAATGCCTGCAGATCACTGTGGATCTCCCCCACAGCACAACGCAATGTTACCTCAAAATTCTTCTCGCTGCACTGCTCTTCATCATCTGCTTCCTCCTGAGCAAGCAGATCACCGATCGCCTCTTCCAGACCTGACTCAGCACAAGCACTATCTGGACTACCCAAAACCTCTGAAAGCTGTGAAGCTGGGAGGAAGTCCAAGTTTACTCCAGGCATGGTCACAGAGAACAACTTAGTGTCACGCTAATAAATGTCCTCTTAACTTAAATCTCAATTCAGAGGTGTAAGATCAGAGAAAACCAAAAGGTTATTATCTCTTTCATATCAGTAAACACAATAGAAGCTGTTCTTTGTCTGGGATTTCAAAAATGATGCACACATTTTATAACACCCCCCTAACCCACCCCAACTTCTTAAAAGGAAGAGCCAATGAGCAAGCAGGGACTCCTGTTTCCTAAGCATGCCCCACCCAACTATTTCCAGGTGGCGGGCATGTATATTTATCTCTTGCCCCACTGAGCCAGACGATCTTGTGGGGAGGAGGTGAGGGACAACAATTTAGAAAACTCACCCCTCCTACCTCAACTTTCCTTTAATTTTGGCCATGTCCTTCACACCTCGACTGGAAGGCAACAAGTGTTCAGATGTGGCTCTGGGCCAAGGCTGCGTTGAGATAGTTACACATCAGTTTCCCTCCTCTTAAAACTGCTTTCTAACAAAATGAAAGTGAGTCATGACTAATCAGTTCAGTTGTTTTGAATGACAAAGACTGAAAGTAGATCTCCACAGGGAAGAGTAGTCTGTGAAGGGCAACGCATTTAGGGACATGACAAAGCAGGCTGACTGTTCACAGACAATGTGCTGCAGCCCTTATCTAAACAGCTTTGGGTAAGGATCTCGTGAAGGACATCACAACCTTTACAAACTTTTTTTTGACTTACTGACTCCAGCTGCTGGTCATGTGGAAGCTTTAGTTACTACAGTGTTAGATTAAGAGAAGTCTTCATGTTATTTGATGTTTAAGCACCAATTTTAAATGCATATTTAAATTTCTTTTGCCCTACTTGCAAGGAAATCAAATGGCAATGAACAAAAAATAAATGCACCAAAAAAAGAAACAAACTGTTGAGTCCAAGTGTGTGAATGTGTGTGTGAACGGGTGAATGTGATGTATAATGTAAAGCGCTTTGTGTATCGTTGCATACATAGTAAAGCACTATATAAATACAGACCATTTACCATTTAATGACATGCAGATACAACGTGAGCATTGCAACAGTGCATGCAAAACAGAAAACTTTGGTTTATAGAATCGGAGTCTTGTAACTGCATAGCCAACATTTCTATTTCTCTACAATGAACAGAGATAATGCATCAGTCATTTAGGATCAAAATAACTGAACCCTAGCAAAGAACAATATGTCAAAGGGCAACAGTTGTCTCTGGATTTTACAGATTAGCAAAACAGTTCCCTGGAAGAATTTAGGCTTTAAGGAAAGTAGGGAGAAATGCCAACCGGCAGCAGGGAAAGTGGGTCAAACCTAAGAGGACATTGCGCTAGTCTTTCAGTCAAGGTAGTTCCCCTACAACTGAAGTAGGAAGACAGAGGAAGAGACTGCCCTTTTCTGCAATTTTCTGACAATTATAGTAGAGAAAGATGTATTTGGTGACACTGTCATTGAGGTGGGACAAAGTTTGCAGCTACTATTTCCAGAAATTGTGCCGTAAAACCACAAACATGGCAGAGATTTATTTCTAACAAAGATACAAATAAATCAGATAGAAGTTTCTCTCAGTGACACATATGAAGTGGTTGCATAATAAGCATGTGTCATGGATCAGCAGCATATAAACAATGCGGCCTTTGTCCCTTTGCTGGACAGTGAGACAATCTGTCACTGACTGTGCATGTGTGTCCCTGAGATTTTCGTTGGCTCTTAGACAGCATGACCCAGAGTTCTGCAATAATCTCTTTGACTTCAAGAGGAACTGAGTGGACTGTCATCACCCTAGTTATAAAACTAAGGTATTATTTATGTTTGTGTTCAAGGCCGAGCGCGATCAACATGCACGCTGCTTAGATGAGCAGGAGCAGCTGTTATCACAATAATTAGCTGTTGGTCTCACCTGTTTAAAACAGAAACAAAAGTATCTTGACCTTGTTATTTATTTCTATTTTACCTTTATTAAAATAAGCTCTTTGTTTTATTAAACCCCTTTTATTATGTAAACATTTATCTACTTGACTCAGATTTAACGTAATCCTAAAAAAAAAAACTGATGCTATCCACGGCAAAATCTTTAATAGGTTTAAAAAATTTCTGACTAAGAAAATAGTAAAGGTTGTGACTGCTGAGGTTAGACCACCAAGGAGAAGACCAGACCACCCAAACGGATCAGAGTTTCATACAGGAACTGTGGTGGTCAATAAACAACACCGCTAAACAGGAAAAGCTTGTTAAAGGCATATTACACTGTGTACCTCCTGGATATCAACGCACTTATCTTGCTATAATTAAAAAAATGTCACCATTGCGAAAAGCCCATAATGCACTTGACTAAACTAGGCAAAGTCAGAAAACGTGGTCTCTGGATGTGCTTGAAAGTAGTCAAGCTGTCAGTTTGTGGGCAGCATAGCTTGCTACCCAACAGCATGGGCTGCTGCTTTACAATCTCATTAGCCAAGTCACTCAGGCTCAGTCTAGGAGCAGCAAAACATAAGCAAATCTGGCAGAAGTAGGTGAAACAGCAACTTACTCAGGTGGTGAAGAGACAGAACGACTACGTGTCATTGGCTTGTAGTTTATCAGTGAAGGCATTCATGCTACCCCTACACAATAGTAATTCACCATGTAAGTGAACTGCATAGTACTACCACATATACAAGACAGTGCAGTTTCACATTTATCAGTTAAAGTGCATGTTTAGAAATTGTATTTTCAATCAGTTACCTTCAAACTGTAACACCTATGAGTTGAATTAAAACAAACCTATAAACTCATCTTCTTATCATATTTTAAAATAAAAAGGCATCGTATTTTTGTTTGTTCCTGTTCTAGCTAATATTTGTGTCTCAATAAGAACCTTATTGATGGAGACGGTGTTATTACATCTTAAATTCACCCTGCATCATGCGGAGCCTCCTCCCAGCCCTAGCTAACCAGCTCTCTGATCCTATATCCAGATTACCACTATTCTCTGAACACAGTCATTAAAAAAAAACTAAGCATATTTCCTCACTCTATCAATCCCTAATTCTTAATTCATAAGGATGAGGAGTTTAAGGAATGAGGGGAATGGGAGTTAAGCTGCAATCTCAGAGGTCACAGTGAGATGGAAGTGGATTAGTTTGCACTTGCTGCTTATTCTCACAACAGATTAATCCGAGACTGTGTTACATCTTCTCCCAACAAGAAGAAACAAAAAAAAAAAAACAAGAGATGAGAAACTTGTGTTAAAATGCGCTGTAAGGCAGTAATTGCTGTGGATAAAGACAGACAGGTACGTTATACAGAAATATTTCCCGGATAAAATTCAGGAAATGGTAAGCAGAGGAAAAACTAGGAATGCCCTAAAAACCTCCCTTCTTCTCCCTGTCTCCTGTACATACCCTACAAGGACAGATGTGACTGGCTACCCACGCTTGTGTTTGATAAACACTGTTCTTCCCTCCTCTCCCTCCTTTTCTCACACTCTATCCACACTTTGCTCTCCTGGCTTGCTTGCTTATTGACCATGAGACAGGAATACAGCAAATACACTAGTAGAATTCAGCTGAGAGTTAGCTGGAAATTAAACAGAAAAATAAAAAATAACCAACACTGCTAAATCTTAAACTGGCAACAATTGGGCAGAGATTTGTTACAAATCCAGACAGGTTTTCAGCAGCAGACTGTACCTTTGTGGAGGATCCAGAGGAAAAGGTAGATGAGGAAATCTTGAAGGGTGATGCTCTTAAGCCAAGGGTCAACTCTGAAAAAGATGCAGAAAAACTGATTTTAACAGGAATAATAAGAAAAAAATAAGTTTAAAAAACAGAGGATATTATGGTGCATGTAAGTATCTACATGTGAGACATATGCATGGTCTTGCACTATACTGGTGGGAAGTCAGTTGCTTAGGTTGCCACACTTTCATAAACAAAACAGACAAGTGTCTAATAGAACAAGTGAGAAAATGTAGATGACGCCACCCTAACATAAACTAATTTCTTCATTGGCCTCTACCAGTATGCAATGCACAAAAACTATATCATAAAACAAAGGACTGACGCACCCTAGCACGTCCACGTGTACAATTACACAGATTTATAGAACTTTTTAAAGGCTGTTTGAAGGCTGCCTTTACTCAGAGCAAGACAGACAAGTTCCCAAAAAAGGAGCTCAAAATCATCAAAGCAAATTGGGCTGAAAAAAAGCTAATAAAGCAGCCCTGTAGGGCTAGCAGCATTTGTCCTGAGAGGGGAAGGATTTTGCTGTAAGACATGAAGAAGCTGGACATGCATAGGTCCAGCTTGTGTTTTAAATAAACTGTTTTAAATAATCAGTTGCCGAGAAGAGCTGAAACCTAATACGTCTTAATTGCACGGATTGTTACTGCAGCTGTAGCAGTCTTGTTTTAAGTACTGAGATTCTTGTCACCCATGTTTTGCTTCTTAAAGACATAAAATTAAACATATTTAAGTGACAATTACAACTCAGTTTATTTACATGATTTGATTATTAAAAATTTCCCGCTTCCTTCTATAGAGGAATAATATATTCAGTGCTACTGTGAAATATAGTTTTTTGTTTTTGCCAGGTAGAAAGCAATAACTTCTCTTTTTAGCTGATGCTTGCACAAGACAAGAGACCTTGGCACAAGAGAGAAAATCATAAAAAAATGTGTCCAGTCATATGTTAGTGTCTAAAACTGTTGCTCTCCTCAGACAAAGTCACCAAAAGGCTTGCTTCCCAGAAAGATTTTCTCATCTAAATGCAGATGCAAATGAATGAAGAAAGTGTGTGTTGTTTTAGATAAAGAGGAGGCACACAATATCTACAGAACATAATAAACAAAGCTTTGTACTGTGTGGGTTGGCAGCCTTGTTCATTCACCCTGTAACAGTAAAACTATTGAGTTTGAACTGGGATGGCCATCCCAATATGTTCTCTGCTGTTGACCAGTGACCACAACCCCACTGTGCTACGTGCTCACTCTGTAACAAATGTCCTTCAGTGCCATCATGACATTTACTATTTAGCCATAATCTATCTGGATTCATACATATGCTTTGCTTGTTTAGTCTGATAAAAACTAGCCATTATGCCTCTTGTAACAGATTCTTTCATACTGGTTAACTTGAACTCCACCAATATTAGCCAGAGAAGTCACATATCTACATCTAACAGCAGAAATGCACCAGGCTGCAGCTCTACGAGTTCAAAAACAAAACAAAAAACAAACCTCTAATAAGGTCAAACTAAATCTTACCTAAAAATATTCACAAGCTCTTGCTGCTGTAA
Source organism: Rhadinocentrus ornatus (assembly GCA_037177495.1). Taxonomy (NCBI): domain Eukaryota; kingdom Metazoa; phylum Chordata; class Actinopteri; order Atheriniformes; family Melanotaeniidae; genus Rhadinocentrus; species Rhadinocentrus ornatus. Next base: position 16,430,831 of record JBAMHW010000012.1, on the reverse strand, counting down.
AGCTAAGGCTCCTACCTGGTCTTTGCCCCAGAGTGGTAATACGCGGGGTCATGTTGGTGATGGGTACGATGTTGCCTCCTGGGTTTGACGTTGCAGAGGCGGTAGTGGTGCGCCCATCCTTGATCTCAATGGTGAGGAAAGTCTTCATGTCTGGGTCTTCCTCTCCCTGAGGGACCCTTTTTCCAGCTGCTCTCCCTGGGATACAGTCTTCCTTTAACTCACTCAAGGCATGCACATCTTTTTCAGCTGGGAACTTCGTCCCACCCATGGACCTTTGCGATTGGCCGACTGATGACAGAGGTTTGTTAGCCACACCTCTTGGCTGAGGTGTTGCCTGGCTCTGGGAGACATCAGAGGTGTTAGCCACTGACTCCACATATGACCTTGCTGGTCTGTCTCCAGGTGTGATGAGGGATGCTGCTGGGTGTATAAACAACTCAGCAGCTCTGGAGAGCTTTGTCTGGCCGCTGCTGCCACAGGTGGTCCCGTTTCTTAGAGGGGTTTTCTTCAAAGCCGGGATATTTGGGCTTTGGTTGGCTTCTGTAAACTTGCGCATTCGATCACGAACAGAGTTAGTCCGGTTGAACTGTTCTACGATAACGTCTTTCTTCTCAGGTGCTATAAAAAGACAAAGTGGAGGACAGGAGTTGAAACCACAGAAAAACAAAGAAATATAGAAAAACATCCAGAGATCAGATCCCCTCCACTGCTCAGGCTGAAGTTAGCAGTTATTGCATTTTGCTGATGTCATCTCTTCATGCAACTCAGCCCTTGAAAAATCCCATTGCTATTTATCGACTTTATAGGTTTTTCTCAACCCCTGTACTTTGCTTTACACTCGTGATTGTTTCCATGTTATCCGTTCCTGAATACTGACAGGGGATGTGAGCAGTACATTGCTTGAACAATTTAAAAAAAGTTTGTGATTAGGAGAAGATTTCCTTTAAATCTGTTTCCTAACAAAGAAAAGAAGCATGTTATGTAGTACCATGCATAAAGATAACAGAAATCTCTGAAAAAATTATCTTAAAATATTAACAGATTACATGTTGATTGTATTTTTGCAGGACTAAGAGTAGCTTCTAGCTTGACTAGCTTCTTACCAGATTCCTTTGCTTTGCCATGAGTGAAAGACAGATTGCTGCTAACCGTTATCTAAAGTGGGGGAAGAAAAATAAAGAAGTATGACAGACCAATCAGCAGAGGAAGTGGAGCAGAAAAAGGGTCAACATGATCTGTGCCTGGATTGACAACTGCAGAACTGCTATAGTGGACAGCTCAGTTTTTAACGGGACAGCATTGCAACGGCAGGAATCCATCGTAAATACAGCATCTGCTGGTGGTATTCTCATTATGTAATGTGTTTGGAGGAACACTGTGGACCTCTTTTCTTTTCTTGGCAGTATGGCCACGATGGACCCCCTAAGTGTTTACATTTCTCTCATGAGACTGCACATCAGCCTATATTGCAGAGAGAACAATAAAAGAAGTCTGGGGCAAGCCTTAGATAAACACATAAAGCATGTGGCTAATGTCAGCGTCATACAGACATTAACCACTATTAGGTAAATGTTTCTCAACAGTAACCAGTCAGCAGCAAAACACAAGGTCTACATGTTTGTGTGTTTTCAGAACTGTGGGATGAAGAGAGACAGGATCTCTGGTGTGTAACGCCAACAATCCCTCTCTGACACCAGGTGAGGCAGTGATGCAGCTGAAGTGAAGCAGAGACAGCCAGGTGCACAGTTTGTTTTTGTAACCAAGTAACAGACGTTTAACCAGCATCTAACAGGAGCTCATTGTGTAGTGTTTATGGATGCCAATGGGACCTGGGTGTCACGGAAGAATGGTGTTGGAATTTCTGTCAGGGATAATGAAATAAAGAGCTTGAACTGTTGGTGCAGTTGCCTGTGGCTCTGCAGCTCATCACCCCACTCTAGTGGTGCATTTGTGATAAATTCAGAAGCATTTTTGCTGCTCCACTTGCTCATACTGCTCATGAAAACACATGGAAATTCGAAGAAAAAAAAAGCAGCAGTGCTACTTAGCATACATTCTACTCTGCAAAAATAATATAAACCAAGTAATTTAAAGAGCACATATTTATACTGTGCTGAAGCAGTGACAATACATTTAACTTTCATTTAAGCTTTTTCTTTAGTTTGGCACCTGTCTGCACTTTGCAGTCCATTTATATTCATTACATACAAATACTGCATACACCACCTTTTGCTTCTGCAGATCAGTTTTTTCCTTGGCGTTGCCATTGAGCAGGCCATTTACAGGTTGCCTTCGAGATAATACGGGTCCATCCAGCTGCTCCTGGTCAACAGCGTGGTCGTAGTTGGACCGATTCTGGATCCCGGCTGGACCTTTCTCTGTTTCTGAATCTGTGCTGCAAGTTGAAACACTTGTGGTTATCTCTACCTCCTCTGCTGGACCTCTCTCCTCAGAAAACATGCTCATGCTGTGGTCAGATGACACAGAGTCTGTTCGTTTCCTTGAGAAAAGGCCAATGCTGTCTGAAGTCCCAGAGCCCAAACGGGGTCTGACACATGAATCAGAGACATCCGAGCCCAATCTCTGTCTGGCATATGACAGGGAGCTGATGCTTCGCTCTGATGTGCCAGAGTCTAGGCGACCACGTTGAGAGGAACTGTGGCTCTTGTCTGATGCTCCAGAGTCCAGCCGGGCTCGGTAGCTTGAGCCCAAACTCTTCTCCGAGGCCAGAGAATCCAGATTGGACCTGGAGAGTGCTGATGTCACACTACGGTCCGAAGCCGTAGAGTCTGACCTTTGACGGTAAGACAGTACCAGCTCCGCGTCTGTGGTCACACCTTCTCGCTGAGGCTTGATCAGCAGAGGTCCAGAGCTTTCATCTTTCACCAGGTGATCAAGAACCAACACCATGCCTGAGCTGGAGCCTGTTAGATAGGAACAAAAGAATGAAAAACATGAGAAATAAACATCTTCCTGCACTTTTCAGCTTGTCTGATTTTGTTAGACCAGATTTTCTTGTGATATAATTTCTTCTACTCACAACAGTGGAAAAGGAGCTTTACTGCATGTGAGCAAAGGAAGAAGTAGGTTATGTTTGAACTAAATTGATGTAAATGAAATAGTTCCGCAGCAATAGGCCCCTAAGAGAGGCCAGGCCAGAACATATCACTTAAGATCATAGAGGAGGCATGTAGACATTTCCTCCAGACTGACCTCAGTTCCTGAGTGAGATTTGCGAGATTGCGTTGGTGGATGTGCGTAAAAGAAGAAGGAACTCACAACTTGGACAGGGAAAAATGGGGCGCAACCATAAGTAGTAAGCAACATGGAGTTGGGAAGAAGTAGAGGCAAAATAGAGTTTATAAAGACAAGCATTTTCCCTCCCCTGTCTGAGCGCCTTCACTGTTCATTCTCTCATCAGGAAACCACACTCCAAACAACAGAGATGCCCACATCCTCACCTCGTGATAAGTTTCTACTCCAGCATTCTGTGGTGCTGATACATGATAGGATATCTGAGGTTGTGTATGTACCACAGATAAGGATAACAAACTAAGAATGTATCCAGTAAATCCAGTTCTCAGCTCACATGTACAAAAACACCTCTAAATGGCTATAGTTTGCATCCACATTGGCCACGTGTGTGATTTAAAAACCAAATCAAAGAGCAACTAATTTTCAGTAGAGGCAACCACCATTTCAACTTTTTATGTACACTGGATCCAGGGTGAACACTCACAGCTTCATTCAAAGCAGCTGATCTTTATTTAATCATTACTGTCCAAAACAGTCCAAATGTGCAGCTAAGTAAAATTAAACAAAAACACTTTATGAATCATGTTTACTTACACAGAACATTTAAAAAAAACATTTTAATGACTTTAGACATGAATCATGATAAGAAACAAGCAGCAGCAAGTTTGTCATTAAACAGACCACATCATTATGTAAGAGGGTCTGAATAGAAAACGTGATTGTGGCACCAAAGGACAATACTCTGCTGCTATTCTCACATGCATCACTGTGAATGGGCCACTGCACTGCGGTGTGTATGCCTAATGACGCACTCAACTCAAACTGAATTACTGTTGAACTGTAACTGAAGTGACAGCCAAAACATGGCGTTTCTTCAACAAACCCTCACGTTATTGTTCATGGGGACGCTGTCAGTCCTATTGTGTGGCACTTTCTGGGAAAATCCCAACTGCTGGTGCATAATGAGGCTTGTTTTGTTATTATTATTCAAAATAGCTACAAACGCTGCAATCTGCTACCAGTGAATACACTGAACACAACAGAGAACAACAAAGAATTTTATTTAAACTATGTTTACAGTGAAGCACTGAGCCAAATAGCCTTACTATGAACTAGTCAACACAATGTTTTTTTTTGTCTTTACTTTGCCTCGCGTGGTCTCACCACCTGCAGGAGTGGCCATAGGGGTCGGGTGCAGTGTGAGCTGGGCAGCTGCCAGAGGCGGGAATCCTGGCGGTCTGATCCTTGGCTGCAAAAGCTAGCTCTAGGGACGTGGAATGTCACCTCTCTGGCGGGGAAGAAGCCTGAACTGGTGCGCGAGGTTGAGTGGTTCCGGCTAGATATAGTTTGACTCACCTCGACGCATGGCTTGGGCTCTGGAACCACTGTCCTTGAGAGGGGCTGGACCCTCTTCCATTCTGGAATTGCTCCTGGTGAGAGGCGCCGAGCGGGTGAAAGAGTTTCAACTCCCATCTCCGGCAGCGCTTCAACCATGTCCCGGGTGAGGTGGGGGACATTGAGTCCGAATGGGCTGTGTTTCGTGCCTCTATTGTCGAGGCGGCCAGCCGCGACTGTGGCCGTAAGGTCGTCGTGCCTGTCGTGGCAGTAACCCCGAGCTCGTTGGTGGGCACCAGCAGTAAGGGATGCCGTCAAGCTGGACATTGGGGACAGTTCCCCTGGACTGGCAGACTGGGGTGGTGGTCCCCCTCTTCAAAAAGGGGGACCGGAGCGTGTGCTCCAACTACAGGGGGATCACACTCCTCAGCCTCCCTGGGAAGGTCTATTCAGGGGTACTGGATAGGAGGGTCCGTTGGATAGTCGAAGTTTGGATTGAGGAGGAGAAGTGTGGTTTTCGTCCCGGTCATGGAACAGTGGA
>JBAMHW010000012.1:16379340-16393737 GCA_037177495.1 Rhadinocentrus ornatus | reverse complement strand
ATTTTTGTGAACTTTTCAGGGAGATGGTGAGAGACATTTTAGAGCTAGCAGATGATGTGGAAGCAGGACCTGCTGACACAAAGCGTGTAGCAAGTAAAGCAGAAGAATTTATAGAAATTATTGGACTTATTTCTGTACTTTTCGACCAAGACATTGACGATAGAGTGACTGCAAATTTAGAAGAAGTACTCCACCGCTTCTCCGGTACCAGGGCACAACAAGCAGAACACACACGGGGACCAGGGCGTTTGGAGTTTGACATACCGACTGCAGTTCTGCAGCACCAAGTAGAAGTTCTGTTTAGAGCTTATGCAATCAAATCCACTGCTTCTCTCAGAAGCTCTTTCACCTCGCACACTGCCTGGACTTTTGGAAAGGCAACCAATCAGGCATTAAATAGTGAAATAATTATATGTTTTTACATACATTCATTTGTATTTTAATGAATTAATGATACATTTAATAACACAATGTATTTAATTATCATTTTAATTATTTAATGAAACATTTAAGTAATTATTTAATGATATATTTAATTAATTGTCACTTTTAATTAATGAATGATACATTTAATAAAGCATTCATGTATTTAATTATCATTTTAATTATTTAATGTCACATTTAAGTAACTATTGAATATATTTAATTAATTCATTGTGTCACTTTTACTCCTCCATAAGTAAAGGCCTGGTGACAATGAAGCTCTCTTTTTGCAGCATCATACTAATCCTAAATAAATAATTGTCAACGGGAAGTTAAAAAAAAGAGAGAGGGGAACATAGATTAAATAAAGAGGTGTGAAAAAACTGCAGACATGAAACCATCAATACATTTAAACATTTAATCATCACACCAGATCAAAGACATTGGTTGGTCTTTAACAGGAATGGTCAGCTGCATGCCACAACTGCCTCAAATCCAACTCCTCAGCAGGTTGTCTCACTGATGAACTACTCAACTTTGGGATGTTAATCTGAAAAGCAGAATTAGCAGATTCAGCCATTTGTGGCTCCCTATTTATTCTGCATTCCTTAAGAGTTACACAGAAAATATACCTCATCAACCTTAAATTTGATTCAGAGAAACTAAACTTTTCACACTACTCGAAGGAATATTACACAGGATACACTGTTTTTAAAGTCACCTCAATATAATAAACACACATATACCTTACAGATGGATTTTTTAAGTACTAGCAAGTAGTTACAGAAGATTATTAAAGAGAAATATTTAACAGTATAAAAAAGGGGGAGTTAAAAGGTCATTAACACTATTTTTCTTGGTCAAAAATGCAAAAACATATCTAACCTGTTCCTCAAGCCCTTTTTAACAAAATAATTCATGAAAGTGCTATTTGTTACATAATGTTGCAGAAACTAAGAGGAACAAAAGGATACTCAGAAGAGACTTTTTAAACTAGGGTAAGAAAAACAAAATCCTTGGCAGCAATGACGAGGTAAAGATCAAGTTTAACAAAAACACATTGTCAAAGTCATGTCTGATTTTATGTTCTCAGTGTTTTATTAAACCATGACTTATTTAGTTAAACATCTGTCAATGCAAATAAAATTTATCGCAAATGGTTTTAGTTCAGTTCAAGATACAATTATTGAAGAAAAAGTTGAAATTAAGCTGAATAAGCAAGTATAAATCAAATTCCATGCTTAGACACTGATATTAAAATGAATCAAAATATAAACTGCAAGATACTAAATGTCCCACAGGCACTTATCATATTGTTATACATTTTAGATTTTAGAAATGTGCAAAAAAGATAAATGAAAAGCAGAGTTGGAGGTTTGGTTTTTCTATTTTTCCATAAGATCTGGCTCTCATTCTTCTTCTTGTTCTTCATTCGGCTTCTTGGGCAACTATAAATGAAAAAAATTAAAACAGAAAATGTGTACAGGTTCAAAAACACATAAATGAAATACATAAATATATGTCAACTTCAGATCTTTTCCTCGGGGAAAAACATATGATGGCCTGATGGACCAGGCTGCATTTACTATAAGCAAGCTGGATTAGTTCAAACAGAATAGTTAAAGAAAGGAAATGGAAAAAGAACAGAAAGTCAAAATCTTAAGAATTCCCTTAAAATGTGTATTTTTTCTCTATTAAAACTTTAATGTGCTTTAGTTGGATAAGAACCTACCAATATAGCAATCATTAATCACAAATCATTCATCTGTACCATCCGGCATGAGAAGAAAAACAAATTAATGTTATATAAAGAAAACATTAATAGTACCTTTGTTGCTGGACTTCTTCTGTTTCCTCTCTCTTCTTTGTTTTCTGGGATATGAGGTCTACAGAACATCCAAACTCAAATCAGATTATTAAAGCACACACTACAATAACATATCTTTCTTTTCAATATAGAAAAAAATATGTCTTAAGAAAGTCTAAATAGTTTATGTAGCACTAAAAAGATCTAATTTATAAAATGCTTACATAAGACTAAATTAGTGTTTTTACCCCTTTAATGATGCAGAACCAGGCGTGTCAGTGTCAAGCAGTTTCTCTGCTTCCCTGCCCTGCTCAGGTTTGTTTTTTTCACAGACATCAGAGTTGTGCATCTTCCTTTGATTATGAGGTCCAGTAACATTCTGCCACCCTCTAACATTGGGTCCTGATGGTATGTCCTGGTCAAATCCAAAGTCCTCATCTAAGTAGTCAGCTACAACAGGACGAGTCACATTTTAAATAAACACATGTGCAAACACAGATATAATGCATATGACTGTAAAAAATATACCAAGTGCTCAGCAATGGTTCAGATATCATAAATTAATCATATTTTAAACTGTTAAATTAATCTGGAGAGCAAATACATATATTTATATGTCACACAGAGAAGCTCTTCTTTGGAGCATGAAGACCCTCTATCCGCCAGTATAAATTACAAATGGTTATGAATTAACATTAATTTATGGAAAGAACAAAAAATCAATACATCATGTAGGAGCACAACACAAAGGTATTATTTTTACTGTCACCTTTCAGCATGCACTGTGGGTAAGAATTACAGCCCAATGTCAGTGAAAATTAGCTACAGTTCCTTACTCTTTCTGTTTAACTGTTTTAAATATTGTAAAAGTATATTTTTGTTCAACCAACCATATCTGCTGATGATTTAATCATATTAAGTTAGAGCTCTGATGCACAGCACTTGTCATAATTTATCTCTGTAACTTCTATAGTGCCCCTCAAAAAATCTTACCCTGGTGCCTTATTGTTCTTGTAAAATCTGGAGACATCTGCCCAATGGCATCTTTAGAAGGGCTCTGTGATTTTTTGATGGGTGGTTTATTATTTAGTGGGTGCAAAGTGTCAAGACGCATGTCACATTTGTCCTAAAAGTGAGAAAAACAAAAAAAAAAGCAGTAAAATATTATAAATATCACACCATGCATACACAGGCTCCTCAAGGCATGGAGCAGCGATCTCTACAGTAGATATGGGATTTATGTTAAACAGAAATTTGTGTTGCCACTTTACTTTAATAACCAAAGAAAGGTCAGTGATTTTCCTTCAATACAACACATTTATCATATGTCAGTTTTACACTGGCGAGATTGTGTGATTGGTTTCATACCTGATGGTGAAAGACAACAGCCTCCTCTAAAGCCACGCCACAGAACTCACATGGAATAACAACATCGCCCTCTAGTGGACTGGCTGGGGGACTGTAGGAAGCTGGGGAGACTGACCGAGGGAAGGTGGGAATGTTAGACGCAAGCGTGTTCGGAAGGCTTTGCATTAGTCCTGATGCGTTCCTACTCATCCTGTCCTCTTTGGGCGGAGAGGAGGGCTGCTTGCTAAAGGATGCAAAGGCAGAGGCAGGGCTGCACCCAGTCTGAAACAAAAGTACACAAAAGGTTAAAACATAACCACCCTGCTTGTGTAAGGTCGTCGTGTTTCTCCAAGATTCAGATGAAAGCAAAGGCTGGAAAGTGGACTGTGAACAGTCTGAGACTAAGATAAAGTCAGGTATGGACAGATTTGCACACCAAATGATATCTGTCTGAGTCTAATCATTTTACATTGACATACAGACAGACAAAAATTTCTTTACCACCTGACAATGCAGAATGCAGATTGGTCCACAAAGTGTACCAACAGGATACAAGATAAAACTAAATGTATGGTAACTGCATGAAAAGTTTTTTTTTCCAAGCAGTATTACACAAAAAAACTATCTGCACAAAATCTGCATAAATAATTTCTTATTCATTTTATCAGATGTCTAATAGTACATTTATTGTATGACAAAGAAAATCACAGAAAATATTAGGATATATGTATCACAAAAGAAGGTATTCAGAGATCCAGTAAATATTCACAGAGTATGTGAAAACAGTGAGTTTCCCGAAGGCCTGAGGGGTTTGTTGGCAAGTCATTTACATTCTTAACTCTCTACATTGAAAGGCCATTTGTCCAAAATGTTCAATTAAATCGATCAGTTAGTTAATTTGCACACTTGGTTAGCTGGATATCACAAGATCATAAGAATGTTGACCTGCAATGTATTGAAAACCACTCTCAAACCTGATGCAAAATGAGGTCCTCTTCTGGAAACAGCTCTTCACAAAACTCACAAGGCAGCATGGTATCTATAAAAACAATTTTAGACAATAAGTAAACCAACAGCAAAGTAGCATCAAGCTTTATAATCTGCACACATTTACCTGTTTGATCATGGTCCTGAACAGCACCTGGGCTTGTCCCTCCAGTGAAGTTTGGGTAGTTGTTGTTAGTTGAAGAGAATGAAGGATATACAGATGTGTTAGACTTCCCAATCTTGTGGTCCCAGACATCACTCCACATGTTGCCCTCCAGACCTCCAGCTACAGATTCTCCATCACTCTGCAGGCTGAGAGCCAACATGTAGTCGAGGCCTGAGGAATCCTCATCTAATGGCTGCTCAGTGGGTGGCCATGCACTGCTGCTGCCACGAAGAAAATCACCTCGCTCCAGGACTAAAAGTATGTAAAAATAGTAAGTAAAATCTTGTAAATACTTTTTTATATTTTTATGTGGTTAAAATTTCCATTCTCACCACAAGTAAAGTTACAGTAAATACACTCACAAGGGCTAAATGCTGTGTTCTGAGGTGTAGTATTCTTCCAGTCTCCTGAGGCCTGATATCCCGTTGAAGTGTTGTAAGTTGAAGAGTCAAATGGCAGAGGAAAAGACTGCTGTTCTGCTGCACTGGCATTATTAATCTTAGGGCCTCTTTCCTGGGCTCTAATGAGGTTTCGGATGGAGTGGGCTTCAAACCAAGCATCTGAAGACTGTTGTTCCACTGGGCTGCTGCGACTCATCCGACTGTTGTTCCTTTCTTGGGGTGGTGTGAGGCTTCCACATAAGACTGGATGCACAGCTTGTTCTCGCAGCATTACATTGTACTTGCACTGAGGGCAAGGCTCAGTGCGTGTACCACAATAATCCTCATGGACCTTGGACTGACTGAAAACAAGCTCCAGTTCACAGTACTGGCATGGGACCAGTCGCTGAGAGCACTCAAAGCTCTGCAAGACAATCAATCAATAGGCAATCAATAGGCATGTTCTATGTTCGATGGGGGGGGGGGGGGTTAATTGTGTTAGTCAGACCAAAATCAGACTTTTTTTAAAATACATTTAACCTGTTAGTCTGACTAAAATCATGCAAAATCAAAGCTCTCAAAGCCAGACTAACATCAAGGTAAGTAATGCAGTTAGTGGTCAAATTATTTGTACATGTATGTGGTCAACTAGAATAAACTGGCCTGGACACTCTTGCACATGCTTTATAGTAATATATTAGGAGAGTCCTTCGCACAAAAGATGAGGAAGTCATTACCAACAGAGAGTATTTACAGGGGATAATTCCATCTTTGTGTAAAAAATAAATTAAAAAAAGAATGGAAGCACACAACACTTACAAAATGTAAAGACCAGTAAATCAGTTGAATTTTTCACTTGACATGGTACCAATGTGCCACCAGACAAATTGTTTGTCAATTGTTTTATATGTTAGTCATAAAAAGTCAAGTGGAAGACGCCTAGTACTAACAAGCTGAAATCATCCATGATAACTCCTAGCATTGCACCGTCGGACATTCTTAAGTGCGTGCATACTGGGATAAGAATGGTGGCCCAATTAAATGGCCTGGGCAAATTCCAACCATAGCTGAACTCAACTACGAATTAAAATGAACTGATAATAAAAACAAAATTTAAATAAAGCAACATTATTATATATAAAGAAAAAGAATAATTACTATTAAATAAAATTATTCTTTATCATACCTGGTGAACCTCAATGTGATTCTTCTCAATTTTCAATCCACACTTGCATGTAATCTGAAATAAAAGTTGAAATGTTTTCAGAGTTGATCTCAGTCTGATGTTCTTTTCTAATTAATAGATTTTTTTGGGGGGGGAAAGTCACTGATAACTGCATCCGCTGCTTATAGTAGCCAATATAAGTAAAAAAAAAAAGACTTGTCAAAGAAAAATCTCTAATAAAGACAGAGGTGATGTCGTAAATATACTTAACAAACAAGACCTCCACAAATAATCTAGTGCTTCTATGTCAGACAAAAAAAACAAAAACAATGACATGACATTATTAATTACCAACAACAGCCTGAACTGATGAAAGCATTTTCTGTTAAAATAGTAGTGTTATGGTAAGTCATCCAGATGGTATCTATTTTTTTTGTTTCAAAATCACTTTAGCAGTGTATTCACCTTGCTTATGTGATGTTCGAGCAATATAATATTCAAGTTTTCAAATGGATTTTAATTACTTATGGCTAGATGTATATTGCTACACACATAAGTGGTTAACATATGGTTAAAGTTTTGCTCTGCTGTTCAGATGTACCTGTGCATGTTCCTGCAGCTTGTGCTCCTGAAGGTCTGACCGGGGCACTGGCTCCTGGCACACATCACACAATGCAATGTTTCTTCGACAGTGTATCTCATGGGTAGTAAAGTTTGCCTCTGGGATGTCATGTTTGCTAAGAATGTAGAAAAAAAAGAAAGAAAAGAAAAAAACAAAACAAAGAACTTTATGAAACCTGCGTTCACTCAACCTATAAATTATTATCACGTGACTTGGTTATACATACCAGTTACCACAAAACTGAGTGTTTTCATCGGCCATGACTATACTAAAGCCTATAAACAAAAGGAAACGTTAGTAAGGGGGGGAATCATCGTGTAATAAAGTCTAACCTCAGTATAGGTAGTTATGCTATTTTTTAACAGATACATTATTTGTAACTGCGATGAGTTATCTGATGATTGGTTAACGCAAGTTTCGGTGGGCCAATCTATAGTATTAACAGTTTCGAAAACCCATAACCCCAATGGATCATAGGGTTTTATGTGGAGACAGAGCTATAACTGTGTTTCACAAATGAAGCGGGTTGACAGCAGTTTAGCTTTACTCACCCGGTATTTCCAGGCAGGCTGTTTACGCTAACTGTCGACGACAGACTATTTTAGCAAGACGGTTCCTCTTAAACCTTAATCAACCAGAATTTTTTTTTAACAACTTGAAATTTTACGACAGCTTTGTTTTATTTAGATAGCTACATAGCTAACCATTAAATACGCGAATTTATAACCACCACGTAGCATTAAGTTAATGCTAACTTTATCTGCTATTTAAAAGTAGCAACGACGTTAGAGAGCTAAGGTAATGACAGTTTTTGTTGCTTGTTCTAAACACAACCGCTTAGAAATAACGTTTGTTTCACTTGATAATTTAACCAAACTCACAGTTGCTGACTTTCTACTCGAAAAGAAATAGCTCGAAATTATAACAGTTTATTTCCTCCTTGCTCGATCATAACATCCGGATAAAAATGCCCAAAATATTCCCTGCCAGGCTGCCTTCATTTGCTTGGATACAACCAGGTCCAATACTATCTTAAAAATGTTAAAATGCCGATCGACAGTTTCATTTTTAAAGTATGTATTTATAAATACTATAAAGCTTAGTGGTTATTATTCTACTATTTTAATGGCACTAAATTCTTAACTCAGGGCAAAATTGCGCTTTTATTTTCCAGGCTCAAATTTGATTGGATGTGGATGTAAATGTCGTGCACCATGTGAGAATGCCTCGGGTAAAACTATTGCTTCCCAAAATACAAGTTCCTGGTCAATTTCCAACCATCGCCTCAACATGCAACATTTCTCGTTTAACTGACAGCTTTAGTCTTATCACGTTTCACAAATATTTCAGTATCAATTTGATATATATATATATATATACACATATATACATATATATATATACATATATACATAAAACCACAATCAAAACAAAAGCAAGAGGTTTATATTATCCAGATTTTAATATTGTGCTATTTCTAATTTTTGTGTAATTATGTTTTTAGCCCATTTTCCATTACCAAAAAAGTTTGGATAGCTTCCGTTGTTTTAATGATCTAAAATAAAAAAATTTGGAAAATCTTGCTTTTAAAAAAAAACAAGAGCATTACAATAATTATTTGTCATTTAAAAGATGTCTGTTAGACAAAGCAAAGATAGAATAACAAAGCAGATTGTCCTTCAAGCGTTTATTGAATATTTGATCTTTCAGTATTGTCATATCTGACATTTTCATTTTATTGTAAGGCACAGTCCTGCTCAGGCAAATCACTGATCTTATTAACAGCATATATTTGGATTTCGTAAACAAATTCTCCAAACTTCTTTACAGTCATAATGAATACCCGAAGACTTCACCAAAACTGTAAAAAAATATATTAAAAAAGTTTAATTTACTTCAAAGCCCTTGTTGTCCATATGATTAAAAGGGTCAATTCATCATTTTACAGTCTGCTAAGAAATGTAACAAAAAGTTAAAAAATAACATTGTGAGAAGAACATATACATACAAATGTGACTCTATCCTGAACAAAAAGTACAGATTCAACATGACTATTGATTGTTAAGTCTTCAGCTGAGAACAGCCTTTCTTACAAAGTGGCAAATTACAAAATGAATACTCTGCAGTCCCAAATTCCACTGGTTAGTTCATTTCAATGTATTAAACCAATTTCCAATTTTATCTGTAATAATTGGTCGCACGATTGTCTGATATAAAATTAGGTCCGACAAGTAAAAAGAAAATAAAAAACAAAAACAAAAAAAATCCTTTGATTAACTTTTGAAAGACAACATTTGGCAGGGATGTGTGTGTGTGTGTGTGGGGGGGGAGGGGGGGGGGTAATTAGCTGCATCATTAGCTAGCATAAAGCATAGTATAGTGAAAAAAAACTAATAACTGTGCACAAACCAAAGACAAATAAATGCTTGAATCCAACTGAGGGGGAAAAAACTGATATAAACATATTAAACAAAGAGTGGTTATGGGTTCCATAATTTATCAGCACTACAGCAAATAAAATTAAAAATATTCACTTTATACTATTTGTTCTGTCGACATAATTTCTACTATACAATTCCCCTTTATAGATTAATAAAACAAGCTTTGCAGGCGCATGAAAAGGGAAAAAGTGTGCAAAACACAATATTGTACAACCAAATTCAAATAGCTTTAAGTCGTCGATGGGAGAGGGTCTTTTATAGGGTATACCTTCACATTTATCTCACACTTAACTGTGACTCAAAGAAGTTATTATTAGGAAACATGCTTGTATTTGTGACAGTGAGCATTATACACTATATACCTGTGCATTTTTTTGCCTGCCTTTATTATTCTTATAAGGCACATAAGCCCATGCATGACCCATTTAATGTAATCACCTGCCTTGTCATCTTTCCTGTTTCTCTTCCCTGTACACAAATAACAAATCATTTAAAAACAAACCAAACAAAAAAATTGATTGGGATAGATTTGGATAAATAGATAGAAGATTGGGATATTTGGTCAGTCACTATATCTTTGTAATTAAAGAAAAGTAATCAACAACTTTCAAGTGTTTAAACAAACCAAACGCTATACAGCAACTTCTGTTTTTTAGCTCCATATGTGCTTGGTCCAATATAAAATTCAGTGGGCTGGTCTTACAGAGAAAATAACCACAGTCCTGTGAAAAATATTCTTACTAAACTGTCGTATATAATCTAACAAGGCTACATTGACGGAAAAAAAGGCTCACGGGCAGCATACAACAGAAACTAATAAGAGAAGTACAGTGCATACATTCAGGAAATGTTAGAAAGGCACAGATTTAAAGAGCTGCGGCTAGAGGTCATAGAGGTAGAGGAATTCAAGGAAGGACAAAGAAGAGAGAACAAAAGAGAGAAAACCTATTATCTAAAAGAAAACACAGGAGATACATGATGAAATGTCTATCTGTCCTTGGATCCAAGTTTCTCGATCAAGTCCTGCAGAGGAGCAAGCTCTCGTCTGTCAATGAGGTTGAACTCCTGCAAACAGGGGAGGGGGGAGAAAGCATTCAATAAATATAAGATGTATAGAGAAAACATTATTATTTCATACACAATGTTACAATTACTTTTATCCTGTATACTAATAGGACAGAAACAACAGTTGTGCTGATCAGTTTAGAGTTGCACTGTAATGTTGATCACTAAGACCAGTTAACTTGTAACAGCAACTTCAAGCAATGACAACTTAAGTAATGGCTACAGCAGGGTTCTCCAATTCGGTCCTAAGAAATCCAGCAGGTTTTCCATGTATCCCTGCTTCAAATTAAATGGATCTAACAGCCAATCAAGTTCTGCACAGTGACTCATTAATTTGAGTAAGGTGTGTTGAAGCAGGGATACATGAAAAACCTGCTGGATTGCGGCCATCGTAGGACTGAATTGGAGAACCCTGGGCTACAGTATTTGAGATACAAAATCCTTGAGCATGTGCAAACCCAACAGTCTACTACAAAATAAAACAAAAAAATAACCTTAATGTTACGTGATTTTAATGTTATAGTAATAACAAAATCAGAATATCTCTTAAGTGTTTTGCTGACGGCCTTTGCAGTCTCCCTTTAAAGTCCCACACTAGTCAGGTGGGTAAAATAGTCAAACTTGCATTGCCTGTAAAACATTTAGATACATTTTCCAATTCAATCTAATTGAAAAGTGTGTCCAAAATTTCACTTGGTGTATAACCACTAATTCATTTTAGCATCCTCAATCTTGATTTTTGTGACAAAGATCAAATACCATTCTGCATGCCATTTATATCTGGTGAGCAGCACTAAATGGAAACATAACTTGTTTTCACGGAAACGTCACAGGATCGGTTTGTGGTTGGACTATTTATTCTGTATAGAAATGGGCCAAAATACCAGCAACAGTGTTTGAAACCTTGTGAAGACTTACAGAAAAAGCTTGACCTCTGTCATTGCCAACAAAAGGTATATAACAAAGAATTGAGATGAACTTTTGTTATTGACCAAATACATATTTTCCACCATAATTTACTTTTTTTTCTTATTTTGTCTCTCTTAGTTGACGTATACCTATGATGAAAATGAGAGGCCTCTCATCTTTTTAAGTGGGAGAACTTGCACAATTGGTGGCTGACTAAATACTTTATTGCCCCACTGTACCAGCAATTTGATGAAACTACATGGATTTAATCTACTGTGCACACAGAATCTGGAAATACTAGGGCTGTCAAAGTTAATGTGTCAACAACTCATTAATGGCGTGGTAATTCAAATTCTGTTAACAGCATGTACACATGTAGTTTCAGAAAGTGATGCAGAAATAACGTAGTTCTGAAGCAGAGACGGGTAAAGAATTAGTCTTTAAACATGACTGTTTAGTTTTAAAGCTCTGCAAGATGGTTCTCTGAACAAGACTAATGTAATGTTTTTTTATTTACTGTCAGTGAACTGAGTTACCAGCGTTGAACGTCACCTCTGATTTAGTGAGCCCTACTCCTCCACTAAGCACCAGCCTTTCAAAGGCTGATCTGGATGGTGCTAGAGCACTGATGCATTTAACTCCTGTTTATAGTATGCTTGATTCTAGATGAAGGTGTGGCTGTCAGAAGCAGGTTTAGAGAGTGAGTGTGTGTAAAGCCATTCAACCTCTGGTGAATAAATGTAAATTAAAGTAAAAGCACCTTATTGTATAACTGCAGGTGCATAACTGCTTACAGGAGTATTAAATGCATCCTGTTATGGTAAATTTAGAAATCGATTATCGCAAGTTAGACCTACTGGACTTCTTTAGAACTCAATACTACACGTGGACAATACAATAACAGAAATTATGTGTCTGTATACAGCAGGTGTTTGTGCGCTAATCCACAAATATAAATTGGCTCTGAGGAAGAGCAACCCTTTAACTTCACTGTGGGAACAATGCCAAGATAGTGTAATGAGAGCTGTGCAGTTTATCTAAAACTATCATTATGTTGAGCAAGGATCAGTATTTAAAGGTTATTACTTTTTCCTCAGCAGAGATTACCGCAATAGCTTCTACAGAAAATGTGACTCAGGGCTCCTATTCAAACATTACACCACTATCTAGGCTTTTATACAAACTTTACACTGCAAAATAATAATCTCACCTGGACAAAGAAAATGAAGTGCTTGAAGGAGGTGTTGAGGTGAGCCTCCTCTTGCAGCTGCATCACAGAGTCAAAATGTTGGTGGTAGATGTGAGCATAAACTCTAAACAGACGCTTCAGGATGGTTTTGGCCACAGACATGAAATTCTTGGGAAAGGGAACTCCTAAAGGGCAGAAGGAGGTGGAAAATGCTGATGTCAAGAGAAGAGCACAAGCTGTTTCAACATCCACTTCGTCTTTCAGCCTTGGTTAGAGTGACACTTCAGTGAAATGCACTTGCACTTTTGGCTTATTTGTCTTAATCAAGTTTAAGAGAAAGTATTAAAAACTGCTTAAAAATCCCACCTAAAAACCTACATGCAAACCAAAATAACCATTTAAAAAATCTTCAGTAACCAAAGCTCACCAATCTTGGAAGGGAAAAGTGTTTCATCATCCAGCTGGTCCTGCACCCAGGTCATCAAGTAGTCTATGTATTTGGGTGCAGAGCATTTGATTGGCTTTTTAATATTGGTCCCATCAGCCCAGTGATACTCATATCTGCAAAGAAATTGGCATTTACACACTCATCATGACTTTCTGTTAGGAAACAAAAGCATCATTTGGCAGCAGATAAGCTTAAAACAAGAACAGAAGGGGAAAGCTCAAGAATCTAGTTATATTATTGGTAGCAACTTTGTTGACAGGAAGTGAACCTCTGTCTCTTCCTCATGATTAGGGACTGTACAGACAGTCATGACGAGAAACGCGAGGGGAAGTGCCAAAACCATGTTCTAACAACACAAGACCACATGCAAAGCTCTATTCCTGTTTCACGTTATGTGACGTTCAGATTAAAAAATTTTAATTTATGTAAGTTTCACTGCAGCTAAATGGTACCAATTTCATATTTAATACTTTACTTGGTTGAATGTATGAGACCTAATGGGTAAAGATGTTAACATAAAAAAATACACACTTTAAAAACTAAATATTTCTCACCTTGGTCCTGCAGACATCACAGAGCAGCTGGTCTCGGTGCAGAACTCTGTGATGGTGCCATACAGCATGTTGATTTGGTTAAAGAAATCCACCGCTGAAGAAAAGAACAAATTGACAATTTTGTTAAATCATTACAAAGACAGCGTGACAGTCCCAAAAAGGCGAAATACAACTGTAGTGTGATTTTTCTGTGCCGGAAGGTTTGGAAGTACAGTTTCTCAGCCTCAGGATGCTGAAGGCAGGGCATTGACTTGTTTAGGATTTTTTAACATGCCATAAAAAGAAGAAGTTTTGACGTCTGAAAATTATGTCATTTGAAATAAGGCTGCGCAATGTATGTAATAAGAAGCAACATTGCAATATCTGTACACTGTGCATAATTATTAGGCAAGTGTGTATTTTGACCATATCATCATTTTCTTTAACGCCAAGCTGTATAAACTTGAATGCTTATTGGATTTAAGCATATCAGGTGATGTGTATCTGTCTAACGAGGGTGTGTGACCTAAAGAGATCAATATTCTATGTTAAAAGGTGTGCATAATTATTAGGCAGCTTCTTCTTCTCAGGCAAAATGGGCCAAAAAAAAAAAAAAAAAAAATAGATTTAACTGATTCTGAAAGGTCACAAATTGTAAAAAAGTCTTTCGGAGGGATGCAGCGCTCTTGAAATTGCCCAAATATTGGGTCGTGATCACAAAACCATCAAACTTTTTGTTGCAAAGAGTCAACAGTGTCGCAAAAAAAACTATGAAAACATTATGAAAAGAATCAAACATGAAGCTACCAGGAAGCCATCATCCTCCAGCTCTGTCATGTTCCAGAACTGCAACCTCCCTGGAGTTTCCATAAGTACAAGGTGTTCAGTGCTCAGAGACATGGCCAAGGTAAGGAA
>JBAMHW010000012.1:16319862-16372856 GCA_037177495.1 Rhadinocentrus ornatus | reverse complement strand
CCCCCCCCCCCCCCCCCCCCCCCCCCCCCCCCCCCCCCCCCCCCCCCCATCCACCTCATGCACCAGACAACCTGTCATCATACAGATGGCAAATTCGCATCCCGTGCAGGTATTTAGAGGAACGCTGTTGAATTACCGATATACATGTAACGATCTAATGTTGCACACACGTATCAAGAAATTTAACCTCGTGCTTGCTGCACATGATAATGCAGATCATGTGCAAGATCCAGACACATGATGGATCATTTCAAACCAATGGTGTGTTCTGCATGTTCTCACAACTTTGATTCATTAGATCAGGAATCTAGTAATCACATTACTTATGGCATTAAATTATTTACATATATAAGTGAACTGAACTACTACTAAAATTAAATTGGAAGGAGGGTTAGTAAATATTATAAATAATATGTAAACAATAATGTGCAAATAATACAATGAAATAAAAAAATCTAATTATCTGGTAGGTTTCTCTTAAGCTATTCATCTGGTGATGCATCTGAAAAGAGATTATTTTTCCCCAGTAAAGAACTTTGTATTTAACTTTGTGTGAGAATCTGTAAGTTTGCTGCCCTGCATTCTCAACACATTCTTCTGGGATATGATACACTGGCCCCACGGTCTCCCCTGATTGGGATCAAACACTATACTTTTTAGTGAGGTTTAATTAGTTTTGGCAGAATAACAGTGATGGTTATGTCACTGATGATGGCTCATTACTCTTCAGTTATTGGCCATTGCTTTATGTTGTTATATAATGTAGACCCTTTTGAAATTGGGACAAAGCAGTGGGACAGCATTGCATACAGTCCAATACTATAGTGCTGATGTAGTTGAGACAAGTGAGAACATTCTGTGAGTAATTTTAGAGGCTAAAGCTGGTTCCTCTCCAAGCTGCATAGCTTAGAAATCATAAAAGGTTTCTGGTGGCAAGTCCTGTAAAAACCAGATCATGTGCAGTAGACAAGTAGGTTAAGAGCAATGTAAAGATTGTTTGGAAACAGACTGGGAAAATGCTGATAGCTAAGTTTTTAGGGGTTTAAGAAGTCTTTAGGTATAGGAGTATGTTTAATTTACCCTCCATATCCGCCATTTGAGTATCAGCAGTCAGCTTGTTTATCCCTCATTGTCTTATCGACTCTCAGGCAGGAGGCGGTGGTAATCTCAGGGAGAAAATTGGCACGCCAGATTCGGGATGAGGCCCGGGCTGATGTGGAGAAATGGGTTTCAGCCGGCAACAGGAGGCCCCACTTGAGTGTAATTCTTGTTGGGGAAAACCCAGCCAGTCATTCCTATGTCCTCAACAAGACCCGGGCTGCAGCTGATGTTGGTAAGTAGTGTTGGTGGTGAGTCGGAGACCCTCAAAGAAGTTATTATCGTCAGGTTAATAGCAATAAGGCAATATATCCTATCTTTAACAATTGGATTGTGTGTTAAGTTGTTTTCTTACTTTGACTCCCACAGGAATCTCAAGTGAAACAATACTCAAACACTCAGACATCAGTGAGGAGGAGTTACTGGAACTGATCTACAAACTCAATACAGACCACAGTGTGGACGGGCTGCTGGTCCAACTGCCTTTACCGGGTACGTTGAAACTAGAAATGTGAGAGGAGTTGAAGGAGTGTACAGAAGCCTGCATCAGAGAGAGGTTGTTTTGTGTTATATTATGTGTTGTTGCTGTAAGGTATCATAGAAATCACTGAATCTCAATTAACACAAAACTGTTTGGTTTTACTTTACTGATCTCTGATATGTTTTTACAAAAATGTTGGGATATGAATGTAACCTGTCTTCATTTCCCTGACAGATCACATTGATGAACGTACAATCTGCAATGCTGTTGCCCCTAACAAGGATGTGGACGGTTTTCATGTAGTTAATGTAGGCCGCATGTGCCTGGATCAGTCCACCATGCTTCCTGCCACTCCCTGGGGAGTATGGGAAATCATTAAACGCACAGGTAGTATTCTGACTATACATAATCACAGGATTAAAATACTATAGAGCAAAGCAATGTGAACTTTATTAATTTGTATCTTTCAGGAATTTCTACTTTTGGGAAGAATGTTGTGGTTGCTGGACGCTCCAAAAACGTGGGCATGCCCATTGCCATGTTACTGCATACAGATGGCAGTCATGAGAGGCCTGGAGGTTGGTTCTGAAGGATATGTGCATGTATTGGTGGCATAACTGGGGCAGCAGTGACTTAGATGGTAGAGCAGACAGTTGGCAGATCAAATCCCCCTACCCCAGTCAATCTGTTGTTGTATCCTTGGGCAAGACACTTCACCCTAATTGCCTCTAGTGTCATCCCTGGTGTATGAAAGTTCAGTGGTGGTCGGAGAGCCCATTGGCATGAATTGACTGCCACGTTTCCCTCAGTCTGCCCCAGGGCTGCTGTGGCTACACATGTAGTTTATCACAAAGTATGAATGAGGAGTGGATGAATAATAAGTAAATGGTTTTGGGTGCCTTAAAAAGAAATCTAATCCATTATTATTTTAATGTAATATGCATTACACAAGTGCTTATTATGCATATTATCTCGTGATCTGCTGCAGGTGATGCCACGGTCACCATTTCTCATCGTTACACTCCAAAGGATCAACTTTGCCAACACACTAAAATTGCTGACATCATTGTGGCTGCTGCAGGTTTGTGTTACTATTTGTTTTCCTTTGTCTAACCTTGACTGAAATGTTCAAATCTTATTTTTCCTGAATTGATTGAATTGGATTTCTAATGGTACTCTATCCATTATTGGACTCAGGGATTCCCAACCTGATCACAGCAGACATGATCAAGGAGGGAGCTGCTGTGATTGATGTTGGAATAAACAGAGTGCAGGACCCTGTGACTGGAAAAAGCAAACTGGTTGGAGATGTGGATTTTGAAGGTGCAGTAAGGCTGTATCATGAATTTCTGCAGGGACATACTCTACTTGGTCTGTTTGTCTCTTAAATACTTTTTTGTTCATTTTCAGGCGTGAAGCAGAAAGCTGGTTTCATCACCCCTGTTCCTGGAGGCGTTGGACCCATGACTGTGGCAATGCTCATGAAGAACACCATCAAAGCTGCCAAGAGTGTCTTACAGTTCCCCCCAGAGAGGATCCGCATGGCTGCTGCATCCTAGAGGACCAGAGCACATACCAGCAACAGCAACACATTCCACCCTTCCCACAACGCCATTTCCTTCATTTTTAACTTGGAGAAACCTGACGAGCTTGCTCACAGACTTGAAAGATGATAGCTTTGAGGATCTCTGTCTGCTGACATTTTTCCAAGCATCAAATCCGGCCACATTAGGCCTGTTACATTTACTAGTGCAGCTGCGTGTTTTATGTAACAGTATTTATAATTTGCAATGTACTTTTGTGAGATTTTGGATTTTTAAAAGAAGCTTGAGAGATTGTTTCTATTGCTACAGAGATGCAATATTTTGAAAATAGATGGAAACTTGTGACAGTGTTTAACTTTAAGCATGTAAGCAGTTACAGTAGTGTGACCGAACCTTGTAAAAATATCCTGTTAGTTTAGCCTTGTGTACTGAGTGATAAGGGCTAACATCAGGAGTAAGGGTGTTTTATCAATATATAAGCTTTAAATATTCACAATTGCCTTTGTATAAATTTGAAATAAATATTCCATTTTGTCTTATCACATTGAGGCTTTCTGTGCTCATAATTTGAACCCAGACATGATATAATTAAATAATTATTTTGACCCAATCATCTTAGCACTCCTGGAACTGTGTTGGCAAGAGATCTTTCACACAA
Source organism: Rhadinocentrus ornatus (assembly GCA_037177495.1). Classification (NCBI taxonomy): domain Eukaryota; kingdom Metazoa; phylum Chordata; class Actinopteri; order Atheriniformes; family Melanotaeniidae; genus Rhadinocentrus; species Rhadinocentrus ornatus. The sequence continues at coordinate 16,369,075 of JBAMHW010000012.1, read as the reverse complement.
ATGTCCAGTTCACCTGTTTCATAAGACCTAGTGGCCTTGATTTTGTTTTTGTGTGTGTGTGTTACATTAGTATGATATTTGGTATTTAGTATGATAAATGGATAAACCAACCTCTTAGATCAGAAATGGGCAGCTCCAGTTCTCGGGAGGCAACTGTCCTGCAGGTTTTATATGGACCCAATAGCTGACTTAATTTTAATCAGGTATGTTGAAACTTTTGCCATCTCTGCTTTAAATATACTTATGAGTTCTCTAAATATTTAAGTCTTGTAAAAGTCAGATATAAGTCTTTAGGGATGAACTAATGTCAGGAACTGGTTTGTTTTGGTTTATCGAGTTTTTAAGTTTTATTTGAGGAAATATGTCCTGTATGGACATTTATCACTGTCCTAACAAAGCTATGTCCAATGTAAAAAAATAAATAAATAAATAAAAGACTTTTGTTTTCCTTTATATTTTACCAAAATTTTAAATGGACTGGACAAGTATGATATTTACTATTGTAGTGCAAGTTTATTATAAAAACATTAGTAATAAATTGACAGTGGATATGGCGAATGACAAAATAAAGCAGAGCCTCACAGTAATATTATTATTTCATAGCATTAAATTTGAGCACACAATCATGTCCATACCAAAATATGACCGTGTGGAAAGATGCAGCATCACCGTTATTTGACCTCACACTTCCAATATAGTTACACTGCAGGGCTCTTATAATGGATCATATATAGACTATTTAATTCTGTATTTGCTGTTCTCTCTATCAACGTAGAAAACAACGTTCATGTCAGTCCTTGGTAACTAGGTGCTAGGAACTTTAGTCATAACCCAGCACTGACGGAAGCAAATCAAAGACGGACACATTTCCGTAAACGAAGACACATAGTCCAGTCTTTTAGATCGTTACGTTGTTCAGTAATGGACCGCAGCAGATCTCCTGACAGAACTAGTAGAGAGGAAAAACACAAGAAGAAGAAACGGAGACGGTCCTCCTCTTCCTCTTCTTCTTGCTCTTCATCGAGTTCCTCCTCAAGCAGCAGGAGCCGAAGTAAATCGTCTAAAAAAACATCTCACAAGAAGCGAGGTTCGGGACTCTTTTATATTTATCTTTCATGGCAATTTATCATCAAAGTGTTTTGATCACATATTTTTCCATCAGATGGGAAAAAACAAAGAAAGAAGCGCAGAGCACGCTCCTCATCTTCATCATCCACCTCTTCATCTTCGAACTCATCCTCGTCCTTGAGCGAGGAGAAGACCAAGAAAAAGAAAAACAAAGATAAGAAAAAGAAGCTGAAGAAACAAAAAGCGAAGCTGAAAAAGCAGAGAAAAAGAGAGAAGAAGAGGCTAAAGAAGAAGCTTAAGAAGGAGAAGGAAAAGGGGGAGAAGGAGGCGTACCAGACTCCTGCAGAGAAACCTCCATCCTACCTGGAGGTGTGGCAGAATGATGAGGGAGCAGGGGAGCTCGGGCCTGGTAAGACACTTGTGTTTAAGAATCAGAAAATAAAATGTCAATTCTGATTTAAATTGAATTTGTATAGACTCCACTTATTGAGTATCTTTTACAGTTTTAGTAAAGCAACAAAGATTATTAGATAGTTAGCTAGTTTAGATACTTGATAAAGTATTAATTCATTTTAGTCCCATTATTTTAAATGTGAAGGTTTGTTGCCTCACTTTGACGATCACATGCCTGCAGTTAGTAGTAGAAGCAGTAGTATGTGTTTGATCAGACACTTGATTGTAACTCCTGGAATTTATACTTTAATTTCGAAAAGGTACATGGTAATAAAAAAAATCAATTTGTTGCAACCTGGATTTCCCAATTAACCAAAACAAAATAATTCTCATGCATCCAACTGGGATGGACTAGTTGGAATAATGGCACAATGGCTGATACCCTGGCAGCAGCTCACTTTTAGTGAATCTTTTTTCCTTCAGTAAAGGTTAACACATTCAACAAGATTTTGGGTTGCTGAGAGTTACCAAACTTGGCCACATTCAAACAGATTGTGGACCATCTGTCTTTACATGAATTTTAGCACATTTACTGGGCACATTCTAGTATGTTATTAAATAACATACCTGGACAATGTAATTTCTTCTGGCCAGATGGATTTAGATGTGTATGGGGGACAAACAAATTAGCCAACTTGTCAGTCAGTCAGTCATTTTCTGTACCGCTTGTTCCTGTTAGGGGTCACGGGGTGAGCTGGAGCCTATCCCAGCAGTGTTTCAGGTGAAAGGCAGGGTACAGGGTAGCCAACTTGTAATATATAAAATTCTGTGAAACATCTCACCTCAGTTGAAATTGAGAATATTGAAAATGCCTATCAAACTACTATATATTTAATTTTGCCATAATGCAGTAATGCATACAATGGCCTCAAATATGATTTCGGTACAAGCAGCTTTGCAAAACCTTGAAGTTGTACATGTCATAAAATACAAACACCACAAACTTTTACTGTTTTCCTCGATTTTCCAAGTTCTGTTTTCTTTAGCACAGCTGTTGCTCAGTAACTGTATTCACAAACTTGTTCCTGATACATTATGCTCTGCTCTTATCTAGTCATGACAGATGAGCAGAAGGCCCGGCTATCCACCAAGAGACCTCTCACCAAAGAGGAATATGAGGCCAGACAAAGTGTGATTCGCAGGGTGGTGGATCCTGAAACAGGACGAACCAGGTATGACTGAGGACTAACTGTAGTTTATATCAATTTACAGCTAGCCATGTATTTCAAGATTTGCCATCTTTTCTTTCATGTAGATTGGTGAGAGGAGAAGGAGAAATAATAGAAGAGATAGTCAGCCGAGAAAAACACAAAGAGATCAATAAGGTAAACTCACATCTGTCACTTTGTATGATGTACATATTGTTGCCAATAGGTTAACAGTGAATATCGATGTATTCCATAGCAATCTACAAGGGGAGATGGGGATGCCTTCCAGCGAAAACTGGGAATCAACAGGTAGAAGAAATTTGCATAGTCCTACTAAAAAGAAACAACATGGAAGAGGAGTCTGCCCAGAACCAAAACCTTTTGAACATTGAACAAAATGTATTTTTAGTCTACATTTTGTATCAGAGATTTACCTGTGATTGAATAGTATGATAGTAAATGTACAAAGTGAAAGTGTAAGTCATGATTCATGTTGATTTGCCTTTTTTACATTTAAGCTGATTAGAAAGGAGACAAAGAACACTCATGGATTTTATTGTTGTAAAGCAGGGAGCAAAATAAGCTGCATCACCACATGATGTTTCAAATAGTTTGCCCTTTTTACTTTTCATGTATTTTTACTTTACCTGTTTTAAAGCTTTTTAACTGTATGAATTTCAATAGGATTTCAATCTAAATTAACTTCAGATTGAGGAAAATTTCTTTTAATTTGATATCAGCTGATATAGTCTGTATAATTTCTACTAAATCTAAAACACAAAGAATCAGATTTAATATACTGTATCTGTATATCGGCAACATTCTATACGTCAACTTTACACAAGTGTTTTAATTTGTTCTCCAAATAAATGAGCAATTTTGTCAGCTGATTCCAAAAAAGTTATTAATTTCTGCTCTCTGTAAAAGCCATTTTAATTAAGTTATAACATAGTAGAAAAGGTGTGCGGGGGAGGAAAAGAAGGCCAGCATTTCTTAGTTCTTCATATTTTCTTTATACACTGTACATAAAATCACAGGGAAGTGGAAAATGAAATTATCCAACCCCTACAAGATACACAACCTGTACAATCACCCCCCCCCCAAGCATAATTTACCTATTTGTGTTTAATATATACAACCTGTTGATGAAACAGTTGTGGCATTGCATCAACTAAGGGGGCAGAGCTGGACAGAGCAAGGGATTGCCTTCTCTTAGTGAAATATGTTAAATTACTTATGTTAATGTAAAATGAATCAAAGCCTTTTAAGAAAATATGGCCTCATCAAAGTACAGTCAACAGTCTCTTCTCCATGAAGTCAGTATAATTGTGAACAGCATCCGTTCTAGGCCTTGCCATACAACCGTCAGTGTAAGGCAGAAAAGGGACATGTAAGGCCTCTGGTAGTTTGTTTGCCCACAGCAGAATCGAAGCGATTGTCTGCCCAGAGGTATCCAAACTTCACCGATCGTACTTTCTTTTGTACATTCTCTGGATTCATCAGGGAATATGGTTCAGTAGTTCTGCAAGTGCATGTTTTCCAGCATTGCCTGTCCTTGCTTTACCTATTTTTACTATGAATATACAAAGACTTTTTTAAACCAGCAACTTTAATGAGTTATGGCTTCATGCCAAATTTTGACAGGGTCAAAATGCAGAGGGAGGGACAAGATTATGTTTTATGGCATCCATAAGAATAACAAAAAGTTTGGATTAAGAGACTTAACTACCTGTAAACTGGAATGTGTTACATTGTATACTACCCTTAGTGTGCTGTGTGATGTACAAAATATTAGAAATATTTCATCATGAAATGATGAAACACAACCTCAAAAATGAGTCTTGATGTGAATGAGCATCATGAATAAGTTTGAAGATAATTCTCTTCATTGCAGGAATGTTTTATTAAGCTAAATTATTTCTAGAAAAGGGTACCTAATAATCGGAGTTTGGAGTGTTAAGTCAAATATTAATTTGTGTAGATCCCTGTGCTAGAATTAAGACACTATTACCGAGTTAGTGCCCCACTTTGTAAAATGTGGACCTGTGAGTTTTAATAGTGGTCATTTTAGATGAGATACCCTCTGCAATTTGACATCTGTAGAAAATGTGCTATGTTGACTGATTGTCAGTGCACTGTGATGCTTCTTGAACTGCCTGTTTGATCTGGTGGTGCTGCTGTGTTAATATTGCACATTTCCCCTTCAATCTGAGCCCTATTGGTCCACTGCAGTCTGCACTGTGCATGCATGTTAGAGGGATAAGTAATCAGCATTTGAATGAAAAAACAAAATCTAAATTTTTTATCCATTTTAGATATAAATAGCTAATAGCATAAAGCAAGTCTTCAGCTCTGTGTTTCCTAAAAGACCCTGAAGTAAAGAAGGGTTATTCTAAGAGCACATTCAATGCCTCATTTACAGCTTAGAAATAACCGGAAAGGAGCAGACTCCAAAATTTGAAAATTATCTAATAATAAACATATAATATATGACACAAGATAGTAGTTCTGTTGATACAACTCTGGTGAACTGCAAGATAAAATAATAAAAATACAATACTGTGCCAGGCTAAGACCTTTGCATTTTGGCTGCTCCAACTCAAGTTTGAAGAGAAAATACACAACATAGCAAAAGTAATCTTAAAACACATTTTGTTCACAAAATGAAAACATTTAAAAATATCTGTAATCTTAAATAGCAATAGTTATCATCAATCAATAACATATATCCTGAATGAGTTTGTGTTCACCCCCAGAGTAAAGAAGACACTTGAAACTGGTCTTCAGTGGACCAGATACCAGATCTGTACTATAATTTAACAATTATGTACAAGCCTTGTCAAGGCATTAAACTATATACTTACATGATCTAAATCATTTTTACACAGGAGACCTCAATATTTTCCTCACTGCTCATGCACAGCATAATGTTTTATACTGTTAACTTTGGCACATTAACCATACAGTAGTAGTACTTTTCTCTCTAGCTGGGTCATACATGAGGTGCTGAAATGCTATAAAACCAAGGAGCAGTTTCATCTGCAGCCATAGTTAAAGGGTAATTTCGCAGTCTGTGTCTTGCGATACTTGGATGATTCTGTGTTTCAGAGCTGACAAGAAAACAGCAAGACTGGACTGTGTAACTTGACAGCATTCAAGCGTTGGTCTTTGTTACATTTAGGTTGATCAGATCATTTCTATTTGGCTTACAAATCACTGAAACATTGTTCTTTATTGTTGATAAATTACCATAATTGTATCAAAAAATCTTTTTGGCTTTGCGATTGTATGTTTACACCAAAAGCGAGTAAGACGCTCAGTCTATTGTGACCTGATTTACTGCTCTGCTCTCGGACTAGAACCTGTATTAACATAAAAAGGACATATATTTAAAACAAATATACACAAAATTAGTCTCAGAAAACACTTAGTTGCAGTGGTTGTGCTTGTATTGGCCACATTAATCAGCTACAGTGTTGTATCAGTGTAAGCAACTGATCGAAGCTGTCTGGAACAACCTGTGTTTTTTGCAACAAAACACAGTACAGGAGTTTTTCTTATTTGTAACCATCTCCATGTCTAAAAGCCTATCAAGAGAAGAAAAGCTGACATTTTATTTATGTCGGATAAATATTGACTCTACAGTAGAAACAGTCTGAATTCCTATAATATTAGCTTTATCTGGTTGAGTACATGTTCCTGTTTCAAGAAGATGGTTCGTGAAATGTCTATTTTGTATGTTTTGTAATGAATGCAGCCACAGCCTGTCCTAAAATGTGTTTAATGTGACTGGCATACCTTTTATAAATTGTGGTTTGTAGCACCAGATTTGATTGTGGTATTTGCCCAAATGATGCAAACTAGCTCTTTTTCTTTTTGTCAAGAGTCTCTTCCTCAGCACTGCATTTGTATGTCACCCCAGCTAGTACTCTCACATTCTCTCTCATGTCTCATTTTGGGCTGAAAACTACTGGTTCCAGCTTGGTGCTGCTGCTGCGCCCCCAGCAGCTCGCTGTGATGCTCATACTGCGCTGGGTTGCTCCCTGGCTGTGAGTACGCTCCAGCCGTTCCCGTTCCAGACGTTCACTGTCTGACTGGCTCTGTGTGCGCTCAGGTCTGTTGTGGATGCTGCCTGTTGGGGAGCTGGGAGCTGGTTGTGAGGAGATTGTACGCAAAAGGTGGTTTCTCTTTCTCAGAAAGTCGCTGTTTGCACCCAAACCAAAGCTGCCTTTACGAAGCACCATCCGTGCGCTGCTGGACTTGGCTGGCCGAGAACGGTGGTTGTACTCCAGCTGAGACAAATGAGCTGCATATCCCTCTGTGATGAACTGTTGAGAGGATCAGAGTACAGACAACTATCAACTAAAGGGAGACATAGCCGTTTTTTTTTCCTAGTTAATGTGATTCCCTTTGCTTTGTTCATTGTAGTCAATTATTAATTGGCTGCTAGAGTAGCAACATTATAGAACAGATCGGTATCTCATTTTAAATATATTTTCCAAGGCTTTCAGCATCTAATTAAGCTTTTTTTTATTTTTTATTTTTATTTTATAAAACCTCAATCAATTGGTACCTGGCACTGGTGTTGCATCTTTTTAGAGGGTCTGCCAACAATATATATTTGTGAAGGAGGGAGGCCAATGGAGGTATAGACAGAGATGTCTTTGGTAGATCCATAGCCAGCGAATATCTTCATTTGAGCCTGGAATCAGTCAAATGAATTAGAGAAGTGTTTTAACAAGTAAAAATCTTTATTTGATCAAAAAATATTACACATAAACTACTGTATATTCATACCCAACAGCCCATTTCTACCCCAAAACTGACCTCTGTCAGAGACTTAAGGAAGTTGGCCTTGTGTCTAAGTGGATCGTGGACCAGGCCGTCACAGAAGGAGACAACGCCATGAGGGAAGTTGTGCTGAGACAACCAAGCCACTACTCGCTGCTTCTGCATGTCAGGACGTCCAGTCACATAAATGATCAAATAGCCTAAATCCTGCCAGTATCTGTAATGAGTAGAAACAGCAAAATATACAACAAATAAACGACACACTTGTGAACTTCGGTCCAACAACCCTTTAAACTCGAGGAAACAGGAGAGGAAACCCAGTTAATTACCTGACGACATCTACAGCTCCTGCCCGCACTTTGGGATCACTGCCCATGATTGATACACTGGCAGCAAATGAACCATCAATGCTGAACACTACAAACTCTGTGCCACGTGGAATAACAGTCAGGTAGCTGTCTGCAAATGTGTGGTCACCCCTGGAGTGAAAAAAACCCAAAAAAAACAATGAAAAAACAGATGTAGCTGTAAAGTAAAAATATCCCTCAAAATTACCATGAAACACTGAAATAATGAAGTGAGAAATACAGAAACCAGGAATTCTGGCAAAATGCCAAAAAAGCTGCTTGGGTCTTCTAACAGAGGGGAATTTAGCTGTTCTCACCTGACAACCATTTTAATTGGGTAGACTCCAATGCCCAGACGCCTGTCCTCTGGGATTATAAAAGACACACGACCACTGCTGTTGGTCACTTCTGTGTTGAAGTACACCCATTCTCCTGACGGAGGCTGGGTCATGATGTGGAGGTCAACCTGCGCATGATTGAAAAACCCAGTATATACACTCAAAACATCCACAAACATAAATTACGCAGGGTATCTGACACCAGGCTGTGTACTGCTGTAAATGTGTGTTTACCTTCTCTCCGGCTAAAGTGACCATGTCGAGAGGACCATACATGAAGCGACCTGTCACAACCTGCTGGTTATCTTCAGTAAACACAGCATCGTTCACACGATGGTTGGCAGTCACATTCTGTCAAGAAAGATCAAGAAAAATACACGAAGTGTTTGGTTTGTTAAACTTACCATTTGTTTTTCTTTAATTACAAATACACAAAGTCAAAAGCCTAATTTCAACACATGGTATTGTAAGTAAATTGAATGTGTCCCACTGTGAGCTCCAAAGCACCTACTAGTTCCTTTTACAGATGTGACACCCACCCTGATCTTGACATGAGTCCTTTTGCGGAGCCACTTCTCTCGAGGTTTAGAAGGAGTGAATTCAGACACTTCTTTACCATCAAGCTCCAAAATACTTGAGTTGTCATGCCTCATGACCTAAAGGGAACATTTCAGTGATTCATTCTCAGGAAAAAGCCTTAAAGCCTGCAAGTTGAATATTGGCAATGGAAAGTGTGCTTAGGTTTACTCACCTGCCTCAGGAGAAAAGACACAACATCAGTGGATTCCCAGTATGATGCATGGAAGAGGTGTGGTAAAGCTACTGTGGGGAAAGCAGTCAGAGCGTCGGGACAGTACAGAGCAAAGTCCAGCCGCTTTGTGCCCCACCAACGTCCTGCAACTACAATGGGGAATGGGATGAATAAGGTGCAGATATGTAAGAGGACACTGGTAGTCAGTGTGAGGTACGTGATGCCACACAAAAGTGTAAGAACCCTAAAGCTAAAGCAATAAGTTGATTTTAATCTTCAACCACAATCATCACCAATTCCAGCAGTTCTTCAGCTGTAGGAGAGAAAGGAAGGTGTTTATGATCTTTGTTATCAGGAAAACACTGAATTAAAGAACAAAAAGATAGTTAGAATGGATTTGCAACTATATGAGCAATTAAAAGTGTTAGTGTGGGATTGAAAAAAAGACCATTGATTTAGAAAAAACATGCAAAATCTAGATTTATAGATTGGTCCTCCTCAGTCCCAGTGTTTGAAATTGAATCCTTGTGAATTAAACTGAGAAAGAAATCAGGGGGAGGAAAGAAAAAAATAGAATTTTTGGAAGACCAGCAATGAGTTTTTGGATAGTATAGGACAGCACACAGAAAAGATTTAAAGCCTCGATATGATTTCCCCTCCGTTAGAAAAATACCTTGCTCAAATTCAGCTTGGGAGTCCAGTGAGACCAGATCACATATAGCAGAGTCCAACCCCACCAACAGGCAGTTTTCGAACTGGAAAGTGGGACTAAAACCTTCGCTAGAGTCTGCCTCAACATCCAGCTCAGCCACTAGATCTACATCAGTAGATCCTGCAGCCTGGTTAGCCACTGCATTCTTACGAGACTTAGGGGGGCTTTTTACGAATTTGTTTTGAGATGATAGGGCAAGTTGAGACAAAAGACTTAACTTTCTGGACTGGTAAATCTGGTTTCGTTCGGCTATAAAAGGGAAAAAAAGAGAAAAAATCACAATAAAATGGATGCATATTTGTATGTGACAGTTTATGACAGTTTATACAGTTTTACAGAGTGATGTCGAAAGGTGTCAAGTGGCTGTTTAAAAAAAAAAAGAGCTGTGAATCTCTGAAAGTAACAGTTAGTTAGAGTTTAGGTAACAGGACAGGGTGATGCTGCTGTAGATTTTCTGTTGTTCTGGTGTTGCAGAAGCAGAAATACATCTTAAAGCGGATCTCCATGGTTGTACTGTAGCTGGTAAAACAGCAGGGCTCTGAACAGTCATGGGAGGTACAAATAAATGTTAAGGTAACAAAAGTAAAAAGTGAAGTGGGGGAGGGACTTTGGTGGACAATTAAACAAAGAAGAAACAGAGAACTGATTATCCAGCAAACACTACAATAGGGTTGGACAATGCAGAAATGGCTTAGGGAGGGAGGCAGGTGTCTACATGCATTGCAACGTTAGATAAATGCAGCACTCAGTCATTGCATTTACATTTAGACAGTGGATAAGAATAAAACAGACAAAAGGAAAGTGGCGCTAAGCTTTCTCTTTTCCAGGACTCTGAATTCATCAGTACTTGAATTTTACCAGGACATGGATAAAACACCCTACATAAGACTCCCTACAAAATATGTCTGGCAAAGCATAAATAGTAAGTAAAAGTATTCATGTGTAACTGGCTGACTAGACTTTTCCAGGTGGAGTGCAGGGTGTGTGTAGTCAGAGTAAAGCGGGTTGAGAGATAGGGATGACGAAGGTGAGTTAGAAAGAAAAATGGAGAAAGGTTGTCTTGAGAGTAAGAGAGAAAATGTTTGTGTGAGTGGAAGAAAGCGAGAGAGTGAAATTGGTTGGTATGCAGAACACTTACTGTTGGCTATGTTGGTGGCAGTGTAACTGTCTGCCATTCCTGAGACCTGGCTGGCAATGCTGACCTCACTGGCCCTCCGCTGGCCCCGGGAGAGGGGGCCCATTATGGGGGATGAGGGGTACGAACTGTCCATGAAGACACCACCATGAGACTGAACAACATCCGCTATTGAGCCCAAACAAGGAGATCCCATTAGACAGAGACACAGGTAAGGGGAACTCACAGTGAAGGATGAGAGAGGGGGGAGATGTGGGTTAGAACAGCAGGAAACATGTGACAGTAGGCGCTGTGGTTTCAGAAGACACATGAAACAACAAGGGAGCCACATGCTGGCCACAGTTAGATTTGTTGAACTGACTGAGATGAGTACACAAAACACTTAGTGTATGTAAAATCACAAATGGTCCCATCTGTTATAATCATATCCAGGCTTCAATATCTCTCATAGTGGTGTTTTTCATCTAATATTTTACATAATTCTTTCTTTTGATAATCAAATTGTGCTGGATATTTAATAAAATCAGATTACTTCGAACCATTGTTACAAGAGGAAACATAAGGTACAATATATTCAGGATGTATACACTGAATCCATATCCGCAGCACCACCATAACACAACACCACACCACAAACAGCACAATGTGCACGTCCAAACTATTCTCCGAGATTCAGACGAGAAAAAGTCAACATCAGTAATTTGAAATCATGGAGAAGATGCAGACACAATAAAACCTGGCCTAAAATACCACAGTACAAATACAATGTTTGCATCCTCCAAACACTGAAAATCACATCAATATGTGATGGGAGAAAAAAAGATAGTACCACAACAGATGCTTGTCAGATTTTTTTTTTTTTTTGGGCCAAGTATTTCCAGTGCTGATGTAACAATTATGAGTTTTATTTAAAATAGAAAAGAGAATTAGAATTTAACTCTAAGGACTTCATTTACAAAATAGATCACGTGGTAAAAGGAAAAGTATTTATGCCGTATTCAAACTGGTCTTTATCAGGAGAAACTTAATTGATGTTCTTCATTTTTAAAACAATAGCAAAGAGAATACTCGGAGGCAGCAAAAAATCTGAGCATCTTTGACACAGCAGAAAGAAAATGTACATAGAGACAAAAGGGAATACAATAAATGGGGGTCTGGACAGATGGAGGTGAATGGGAGAGGCTACACACACTCCATAGTGGCTGGTGTGGCTTTGAGGTAGCCCTCCTGCCAGTTTAGCACAGGCACAGGAATGCAGGTCTCACTGATAGTCTCCTGACAGCGAAGGAATAGAGGGGGCCCACTATCAAGTAGCAGCTGAGCGTTGCTCTGGACTGTCTCCACTACAGAAGGAGGTGGGGGAGAGCAGGAAGGACAGAGGTCAGGGACGGTTTTAGAGGTAAGAGGGCCAGGTGTGCAGATATGGGACAGTAAGCCAAAAGAGGAAGAAGGAAAGGAGACAATAAAGACACAAAAACATATGAAGCAAAAACAGCTGAACATGAGACTAAAAGATTCAAACCCTTAGTGGACCCCATTTCGTTTGGACAACAGCTCCCCAGGAGGAACAGTATATGGTCATAATCCTCCTGTTCTAAGATTGGAAATGACTTAAAGTCTGCTACCTATAAAGTCTTTTGCAATGTTTTACCTTTAAAATGAACTTCTATTTGTCATTAAAACTTTAACAATAGTGAAATGTTACTTGTACTGTTTAACCAGCATGTGTTTCTATAATAAAATCTGTTTCCTGATTTAATCCTGGAAGGTATAGATTTTGATTTACAAAAATAAAATTAAATAAAAATTCCACCATTGGCTAATGCTGTAATAGTTATTCAATCAAAATGACCAGTCCAAAGAGAAACCACTAGCAAAACTATGACCACATTTAGATGAATAAATTGCTTCACAGAAAACTTTGAAGCACAACAATCGAAAAATGTTACATTTTTCTCCAAGACAGTGTTTACTTTGCGCAAACTGATAATGTGCTGCTACGACAACATTGTCTATGGCATGCATCAATGACAAACAGGATGGTGGGTAACATATAACTGAAGCGCCCGCTGATACGATTAGAATGAGAAATTAAAATAATTCATAATAGGTTTATTTTGCATTTGTGTCAGTGCTGTATCTAAGTGAGAAAAACAAGAATTTTATGTAATTTAGAAATGGATATTTTCTGAAGTGATGGTAATTTTATGTATCATTGCTGCAAAGATCTCACCCAGCAGGGCAGAGTTGCCATCTCCTAGAGGAAAGCGTTGGTAACGGGGCACGTTGAAGGGAGGGAGGAGATGAAATTTCCGCTCCAGTAGAGGCTCTAGACGGGAGGCTGAGGGATCAGCTGGATGGAACAAGTTATAAACCTGCTGACAAGCAGGCCGCAGCTGGGCCACTAGGGGGAGAAATAAAACCAAAGACAAGAGAATAGAGAATTCAGAACAGAAAGGTGCAGAAGCTGCTCAACAACAGCCTTTCCAAATGTAATTTCTGTCAACATAAACAATGACTAATATTCTTCATTACAAAGGTTAAAAAATAAAGGTCAAAAGGTTCTTTATTGCAATTCTTTATACTAACATTTCGATAACATAAAGAACAAAATTTGTTCGACTAAAAGCCTGGGAGAACACTGATACAAAGTAGATAAAAACAAGAAAAAAAAAGAGAAAGAAATAAAAGATACTAAAAACTATAAATGACTAAACAGGTATTCCACTGGTGATCCATAAATAAATTAGTAAATAAATAAATAGCAATGTGATCAGTGTGAGGCCACCACTGCTCCTGGTCGACTGAGTGCTGTCCACTGTTCATAGCTGGACCTCAGGCGGGAAGTTTTACATAACTGAAAACACTGCATTCCTCTGCAAAAAGAAGCTCACCGTCCAACATAGGGATCACAGTCTTCCTTAGGGCAAGTACCAAGCCCAGTGGAGAGCCAAAGAGGAAAAAGTCAGACACTTCAAAGTCAAACTTCCCCAGGGAGCATCCATCCAGCATGGTGCTGCTGCTCGACCTGCGTGAGGCTGCATCATTCCGCAAAACGCTAGAGTGCAAGCTGGAAGGACAGCACAAAGACAAATCCTTGTAAAATCAAAGACATTTTTTTTTAAAACTAAATTAGATTTTTTTTTACAAGTTTGAAAAGAGGGTATTAGGGTTGCTGTAGTATCACACAACCAACGCACCTAGACAGGAAAGCCTGGTGTTGCTTTATTGTGTCCAGTTCGTAGGTGGAGGAGTCGCTTCTCTTGCGTGGCAGTTGTCTTTTGGTGTCATCACCTGCGCTGGTGCGAGGAATATCTATGTTACTGCGACTGAGGTGGCGGCTGCCTTCTAGCGTTGGAGAAGCTGATCCATGTCCGCAGTTGACAATGATGCCTGGTGCGAGGAGGTCCTGGTCCTGTGAAGAAGTCATTCATGTTTGTGTTAAAAAAATGTACAAAGTTTCATAAAAGTTCATAATGCCTCTGTTATATAGAAAAAAAAAATATGTTTTGAGGTCTACAAAGATGGGTTAAAATATTTTAATATGAATTAGCTGCATTTAATGTTCTCCCCCTTACCTGCACACTAATGACACTTCCCCTGCGACTGCTGTTCTGGCTTTCGTTTACTGTGGGATTGCTGTTACACAAAGCATCAAACCCTAAGATTCCTCCCACGCAGTCTCCAATGAGGCATACCTGGAGAAAGTAAGGATCAGAAATGATTTAGACAAAATTCAAGCTTACAGTTCAGATTTACTTAAAATAAAGCTGCATCCTGGTGAGTTCAGTGATTTAAAAAAACAAAACAACATTAACATATATGAAAAGAGTGGTTAATGATTAATGTTAAATAGGGATAAGCCAAGTGGCAGTGATCTTTAGTTTTAATGTACTCCTCTAACATTTAACAATTCACACAAAATCTAAAGACTGGGTTCAACCATAATATATTGATTACAGCCATGTCTCAGCAAACTGACTATATCCAGAGCAGTACCTGGCCAGAGAAGTTAGACCCGTCCAGAGACTTTATAAAGTCGGCATAAACTTGATTGGCTCGAACAATGGCAGTTGCCACAGCGTCCTGATATTGGGGAGCCGAAGTTGCCAGGAGAGGCAGAGCTGCCAGTGGGATATGGTCCTGGCTGCTGGACAGACAGCTTTCATCATAACTGTAAGGGCTCAGGCTGTAATAAAAAAATATTTAGTGACAGAATCAAAGAGAAGTTTGAGGAAAATATACACATGAAGAAGGTGTGGCATTTATTAGGTGGAACTCGGAATGTCTCTACTGTAGAGAAACACAGCTAATAAAAACAAAATTTATTATTACATTTATCATTCAAAGCCAGACAAAAAAACGTGTGCAAGTGTTTTCCCATACTTAGACACTAGAGAGAAGGCCTCAGCACAGATGGCAGGGCAAGGCACCAAGCGGATGGCGATGCGTCCTAGCGCAGCAGGGTAGTGAACACGCATGACTGTCTCAAAAGCTGTACTAATTGTGTTGACATCGGCCTGCTTGCTGTTCTGGTCCCCTCCACCTGTATCCAGAATGTTTCCTCCATGCAGGACCAAGATCAACACATGGATCTTGGAAGGCTGCAGACACTGCTGGGATGTGCTCTCCTGAGAACAGCAAATTACATGAATGGTGATAAATGGGAAAAAAAAGGAAACAGTCCTTGGAAAATGTTGGACAGATAGTCTATTTGCTTTAGAATCATTGTAAAAAATAACACACTCATTGAGTAGGAAAAACAACAACAAAAAAAATCACTTGGAAGTAAAATCTCCTTTAGTAATCGTTTGTGACTCTGTGTCCATCTTTACAAACATGGATCACACAACAGACTTCTTTCACAGGGGCAGAGAACCATGATGGGAAACAGAGCCAACCTCCACCTAGACAATATTTCAACTAACAACAAACAACAATCATGCTTCACATGAAATAACACAGTATAATGTGTAGTTTTGTCTTCTAAGTCTGATCCAAAACTCACAGCTGTAATTACAAGGGAATTGAAGAGAGGGTGGTGAGGCTGAGGAGTACACATAAATTTGGGTTTGGGCATTGGCAAAGAAAAGGGAAGGGGCAGTACTGGGATTGTCCACATGAACTGGATCTCGCAGTGGGACTATTCTATCCCACAGTGCACGGGGCCAAAATGTTTACTTACTGACAGGTGCCTTGTTACCATGATGGTAGGAATGGGAGAGCTATCGGCTTGGCCGCTAAGAGAGTCGCACATCTGAACACAAGAGGACAGAAAGGCTCAAGCACAAACAGCCTTTCTCTTATCCTCCAAAGTCTAAAGCCTGATTAAAAAAACTTATCTTAGAAACGCAAACTTAAAATGCAATAAAGGTTAGTAAAAGCGTTGGGTTTGAAGGGGAATTCTTTGCATAGCTCTTCAAGAAAATTTATTTTAGACATAGATATGAATCAGTAGTAGTAGTTTAGGACTGTGTTTTCGTATAAACATGGGTGCCGTTTGGCAAACATACCTCATCTAGTCTGTTCTCACTTGTTACTCTTTCA
This sequence comes from Rhadinocentrus ornatus, assembly GCA_037177495.1. Taxonomy (NCBI): domain Eukaryota; kingdom Metazoa; phylum Chordata; class Actinopteri; order Atheriniformes; family Melanotaeniidae; genus Rhadinocentrus; species Rhadinocentrus ornatus. Next base: position 16,352,785 of record JBAMHW010000012.1, on the reverse strand, counting down.
TAATCCACAGTCATTTCCTTAAAAAGCTCACCTGAAAACACACAATATTTTTAGCATTACGTATCACAGGAATGTAACTTCCAACAGTCAAGTAGTTGCCTGTGGTCTTCATCATACCAGGAGCTTCCTCAGTGTCTGCGGCTTCGATCTTGTCCATGAGATCATTGGAGTTCCATTTGGCAATTTCCTTAGGAAAGACTTCCTCACTATCTGAGAGATCCTCTGCAAAGGCAACAACAAATCAATCCCGATTAGTCAACGTAAACTTAAATTTTCCTTTAGGTTCAGTTATTAAACAAACAGTGCAATCAACTTATGGTCACACTTGTTGGCATCATTGGCATTTGTTTCCAAAGCTCAATAAGGAACAATACAGCAAACATAAAGTTTACCATGAGATCAGATGCAATACTGTACTTCGCACCACTTTATATGATCACTTACTTTGGAGGCCATCTTTAGTATATTAAGTTCTTTATTGTAAAATGTGGAATACCCCTGTCGGGGAGGCATACATTATTGTGCATACCTAAATAGCAGATATTTATGTGCTGGAGGGCAGTGGAGAAGAGGTGGTGTGATTTGTCACTGTGCCAGATTATTTGGAAAGGAAAAAAAAAAAATCTTTTTATGGAATATAATGTGCATCCTCACAGTCTGTCGAATAATATAATGATTTATTAGGCTATTTATCCATTAATCTTTGATTCAAAATGAAGATTCAGGACTTATGTTTTTATTCCAAAGTTTTCCCCTGATGCATCTAGTTAACTTTAACTTGTGTTACAGAGCTGGAAACCGAAATTAAACTTTAATGTAATGACATCCCAGAATGGTAGCTGCACTACAAAAAAATAACACAAATATTAGAAATCAAATAGAAATTTTTTTTATTTCATGACAACTTGCTTTGGACAAGGCAACGTTGGTAAGTTTAACCAGAGTCGTAACATAAAAAAAGCCCTCTGTTGTTATCTCTCTGTCATCTATTATGAGTTTCTATGATGCTTTCTGTAAAACACTTTTGCTATGCATAACATCCAGGTATCCAGGTATACTTTTAAACACCAACAGCCTTAACCTAATTTAAATCAATAAAAATAATTTTATTCAAGGTGTACGATCATAGGCAGATTAAAATGTCTTATTAATAAGGAATGGAAAATTAGTGATTGTTTCGTATTTAAGTTCCCCAACTAAAGCTTTTCTTTATAAATTTGCACAAAACATTTGTAAACATATCGATTAAAGACCATTACATACTTCTCCATTAGATGATTACTGTAACAGGGGCTAAACTTTTAAAGACAGACATCTGAACTTGTTTCCATTTTTCAATTTGTAGAGTTTTATCATGTGATTATTCAAGGCACCACAGCACATATGCCTTTTTATGAAGATGTTCAGTTTGATATACTACTATGAATTATTTACCACCTTTAACTGCTTATTACATTATCTTGCCTCTGTTCTGTAGAAATGTGAGTAAATAAATCAGAAGTAACTGAGATAGACATTGGAGCTAAATAAAGATAGCAACATTAACTGTCACTAATACAGAAGGCTCAGCCACCAGGTTATGGATGTGAAGGCACAATATTCATCAGTTCAAATAATAAACTGGGAAGCATTTTATATTCAGACACCAAACATGTGAATAGTGTAGCGATGTACTACATTAATTGTAATAATGGCAATGCAGTTACTTACATACAAAAACTTATTAAACTTTGGAAAAGGAGGAGATCGAGTGTAGCAAAGTCAGTGTCAATATAGTACACGATGCAACATTTTCAAATTTATTCTTGTTTATCATCATGGCTAAACTGTATGGAAATTTCATCACACAAACACTGGTTTGAAGGGGGTAGTTTATTATGTGGACATAAAATGATTTATGTGAAGGACTCTTTCTGTGTTTGTTAAAATGATGAAATGTTGAGACTGTAGGTGTGAAAGGGACTGGTGAGCAGAGATGATTGTGATTTCTGAACTTGACGTCAGGATGAGACACCTGGCTTGTGTCCTCAGCCAACTCATCCCACAGGGAAGCATGGGTGTTGAACTGCACCCACCTAATTCAACTGCAGACCCAAAGCATGCTGGGTATCTGGGAAGTTTAAGAACTGATCTGTGGTTAAAAAGATGCATGCAGAAAGATTGGAGAAGGGAACAAGCAGGTTCTTGCAAAATTGAACACAAACATAAAAAAACATTTAATAAAAAAAAATAAAAACCCTCCAATTCAAAATCAAAACTGTTGTTACCATGCGCGTCGAAGAACTCTTCGTCTGAACTGTCATCTGAGTCTCGCGCTATGCTCTGCATCCTCCACTCTGAAATGCTGTGACGTGATGGGCTCACTGCGAAACACACACAAGCAAAAGCTCACAGTTATTTGGGGACATGTGTTTTTGGCTCTCTCTTTGCCTTTTCCACACACACAATCATGACAAAGAAATATTGCACAACCCCACCAACCCTCAACTCCCGCACAAACACAGTGTTATATAAACATGCAACAGTCTCTGTGGTGCATCACTTCATCACAGATGGACTGCTTGGTGGTCAGGGGTGGTGTGCAAGAAGTGAGGACCAACACAACACAGCTTTGAGTACACCAAAAAAGAAATGCCAGTTGAGGCGAATAGCAGCCCTGTCTATCACATGTCTTTAGTTGACGCTTCATATATCATTAGTGCAGCAGAGGAGAGTGGGGCAGACTGGTGAAAGGGGGGCGCAGCTGTAGCTGTCAGCACACAGGAAGAAACAGCAGCGGTGGAGGGGAGGGTCACTCGAGGAACGTCAGCCTCCTCGTATCCGTGATGTCAGCACTGCTGCTAAAAATATCTCGACAGAGAACCACAGGGGGGAGTTACAGGGTGAAACAAGGCATGATGAATGAGAGTCGGGGTCCATGAGTTAGTCACAGTGCTACCTTGAAAAAGAAAAAAAAAGAAATTGGCATTCCAGATGGGTGTGTTCCGACATGTGATTTGTGATGTCAGAGTTGGTGCTAAAAATAACCCAGGTGTGTAGTAGTAAGACATCTTAAGTTGGTCGGTAAAGCATATGTGAGGACGCAAGGAAATATGTCTGAGCAGAGTGCAAGCAATAAACATTATACAACAAATACAGAATCTGCATACTAAAAAGCTGCTCCTGCTGAGTTGACTTCATTAACCCTTGAACTTATGAACCCTTAGGGGGTAACTTCTAATACATACAGATAAACAGGAAAAAGTAAATAAATTAATTTACAAACATACACCCCCCCTTGCTGAATTTTGAAAAGATTTCTAATGCAGTCATGACTGCATCTAGCTTTTGATCATTTTTTTGTTAGGTAGGCATTGAACATTTAATTTGGAATTCAGTTAACCCTTTTTTTAAAATATATACCATCTTAGACAGTGCACCAGTGCATAGTAGACTATTTATCAGACTTTCGTTTACTTAATTGTAGCTAACAAGGAGTTTGTCACTAAAACTAGAGACTATAAGACCCTTGTAGTGACATTTGTGGGCAACTGCTGCTCCGCTCAATGCAGCTACACTTCACTGTACATGTGTTTCATGTCAGTGGCAGATAGTGGCCAGGCAGCAGCGCCTATAAATGAGCTCTGCTCTCACTGAATGCTGTTCTTGAGATTTGTTACACAGGCAGTGCACTGTGTGAGAGAAAAAGTAAGGCAGACATTCTGGTGCCTCTAACTCCCTGTCTGAGTGATCATCTTACATTTAAATGAAGCCAAAATGAGAAGAAATGTATTTGTTTGTTTATTGCGTTTGTTTATTGTGGGGAAGCCCTAGTAATTATAAATATGATTGTATGTGAAAGAAGTGGAACTCGAGTGCAGAGCTCCAGGGGAAAAATGCTGAAAATGTGTAATAAGAGTCATGCGAATACATGAATATAATTCCCATAATGAATGTCATACAGAGAGGTGATAAGATGAATAGTTGAAGTTGCTCTTCACCTCCTCTCTTTGATGAACGGGAGGATCTAGATGAGGTGGACCACTGCTTGGTGAGTACACCTCGTGGCTGGAGAGTCTCTCCTCCTGAGCTGGCAACAACGTCCTCAGCTTCAATGGAGCTGATGGCCTCCTTAACCTCCTGATCTTTGTCTGGAGATGGAGCACTTCCAATGGCTTCAGTGGCCTCCTCTCCCTGGCAGAACTGGGCCATCTTTCTGGCCAGGGCCAGCTGGGTTTCCAACTCCAACTGTCTGATGTCCTCAATGGTAAGACCATACCACTCATCCTGCCAACACCAGGCCTGCCGGTGGGCACGCACCATCACTTTTCTCAGTCCTAAAGGGAGTATTGGGAGGAAAAATCCATGAAAAGGCTCACAAACTTAAAAATTGTAAGTTTAAAATCTGTGATGATTTACTCACCGACATCATGAATAAAGCGTTCAATCTTAGATTGCATGCCCCAGTAACGGAACTCCACTTTGCACAGTTTGTAGGCACACATAATTGGGGTCTTCCCTGGGTTATTGTTGTATTCCTCTATCCAATCATCTCGAAGAGGACCCCTCTGAGTCTTGACCGACTTGTAAAGCCTTGGGTCTTCCTCTGCTTTGTACTCATGTGGGGGGATGGGATCTGTCACTATGTCAATTGGGTCTGCCAAAGACAATCCATTTTTAGATGGCAATAACTCATGGAAGCAGATGTTTTGAATGAATTGCATGAACAATTTTAGTGTGGTTTCCATAATCTACGCTCAAGATGGTGACAAAGAAGAACTTGAATGAGCTTAAGTTCAGAAGTTTCAAAGTCCTATCAAAACAAAATTTCTGTCAACAAAAACTTTATTAAGTGTAAGAATGAGTTATTGAAAAATCATTCTAATGTTAAAAATAACTAGATTATTCCATGCTCCCCAACAAATTATTTCTTTAAAGTGTAATAATCAATGAGTAAAAATGCTATAAACTACAGAGAAAAACAGATGCAGTAGCATTAAACTGCCACAAGTAGGCCTCATCCACTATTTACATTTGGATAACAATACAGCAGATATTAAAAATTCCATTAATACAAGACAATTAAATGGTGTATGAATGTGTATAAAAATCAGCTACTTAGTAGATTATACTCAGTTAAATTAGCATGACATCAATTACATCACAATATTTTCTTCTATTATTGAATTTATGATGATAAAATGGGTGAGACAGGTGTCAAAGAGCCTCACCAATGGTCCTTTGTCTCTTATCTGCTGCAGACAAGTTAAAAACATCTGCTTGATTGCCTGTGTCCGGTTTGTAGTAGGTCTCAATATCAATGGAGAACTTCTCAACAAAGGGACAGGTGTATCTGGAAAAAAAGGACAAAAAATGAACGAAATGGAGCAACCAACCTTAACAAATCTTATGTGAGTTATGGGCTGATTTTATTCCAAGAATAACTCTTCAACTGAATGGCCCAAGGCCAGTCAAAGACCAACAACACATTCTAACTGCTGAGCATAGAATACATGTGGGCCATGACCATCTGTTGCATTTGAGGCATCTGCAGTAAACTGGTTGAATAGATGTGTCAACAGGCACTTGGAGTCTATCAATATCCTGACAGTACAGTCTCTTTTCAGCACCTACATGACTCCCAGAAAAACAAACAGAGCGACACCCTGAGAAAGAAGGGTCATCACCGGCTAGCAGCCAGGGAGAGTTGCTGGCCACACACTGATCTGATGGCCTGAGAGATAAAATTCTGGCAAGTTGCTCCAAGGTCTGCTGGACCTAGGTCTCAGCATCATCAAACTAATCTTTTATGACATTTGCGTATTACAATAAATATAATCAGCATCTGATTTATTTTCTTTAACATAAGGAGTGGATTTTTCCCCCCTCTACAAATATGTACACTTACCAGCTGCAGAATGTGCGCCACACATGCTTATTACTAAAATACCAAATTGTGAGTTTGTGCAGCTTTAGCAGCAGGTCTTCTACAGCCAAAGTAGTGTTCTTGCAAAATCAAAGAAAGCTCACCTCGTACGGGTATAAGGGTAGGCGTTCCAAGATTCCTCTTCAACTCTCAATGCAGCTTTGGGAAGAATGGATCGAAACCAGCTAGGAATATGCATGCCAATGTGGTAGACCTTGTGGGTGTACTGTCCAGTCCCTCCGGGTCCATCTGTGTAGGGTTTATTCTCTAGGATCTCCACCCCACTACCCTCACCACAGCTCTCTTCTCTGCTCTTTTTCTGTAAAAAACAAACAAATGAATAAACAAGTCTAGCTGAGCAGACACTATGTTCATGTTTACATGTTGGTAGTAGGATGTAAAAATAGAACATTTAATTTAACATCATGAATGCTAATTTTCTTTTGATCTGAAACGGATTTTTAAGTGGAAGCAAATAAACAGATAGGATGCAATAGACCATGTGGTGTATAAATTTACATCACAGGTGGGCTGCCTCAGTTAAAAGTATGTAAACTAAAAACACAAGACAACATACACACAGCAAAAGTAATAGCCTCCTATAAGCCATGTCAGCTCTGAATTCAAATGAGGAAGGCCAAAATAAATAAAACAGCAAAAAACAAAACAAAACATGGAGCCACACCTTTCCCATATTTACATTTCAGCTGCACAGACGAAGGAAAGTTGGGTGAAGTCTTCAGATGCAGTTGCACAAAGTTACAGAAAGGTGAGGAAAGGTTTCAAAAACAAAAATGTGATGCATGGCATGAGGAAGGTTTGTTGTAAAATCAGTGAAACAGGAACTCGTGAGCAGAACATAGTACAAGTGCTGACAACACACACACACACACACACACACACACACACACACACACATAAAACTCTCCCTAATGTTAAAAGCGTCATGAGGATCTCCACTTTAGAATGCGCCTCATAGTTGCAACAAAATGTAGTAGGTTAGACTGTTCTGCTTTCATAGTTAGATACAATCCACTTTTATTCAAGAGAGAACAGAGAGGAAAACAGTAGAAATTCAAACCATTTCTTTCAACCGTTTTGATGGGTAACGTGAGATCGCTAGCTAACAAGCTCAAGGTGCTAACACGGTCCCAAACATAATAAAGGGAAGGCAGTATTATGTGCTTCACTGAGACATGGCTTCATGAACACATCCTGGACTCAAATGTGTGTGTACGCTGCTTTAAGATTGTGCAATCAACCCGCAATAAAAAAGTTGGCGGAAAGCTAAAGGGAGGTGGAATTGTGCTTTTTAATCCCTGTTGGTGCCATTCTGCACATGTCACTGTACAGGAGAAGATCTGCACAAGGAACATCACACCGTTAGCCGTCCATAATATTTACCCAAAGTTTACGTAGACTTCCAATACAACTCCAATACAAGTCCTCTGCAGAAGTACTCTGAGGTGGTGGTACTAGTGAAATACTAGCACCTTGGAGTTCAGCTAGACAACAGACTAGACTGGAAATCTACAAGAAGGGATAGAGCAGACTTATAATGAAGTTAAAATCCTTCACTGTCTGCACCACGATGTTTCATATTTTCTATAAGTCTGTTGTGGAAAGTGCAGTCAGCTTTGCAGCCATCTGTTGGGCAGCAGAATCGGAAAGCTGGTTCTCTGCTGGGGATAACTCTGTAGCCGCTGGAGCTGACTGTTCAGGGAAGAATGCTGCACAAGCCGCTAAAAAAATTGAAGATTCTTCACATCTTCTACACAACACAGCAAAAAAAACAAAAAAACAACAACTTTTGAACACAGTATTAAGTGCAGCTTGATGATAATAAGGAGACAAATTTCTCCAGTTTTCCCAGTGGGAAGACTTGATGCCAATGAATTAGTGTAGCTGGAAGGAGGAAGCCATGAGGCATCCAGCACCTCTTTACCTCTGACAGATCATTCATTAGCCACCCACCCTGCTCTCAACAACTCGGACAGAGCTCCAAAGACACAGCACAGACACCACAGCAGTCAAATTGGCCACAGACAGCCAGTACACAAGACAGGAACTCAACTATTAAACATAATGAAGTCAATATAAATGTCATGGTTATAGATTACTAGTACTAGTAATGTATATATATATATTGTACATGTCATTTTGTGGGCATGAGCAGATAATCCACTTAACCAAATTCAATGAGTGTAAAAAAGCCATTTACTAAAAATTAAATACAACGTTATCTTACAACTGGACTACTGCCCCTTTAACATAATTCCTGACATGCAGCTGTGGTCTGTCAAATGCAGTGTCCTATTTTTCCTCTCCTTCGAGTAATGAAGTGATTTTCTCCAATTTACTAGGAAAAAATTACAAAACAATGACCAGGCCAGGGGAAGTGAAAAGGCAAATGACACACCGAAAGTAAAATGAGGCCTGAAAGTAATGCATGATTTTATTCAATGTGGATCATAGCTCATTTGCATTCAGAAATAAATTGCAACCCTCTGTGAACAAAAAGAAGGAATAGTTTTAAGGAGGAGCTACCTTTGAACATGTGTCATCCTGTGCTAAAGGCCTACTATACATTCTTTTACACATAGTTCCCTCTTTCTTATCAACCTTTTTTTAAACCACCTATAGATGGTTACACAATACATATCATCATCCTCATCAAAGCCTGATACATATGTTTAGATCCCACTTCCCTGGCAGGATGAGAGTCACATCCTGTTTTTTTTCCTTTTTCCTCCACTTTGCGAGACTAATTCTTCCTGTTAGGGGTGCTGGTTTCTACTTAACTCCACAGATAACTCCTCAGTCAAATGAGATTGTTCCCGTATACTGATAATAAAATTCCAATTAGCTATCAGATTAAAAGGTGGCATAAGGGCAAAGGAACAAAGAGGAGAAACAGGTAAGGGCACTGTCTGTTGAGGTGCAGACATGGGCAGGATGTCCTAAGGCCCTAGCTTTATCTTTGAGGATTGCATTGGGAATGGATTGCCGTAAGGCAGGCCTACATGCAGCAGTTGCCCTGGTAACATACAGCAATGAAATGAGGGTATGCGCACTCTATTCCTTCCACCTCCTCTACCATTTCTTACTGTCCCTCCCTCGCAGCCTCTCTTTTTATCCTCCATTTCCTATTTTCTTTCACTCTCGTGTACAAAATCTGACCACTGGCATGTTGCTGATGTCATGGTTGCCATAGTGACAGAAGCCTTTGAGCAATCAGGCTGTGTAGAAACAGTGAGGTCAGTGAAAAGGTAACTATGGGTCAATAATGTACGAGTTTCTCACATGATTCATTTACACACTTAGCAATCCACACGTGAACCATGTTTTCATAGATCATCCTTTTTTTTTTCTATTTGCACAAACGTCATGCCCCTTTGCACAATATTCTTTCTGTAGACGTCTATCTGAAAACAAAAAAAGCTAAAACCATAATTCAGTTATGAGTTTCACAGAATTAATAACTTGCCATTATGTGCCATCCAATAAAACAAAGCTGACAAAGGAATTTGCATGCAAGGAACTGACTAGTTTGTGTTCACTTGAAATGCCGTCTTGCTTTGGGGCATGTCTGCTGAGTCATGCTCTCCACTAATTACAGCTAAACAGAATTACCTGTCTGTTTGGTACAACATAGGTTGCACATGCAGAAAATCAACAGAACAAACAAGTTAGTCAACTAAACCAAATGTGTTCACAGTGTCTAGTGCTTAGGTTTCAGGTTTCTTTTTTTTATCAGACATGTACTGTCACACATACTTTAGTCATTAAAAATTCTAAAAATGTTAATTTAAAGATTTTTAAATTGTTTAAAGACATTGCTGAAAAAACACTATTTAATATTTAAATGTTCTTTTAAAAACTATGACACAAGCATTGCGCAGACAAATTTGGTAATGTCATCTGCAGTAACAGAGTTCAATAAATCTGTATCTTGTATTGTAGTTTTTGCTGTTACAGTTGGTCAATATTAACTTTAGATAACTCTGTAAACAGAAATATTTTAAATATTGTTTAAAAGGTAAACAGCTGCAGGAGATATTTATCAGTTAATCATTTTTCAGCTTGAAAGTGTGATGGTTTTAGACGCAAGTCCAAAATGTTCAACTTATCCAACAGAACTTCTGTCTGAAGAATAAAGGATTATCTGACTACAGTAAATTTGAAGTTAAATCACACTTATGTCATGGTTGATACCTTTATTTGTGCTGACTGTACTGGAAAGTTCACTATAACCATAAAATGGCCAAATAAAGCCTAAAGTTTTTTTATTTTGTTGACGTCTCTTTTGTTGACGCAATTGTTATAACATAAAGTCACGAAACTGATCCAACGAGCCTGCAAGCTTTGACAACTGTAAATCTGCCCCTTAGGATGCATTTTACATAACCTCACAGCTGAAATCCCAAATATTTGCACAATGTTTATAATACTTTCATAATAATAAATATTTTAATATAACTGTTTATGTTTAAACAAATGGTAATTTTACTGTAACTCCTTTCAAATATTTTCCTTTGTAGTTTCTTGTCCATATTACACTGATCTCCACCACTAAACCTTTTTTGTTTTTCCACACATGCCATATTAGGCTAAAATATGTTGTCACACAGTATAACTACAGCTTTATAAAAGCTTTCTCGCAGCTGTAAGCGCTTAAGTTCTAACACAGGTCCTCCATCTCCATTTAAGGTTCTGGTTTGACAGATAAAACCATCTGACAGACAAATCATTTGTGTCCATCTCCAACACAGTAGTAGTTTGCGAACACAGATAGCAGGGTGATCCCACCCTCTTCCTCTACGAACATGTTGTTTATGACTGTTTAGACCAGCCAGCTTCAAAGTTTAAATTGGATAATCTATTAGCATAAATGTGCTCTTTGTTCTTTTAGTCCACCAGCGTCACACATCATGTGACCAATCATTTCCTAATTGTGTGTGCTGTGATAGCCCTCATGAAAAATTCCTTGGGTTAGTTTATCGTCTCTGTAACTGCTTTTTTTCTGCCTCCTGGTTTCTGTATAACTTTCTCAGTTCTGGTCGTATGTGTGGGTGAGACTTTGGTGAGCAATGTGGAGCTGTTACCTCACCTGAATCATATAGAGCTGGGCAATGCGGTACTCCTCCACACTCATGGGCATGGGGATGCAGTACTCCTTGATGAGCATGGTGAATCTCAGACAAGGGGTAAAGGGGATTAGGGAAAAGACTCACAAGGGAATGGGGAAGGGAGGGTCAGAAGGGAGGGAGAGGGAATAGGAGACAGTCCGGGTGCTCCTATATGTGACTTGTTAAATTCCCAGCTGAAGCCAGCATTGATGGTTCCTGTTGAGGAGAGGAAGACAGAATAATGAAGAACGTAAGCTGATAAAGCATTTGAAACCAGAAGCACTCAGAGCACAGACTTCCACCAAGCCATAAGGTCACTCACTTGGCAAAAACCCCAAAAGGCCCAACAGCTCGACCCAGTACCACCTACATTTTGATGGATCACCAGATTCATAATATCAACATGATCCGGGTCTAATAATGTCAGATTATAAGACCTACCATGATGTTATCGAGTAATTTTTTATTTATTTTTTTGACCAATGATTATTGTCATTATCTGATAAGTTAGAAGCTCTAATGGCAAAATTATGCCAATCTCCCAATGTTAAATAATACTTTGAAATTTCTTGGATCCAGTTGGTAATCAGGATCACCCCCTGAATCTAATCAGTTGTTCCTTTTTCTATTTTGGAGATTTCCTAAAATTTTCATCAAAATCAATTAATTACATTTTGAGTTATGTCGCTAACAGACAGACAGACAGACAGCGGCATGCCGCTGGAAACATAACCTCCACTTTGGCGTATATGTAAACAACTGATCACCAGTGTTTGTTGGCGTCAAAACATGCTGTTGCTGCACATCTGAAAACAACTAATGTTTCTTAAAATGCGTCTCTATCACTAAAAGGTGAGAACAGCAAAAAAAATCCTCCATCAAATCAAAACAAAGGCTACTGTCTGAATTGGCAGAATTCATCCTTACATGACCAGGGACAAAGATTTAGAAGGCTCGAGGCTATGTAGTTCCTGGTCCAAGCCTTGGTAGCAATGACAAGCATTAGCATTTGTGTTTCAATCCAGTATGGCACCTCCAACTGAGGCACTTCCCAGGATAAAATTCCCTTCTTATACACGGACCACTGCTCATTCTGAATGTGCAAGGGGGGCAGAGTCTATGTAGTGCACCCGTTCCTTGCTGATAGTTCAACAACCACCCTGTCTCTCCTAAATCTCCAGCACTGTCACATGGGGGCTCAACTCAGCTAAGAGGGATTACAGTTGAGTGGGGACCATTACATAACTTTTTAAGCGTGCCCCATGCATGGTTGAGGTTTCACAAATAGCAGCCTTAGAGTTACACAAAACATTGTTTTCAAACCACTGGGCAGATGGAGGTAGGTGTTAGCTACACATACACAATGTGTGGGTGGCTTGAGTTGCAGAAGTCTGCTTTGACCACTACAAGAAGAACAGCTCTATACTGCCAAAAAAAGAGAGAGTACAAAACAAGATCATGACTATTTTGCACTGAGCCAAGTTATTGTGGTAGTTTATCGAAGTTAAATATCACAAGAGTCAAATCTATAATCATCTCTTTTATTCATGATAAATATAAGGTGACTGTTTCCGCACCATCTCAAAATTGACCGTCTAGTTCTCTGTCTTCAGCTTTTTGTTCATCACTGATACACCCCACAACTGCAAAGTCATGAGTATTTCTGCAGATGGACCTTAGACTGGGGTGTACATTTTGAAGAGAAATGATAAGAGTATAGTCCCCTGTGGTGCTCCTGTCCTCAAAGAACATGATTCCTAAGCTGCCTATTTGTCCAGATGAGAGTGAGCTCACTGAAGCAGGTATATGATGGCTTCTTCAACTCTAAGCCAATTATATATTGTAACGGGTCCTGAAAGACGTTTGCATGCGTATTGATATAATCCAATAACAGTCATAAGATATTGGGGGCAACTGGTCTGTAGTCAGTGAGGGCAGATCTTTTTAGGTACCAGAACCAGGAAGGATGTCTTCCACAGCACAGAAACTTTCTCCTGACTTATGTGAGGAGGTGCTGTAGAACACAGATGTATTCAGTCCTCAGAACTCTGGAGCTGACACCATTTGGACCTGCAGCCTTGTTCCAGTTCAATCTCTTCATCTGCTTCATTATTTGACTTCTGGAGACGGACAGGTTGGAGGGGCAGGGTGTGTCCTGATGTGTAAGGCTGCATTTAGGTCTATGACAGAGCTGCAGGGTAAAAAGAGTGGAAGTGTGTCATTCCTGACCACACATCCCTCACATTGTTCTGCTGAAGTTTGCTTCTTAACTTTTTCTTGTGCTCCTTCTGGAAATCTTTAATATTTTTTTTTAAGCTGTTTTGTGCCGTCTTCAAAAACACCCCTTCTCCCTCCCTGAAGGTCTTCTTTTTATGTTTAGAGGGAGACGTTGAAATCTCCAGAGATTGCCATTAATGCATCACAATGTTGTGTTTGTAGCCTAGCAGTCACTGAACCAATAACATCACATACTGCATCTGTATTAGTACTAAATAAGTAGCCATATCGCAGTTAAACACATAGAAATGCATTGATTGTATGTCCTTGTTAGCATTTTAATCTGTTAGCTAACAACCTCACATTTCCAGAATGCTTGAAAGAAATGCTTTAAATTTCCTCCTTTTTCTCTAAGTCTTGCTCCTGTCCGGCATCCTCTTTGTTACCTCTTCAACTCTTTTCAGATTTAGTTTGTTATTTTGCTCATTTATTTGGTTTAGGTTTTGGAGACCTTAATAGGTAATCCCACTGGTAAACAATTAATTGTTATGGATTGGTATGGATAGTCATCATAGCAATGTACAAAAAAACAACAACAATGTACAAGGAGAAAGCACTCAAGCAGTACAGCCTCCAAACCAATGTAAAAAAATCTTGTTTATAAAATCAGCACGATTATAGATTATCTTTAAAAAAGTCAATACACAGTATAAAAAGTTAATACAATATGATCTGACCAACTAAAAACAGCTGTCACCTGGGGGTGGTCTGCAGAATTTATTTAATTATTTAGAAAAAGGCCAAAAAAGCTCAAACAATCAGTTATCAGTCACAAAACAGTAAAAACTTAAGTCTGAAAAATGAAGCAAATGATTCAATCTGCATTCAGAAAGACCTGATAAAAACACATTGGACACAATCTTAGTCCTGGTTCTGAGCAGACTGTGATGTGCATTAAAGTATCTGTGAGGGAGGACAACACCCCCGTTCCAGCACTGCCTCCACTCAGCTGTGAAAATGTGACTACACAGCATTGCATAACCACAATATTCACTAATTTCTGACCTGTGGCAGCAGCTGGACATAGTTCTGGAGCCTTACCATTCACTGTAATCACACTAATATTCCCACTGCGTCATTTACCCAGGAAACAAAGGCTAGCTTTGGTAAGGCTTCTGGTATTACAAATACTCCTGACCTTTCCCCTGCTGGTTGCCTTCTCCTGCAGTAGCTTACCAAGTACACGTTGATCTGCATCTTTGTCCTAGCTGGTTGTCACTTCACTAGGACAAAGATGCAGACCGTCTTCTCAACCTGGAGCTTATCCACGCAGTGGATTGTGCTGTGGTTAAAAGAGGGTAAACATTTTGTTGTATGCATATTTAATGTAGAATCCTTAGTTTACACTGAGGAACAATGTACTTGCAAAATCAGAGCAGAACACCATGTTTTGCTGAAAATAACTGCACTTTTGGGAAGGGCTGAGATAAAACTAGGCTAGCTGCATGAGCCCAGAGAAACATCTGCAGCTTAAGAGCCCAAGAGGTCTCCAGAAATTAGAATCAAGATTTAGAGAGGAAGATCATAGTGTACACCTTGTTGACAGTGTGTATTATAGGCTTTAATATTTGCATGTGGCACAGCTTAAGATTCTAACTTCTGAGAATTTTGTTTTAATTAGAGATTATCATATGTACTGGCTGTACAGATATGTCTTTCAGTGTGAAAGTGTAAAACAAATCCTTTCAGTCTTATTATCTCATGGAGTCAGACCACTATGTAGTGATAAATTCCAGTCACCAATGGCCAACCCACCAAAAGGAAGTGACCCCAGGCAGGCAGAAAGAGATGACAAACAGAGGCATTAAAAGCAAAGGCAGCTTGACAGAGTGTAGCTGTACCGTTGCAGTCTTGCTCTGTGCAGCATCTGGAGCCTGAGGTAGTGATACTGTACAGAGATTTCTAATTATACTGATAAATGGGAGCTATGGTGCCAACTCCCAAGCAGCATTATTACAAATTTGCTGTTGGTTAGGGCTTCAAATAGTTATTTTTCATTATCAATCCATTAATTATCTTTATATATAAACTGAGGCAGATATTTAAAAAAGGTTGACAGCACATCCCATGGCAAATGTCAAATAATTTTTCTGGTAAAAAATGGATATTTAAGAAGGATAACTCACAAATTATGGAACCATTAAATAATTATTGATCAAATAAATGAATAATTTTTACAGAAGGTGTGGCAAGTTTCCTTTTTTCTTGAAAATGCTAAAAACAACCTATCACCATGCTTATGGGAACACAAACAAAGCTCTGTTCACTTTGGAACCTTTCATCAGGGTTCTCACAGACAAAGGCATTCAAAACCATTTCAAAATTTCTGATACTACATTTGGATTTTTATTTCATTACATCTTTCACAATTTTACCTTCAAAATTTGTAAAGACATGTGTTTTTTTCTCAAATGGGACGTGTCCCGATTTAAATAAGAAAATAATAAAATAAACACAAAAATAATTACTTAAACAGTAACATCCCATATGTCAGAATTCATCATTTTCTTCTTGGAGCAACTTTACAGGTCAGTTTCTGTATGATGGGACTATCTGTGGCCTTAAAATTGCACCATTACTTGGAAACATTTGTTATGAAGGTAATCAAACAAATATTACATTTTGTAACAGGCTGTTTTCCCATTATTTATCCCTCTTTGCCTCACATCATTAAGGCAACACCCAAAGATGGACACACCCCAGCTTGAACTCCTCAAACTTTGTAAAATCTTAACACTACTCACACTATACATTTAAGCACAGTGACCATGGTGTAGATTTATTTAGCAAATTCTCTCCTTTAATGATATAGCATACATAAGGCTTTCTAAATGAGCTGATTTTGTGTGTTCATGTCTTTAACATCCCCATTCCAGATACATAGCTAACCTTAAAAAGCCTTACTCCTGATGATTTATAACAGTGTGTCTCTGATTCTGTCCTCCGAGACTGATGCGGATACTATGCACAGTATAGAACCTGTATTGCTCAATCCACCAGCAGCCTCCAGAGAGTATTGGCACCACGCTTGACCCAGAAAAAAGCACTCTCACACACAGCTTAAAAATAGCTCAGTCACAATAATCCAAGCATACGCAAGCAGAGTGCTTGACGTTTGTTCAGAGAATATGCTCATTCCCGGCTAAAAATACAGTCTCTGGCCCCCTCTAGGCAGTGACGCAACAGCGGCACACGCCAATGCACAGCGCTTATCTTAAAGCAACCTCCAATGTTTCTGTTCCTGTTTCGACTGATTGAAGCCAGCAATAGCTACAGGAGGACATGTTGAGTTGTGATGGGCTTTGGTTTTTTTTTCCACCACTGTCTCTCTGTAACCTGTTTTTTTTTTTCCTTTTTGTTGTTTTTGTTTTGTGTTTTTTTGTGTTTTTTTTTTTTTGGGGGGGGGGGGGGGGCACAGGGGGCTTTCCAAAAAGACCTCCTTTTGGCTTTCCTTTAACTTCCCTTTTTAGAAAAACCCACAAAACCCGAAAAACCCCAAAAACCTTTGGGAGGGAGTAATAAGTAGGGGTTCCCTTATAGTGGCAGAGGCGAGAACCTTTACAAATACAAGTGGAAAATATTAGCCACGGGACTGCCTAAAATACCATAGGTCACTTTCACAGTGTTGCCTTAATATTATCAGCTATGACAACTGCTGCTAACACAGCAAGAACCCTTCATTGAGTTACCTGGTTTACCCTCCCAATCCAATTCAAATATCAAAAGGCTTGAATCAATGTTGATTTTGCTGGACTGCATGAGCAAAGCGGCAAAGAGATCCTGTATATTTCAATCAACTTTTAACATAGCACCTGTCCTCAGACCATATCTGGTAGAATGCCTAAAAGGGGTCAATTATGAAAGTAATGCTTTAGGGTTATGATTGAGATAAGCATGAAGTATTGCCTACATTTATCTTCATCTAGTCATCACCTGACCAGTCGGACTGATAGAAGGGTTGCCCTTGTTCTTTACTCATAGCAGTACAAGGGGAAAGCTAAAAATACTTGACACCCTGTGTGCATCTCCTCCATTGTGTCCCTCCTCCTTCTCCTCATCTTCCCACAGTAGCCCTGGAAGAAAGAAATGCTTCTAAAAATTAACCTAACACATGGAGAAATGAACAAGAGCAACCACTGAGCAGCGGGAGAAGATTTTTATTTCCCAATATAAAGTTTTAATTAAAGCCTAACTTTAAGTTTTAGACTGTGTATGAAGAGATTGCAACATACAGTATTTAAAGCCTGGAAGATATCAATGGATTTAATATTCATTCATTTAGTGCTTGAAAATCTTACAAAGAGCAATATACTCTGCATTTGTAAAAGTATCACTTTTTAAATATATCTATGCATATTAGATTTTTAATGGTAAGATCACTTTTTTTCTTTCCATTAACTGTACAAGATTCTAATGGTAAATGTGATTATGTACAAATGGCACAAAACAGATCAGTGAATCTAAGTCACATTGAGGTTCTGAAGCAGTGGAAACACTATAACAAGTTTAAGATTTGATACACCAGCAACCATGTAATTTAATTTGGCATAAATAAAACTGGTGCATAGTAACTGCTGAAACTTTAAGCTGCTTTAATATTTGGCACCATTGTTTCCTTATGCCGCAACATTCTCAAACAAGGGCCACATTACATACCAACTCCATCTCTAATCAACACCGTGCTTTACAAAATTAGATGACCTCATATGCAAATTACACTTGGATTAATCAGTCATGTGCCAAGGTTAAACAAGGACCCCACACACACACAGCCCCGCCACCCACCCTACCCTCATTGTCATTCTCTCCCAGCGCTCAGATGGCCTAAATCAACTGTGTAGAGAGCAGCCTTATATAACCCCAGCAGATACAGGAAAGAAAAGCATTCACCGTAGCATTTTGTCCAATCCATTAACTAATTCATGTAGCCCACAGGGCACAGGATAGGAAACGTTGTTGTACTTTTAGGCAATCTCTCCCAAAAATCTCCATGAGTCTCGTTAAGTGTCTGGCAGCCAACAGGATGCAGATTCAAATTAGGTCTTTCTTGCTAATGTGGAGCCTGTTGGTAAGTACTTGCTCACTGCTGGCAGCACAAAAGCTTGCCACAATGGCATGGATGAATAACAACAAACATATCCAGTATCATTGCCACTGGCAATCTCTCAGAACAGTACAAAGTAGCTTTGATTATATCAAATACTTTAGTGATGTGGCTGATATTCATCACTGCAGCGAGACACCTACATCATAACTCTGTGATAGAAGCAAATTAACACGAGATTCAACCTGCATACGAGTGACAATCAGCCAGCTTGCATTAGAATAATTCAAACAAAGCAGGGCAAGCATTTGATGTAAAAAGCTTTACAGCCTGATAGATAAAGAACATTAAATTCAACTCCTGCAATTGCAATGTTTTTAATCTTTTTGGAATATGATGCTGTGATAAAAAGTTATTTATGTGTTCTGTAAATACTAGCACAAAACAAAAACAATCTTAGAAAGTTCAGTCTTTGTGAGATGTATATTGCAGCCATCAAGAAATATAGCAGAAGCACAGAAAGTGAAAAAAAAAACTATTGTGCTCTGTCTGAAGTATATTTGTAGTTTCTCAAAATTAAACAAGCCCCTCAAAACTCATAATCCAACTTTTTTTAAAGAACTGTTAAAGGAGGGAAATTAAATAAATTATACTCAACAAAACTTGAGAAAAATGTTTTGCTTTAGGCCAAAATGTGTTCTGTTTCCTGACACTTTATCCTCTCTATCATTGCTTAAATGGGGAAGAGGTTACCATGGAGACGCAGTGGGCCCCTTCCTTATTGGTTGCCAAGACAAAGTCAGAGTGACGAGGAAAGTAGAGACCAGACACAGCCGGGGCTGATATGTCTTTCTCCTGTTTCTCCTGTCTCCACTTTCCCTTGTGTCAAGTCTCCGTTTTTTCCCTCCGAGAGTTCATATGCATAGGCGTAGTCGTTTCTCTATGGCATACACCAGCAACACTCACTGACTGTACCATACTGTCCCCTAAAATGTTTCCTACTGTGATGAAGCAAGATTAAAAGGCAAAGAAAAAGGCCATCTAGATGTATTTGAATCTCACGAAACAAACTGTTTTTACTGCAAACACTGTCAAAAAGTTGTTGTTCAAGTCAAACCTGCTCCCCAGTTAATGATGTTAGGGTTAAAAAATCCTAATGACCCATGAAATTACGATGCAGGCTCTTTTCATTTAATTCAATATTAATCTAGTGTTACACTTCCATAAAACTATTTCAGCTATCCAGCAGTGAGTTGGGAGAAAATGCAGAGACACAACAGAACAAAATTTTCAGTAAAGCGCAACCATGGGAAGAAATTTGACTTCTTACTCAAACTCTACCTCCCCCGGCATCTGAGTGGAAAGTGGATCTGAAACTTTACTGTCAACTGCAGAGAGCAGAACAAAAGAATTCTGAGAACATTTCCACCACAGGAACAATGACATACAGAGGGGCACAAAGTTTAGGTGATATTTAATCTGTGGATTTTTTTACACAGACTAGTTTTAAAATAGAAAATGTATCCTTCATTATTGCAGCAATATAAAACCAATCCCTCATTCAACTGACTGCAAAAGACTTATATCAAACAATTCTATAAATGGTAGGATGCCTCTGATCTGAACAGGAAAAGCTGGAGTTGTGTCTAAATTTTCTTTTAGTCTGTGCTCCATCTGTGGAGTTTCTACATTTTAAGACACTGGAGTCATAATGAGGAAGCCTGTTCATTTAGAGAACACGTGTGAAAGCAGGCTATCTAATAGTCAATGATGGGAGAGCTGCTTCTGAAAAGCAAGGCTGCCCTACAGTAAAATACTTCCTCTTGTGTAGCACAAATAATGCTGCTTTCTCGTAAGTGTTCTACTCTATGCCCAAAGAGTGAGGCTCTCATTCTGCCCATAAAAGGTCATTTAAAAAAAAAAGATCCTGGTCCTATGACTTTAGCTAAAATCTTAGAAGGTTCTAAGGTCAGATTTCAAGCCTTGTGGAAGAATCAAGCTTTGAGTTGATTTTTTGTTTGGTTTTTTGGCTTGTTGTTTTTTTAATCAAAATTCAATAAGAACCAGAAACTCTAGTAAAGCTTCCTGACACTGGCCTCCTTTTCATATACACAAACACACCAATCTGTATGAAAATGTGGGGCTTCATCTGGCAAACACAAACAAAGGACTGAGACCTCTTGGTAAAAGCCTATGCACTGAGAGTAAGAAAGGGGAATAAATTTGGGGAAGCAAAGGGAGGGGTATTTAGCAGTGTGTTTCAGACATGGCTTTTGGGGTGTTTTTGTAGGAGTCTATTTTTAGTTTCAGAGAAATCAGGTGTCTGTGGCCAGTGTAAAAGAAAGGGGGGCTTGGATAAAGTAACATGAACCAGTGCTTTGCTGCCATTTTATATGACCCATGTGACTCAAGAGATGTAGGAAGAATAAAACACAAACTCATAAAATGACATACACAGTATGTTGCATACTGCTTTAAAGGTTGTGGAGATTAGAAAGAAAAGACATAAGATAAAAAAAATGCACCTTTGATAATCAGTGACAGTCACGAAAAGTGAAAAAAGGGCAAAGAGTCCACGACAAGCACTTTTTTTTTTTTCTTTGACTGACCGGGTGCTTTGGTGCAGCAAACAATGTTCCTTACAGATTAGATTACTTGCCATCACATCATCTTGGTCTCACAGAAACAGACCTTCATGCTAAAGAGTAAAGTTTCCTGGTAAGGAGGGTGTGTGTTAGTGCGTTAGTCTTCCTCAATCTCACTTCATCCACAAGACTGATGTATATCAGAGTCATCCTTGCTCGACAGGATGCACATAACAAACCTGATTTGTCTTCTATAAAATGAGACTCAAGTAAGAACATGTTGAGGGTGGACGACTGCTATAAAAAGACCCTGGCTTTTCTCAGAGTCCACCCACATTGCCAGAAAAACTGGTGTCCAAAGAGAAGGAGATGTCGAGCAGAGCCACACAAAGCATTGGCTTTTATCTCATTTCCCAGACAACACTGCTGTAGAAGCATTAGCAATGATGTGCCATTCATCAGCTGGCTCATCAGGGATGCACAGGGACAGGTTGTACCCCTGTTTTCCCTGTCAACAGCTCAGCACCAGCAATAGAATCACCTGTTCTGTTCAAGGGAGCCGAAGTGGGAGGGCGGGGTTGAGGGGAGAAACTCGGAGTCAGTGAAGCTGAAGGTGCAGAGAAAACACAGTGTTACCTTCAGTACTTGGCTGCCACCCAGGTGGGTGATGGAGGCCCACCTTATGTACTGTCAAGTAAAAATATAAAACATTCATTTAATCAGCTTACTGACAATTTTCCCCTTTAGATGATATCAAAAACCGTGAGATCTTTCTGAAAGAAGATTAAAATCACTGTGGATCCCCAAACAGTTGGGAATGCTTTGTTGTTAGTCTTATACGTTTGTAAAATGTGCAATAATCTAAATTTCTTTTGGAGTGACCTGCAAGATTTTTCATCATCTAGTGTTTCAGTCTCCAATTATTCTCTAGAAAAACTAATCTGATAATTCAACATCATTCAACTATATGGAATCAAGAGTGCATCCAAATGATCTGAGAAGGAAAGAATGTGACTTTGGCATAGGCATATAAAGTTAACTCAGCTCTGCTTTACTCTCGAATGTTTCTACTGATGCAACTCAAGATTTTCCCTGGACTGAAGGACATAATTAACAGAAAATTAATTAGCCCAAAAAGAAAACAGAATTACATCCCTGACTTTATAGCCACTGTCCATTCCTGTGGACAACATTAAAAGGGTAATTTCTGCAAGACTAACATTATAAGTAGTTTACACATTATTTTCTCTGTTTACCAAAAGACTATTAAGACCTGGCATCGTGTGGTATAAGCTACAGTGTGTGTATGTGCATGTGTGCCTGTAATGCAGAAATATAATTAAATGTCTGTTTTGTTTCATCTATCAGTCATCATTATCCAATTACAAAGGGCATGTTAGGCGGATCAGGGCAATGATTCGGCTGAGTGCTGAGGAGCGAAACAACATTAAAGAAAGATTCCAGTGTAAAAAAAAAAAAGACAATTAATTTTACTTTCGCCTTTTGTGTCTGTTCATATTATCCTAATTTCTAAAAAAACAAGAAAGAAAAAAGTAGAAAATTCAACATCTGAGATCTACTTAACTTGTGCTACTTCCTGAACCTGTACCACTAAACCAAACAAGATAACAAGTTCATCTAACGGACAATAAATACATGCAACTAAATATTCTATGAGGCTTCTTTCTTGATGATTATATATTTTAAAAGTTCTAAACAGAAAATACATCAAGTAAAAATCCCCAACGGTGCTGTGAGTGCAAATAACAATTACTCTCTGTTGACTGTCAAACAACATACTTCTAACTCAACACAAGTCATGTGTGTGCAGGTTATCAGCTGTGTAAATGTAATTCACTCGACAGTCTAAGATAGCATGAAAGATATGTTGTTTTATTTCTCTGAAAATCTTGAGTACATTTCTTTAAGCTCATTATGCAATTTTCTCACATCACAGGACAAGATGTAAAATAAACTTTGGTTGTAACCTATAAACTACACAAACATCATGACTGAGAAATAAGTCATATGGAGATTATGGTATACAAGTTTGCGTATTTCATATGTACACTAGATTAGATAATAATAGAATAAGGATTAAAGAAATCTGAAAGAAAATTGACCCACCTCTGTTGCTATCCAGTGCATCTTTTCAGCAGTTTAACAATATACCTTGTCTTTGGTGGAAGAGACCGTAATGGTGTTACATGCTAGATGAGATCCTAGAAGTAGAGGATTGGCATTTCATAGAGTTTCTAAATAGTTCACAGTCTGGGCCACAAAAAGATCCAGGATCAGACTTCTGCCCATCTTGGGAAAATTTTATGTAGACATTAGATATAGCAACACCACTATTACACAACCGGTAGGTTTATGCAATCTCGGAGCAGAGGGAGCAACATGATTAAGAAAATACCATGTAACTTCACTATCTCAGACCTATACAGCTCATAAAGAACCTCGTTTTACTGGGTACCTAGCGCTTCTTTATGCTTCCTGTATGAGCGGTCTCAGCCGATAAGCAGCTCAGAAAGTACACTCATAGAACCTAAATATGTGGTGAGCAGCTCCATACGTCATTCATACTTTCACTAACAGGAAGTGTCTTGTCTTGTTCCTTTGACTGAAATGCTGTTACTCAATGATTGTATACACACACTTATAATCGGTGTTAGTTACCACATAAATCTATACTACTGTGAGTTATGACAGATCCCTGCAGGAAAACAGAAGATTTGTCACATGTAGAAATATGAAAACCAGAACATTATGCAGCACTATGAATACTCAAACAAGCCTGGGACACATGCTCAAATGCTGCAGGCTTCTCAGTCAGGAATTTTCCATCATCACTCAGACATACAGCTTATATTTACAGTGTTTTCATCCTGACCATGAAGAGCCACTCCTGTAACTGTACAACATTAGAAGAGTGTTGATTACTTTTAATCTTAAAAAAGGGGCCTGTTCGACAGGAAAGGGCATTATTACTCTCATTTATCAGAAAATCAATGGCAATGTCTCCCCTTTGCTTTCTCCAGTGTTCCAAGAATACCAGCATAACTGCTTAATTAAATAACAACAATTCACAGACATAATCAGCTCAACCATTTATCTTTCACTGACATCAAGAGAAGCACCTAAAATAGATATATCTCAACTTCTCCGTTAAAACAACTTTATATACATAGTCCATGGATAAGAATTCCCACATTATGTTCAATTCATAAATATTTGACACCTGTTAAATGTAACGAGAACCAGGAATGTAATTATTGAGTCTAACTTCATTCAACTCAGGTAGAACATTTTAGTAATTTAATTAATCAAAAAAATAAAAACAGCCCATCCAACATGCTTCAGCTGTTGCTGCTTACTTAACCCAAAAGATTATGAAAGCCTAGTGGCAAAAAATGAGTCATCCCTTTAACAGGAACAGAAAACTAGAATAAGCCAATAAGGTTAAAGTGGTTACATGAAACAAGAAATGACTGCATGACCAGGTCCCAGTGTGCCCACAGACAAATGCTCCAAGTAACATATTTATATAGGGCTTAGAACTATTGGAAATCCGTGAGCTCTTATGTGCTGCCTTGAAGAATTTTAGCTCCAGCTGCACTTCTCTGTATGTCTGCAATGCTGCAGAACTTGATTGAGATAACTAACTATAATATATGGTTTTCTGAGGGAGTCATAAGAACACGGAAAGTGTACATTGCAGTTGTGAAGTGTGGTTGTCTTTGCTTTGCTTTATGAAAAATACTGAAAATGCTTCCTCAGGGAGGATTTAAGTCCTTGTGTGATTTAAAAAAAAGAAAGTTAAGTATTATTGAAATGATAACCTATCTTCCAGGAACAATATAGCCAAATATTTTATTCAATTAGATTTGAATATGTGTCATTGCTCATAAAAGCTGGACGAAGAACACAAAAAATATTTACCTACACCCTCAAAATCACCATGGAAGTGTCGACATTTGCATGGGCAACAGAGCCCTACCCATGTTCTACATACTGTATGCTGTGTTTGAGTTGGTGGAGAGAAGAAGGTCCATTGTAAAAAGAAAAAAAACTGGTTATACAAAAGGTACATCAAATATCAACTGCCATGTTTGAAGCAGAGAAACCTTCACTGTATTTCAAAGGTCATGTAGCATGAGTTTTGGGTCAGGAGTGATACTATGTATGATGGCCTTTGACTACAGCACTAAACCATTAACCATCAGCATAACACTTTAATGACTCAAGAACAAGCAACATCAGCAACAAATTTATGCTGCAGTTTCACTTTAAACTCATCTGTGACATGAAAAAAACATTCTGCTGGTTGTACAATTCAGCTTCCAGCAGGCAGGACTCAAGTTTTAACATGTCAGCTAGAGCTCACACCCGGTATTGGAATAGAAGCAAATTTGTCTTGGTATGCATGTCTAAAACACACCGCTAATTCAAAGACTTACTGTGATGTTGGACACAAAGCAGAGTCACAGTGGAGTGGAGGTGCTGCAGCTCCTACCCTCATAGCACAACAATCATCTGGACAACAGACGCCAAAGCCTCCGAGTCAGCACTGCTTCAATGACTCACCCAGACCCTGCTGAGTCAAGTGAAGTGATTCTTAATGCAGAAAGTCTCGAAGTCATATTGAAATAGAGCTAGGCCTTTGGTATACAAGCACAAGCTTGTAGCATACAGGTTTTTCATAAAGAGAAAAACAAGTTAATGCTAATTCTAAGACTCTGGCTCTGCCTCATTGAATCTCATGAATATGCTAAATGAAATCAAGTTTTTCACAGGTCAAGGATGCTGTAATTTGCAGAGGATTCTTACACCTTTGTGTCACTAGAAATGTCTCTCAGAAAAGCATGTACCAGGACTGCAAAAAAAACAACAACAATTAGGCCAGAACCAATTATACAGTTAAGATCGTGAATATTGTTCTATACATGGACAGGGAGCAGACCCTGGAGCCCAAAAAGTGGGGCATACCTGGTCTTACCTAAGAAATATAACGTATAATCCAAGAAAGACTAAGACAATTACAGAGAGAGATGACTACAAAGAAACACAAAAATACCTAGATGGGACAAAAATAACCATTAAGAGATGCAAAACTGTCACATACAGACCCATCAAGATCTATGTGAGATTAGAAAAGACCATAAAGGCTGGACTCATTTCCTATAAGAGACATGGCATGGTCTCCCAGACATTGAACATTGCCACAAATTCCCCAAATCCTAAAAACTTACGAAGAACAACTGCACTGTGCACAGCTGGAAACAAAACAAACTAATCCGGCCTGCCCTGTTTATTGTTTTTTTTATTTTTAGTTTTTATCTATTTGGTGTCTTGGTCTTGTAGGGGGACTTTTAACACATCCCCGCCCAGGGGCCGGTTGTTTTTATAATACATCCAGGATCATGTGTATGATAAGAGCAGCACTCCTCACAGGGCATAGACATACTTTAACGAGCATGTCTGTGTGAAGCAACAGGGCAATGAATGGCGTGAGAGCAGAAAAATACGTTGCACTTCCTTAGATTGAAGGAGGAATTTAAAGACAGTCTGAACACATCTGCTGGTGAGCTGTGATAGCATTTTTAGAAACCTGGTAAAAACAAGATTTATCCAACATGACGTTGCATCTCTGAGAGGGGTGAACTAGAGTAAACCCACCGTTCGTCAGTAACCTAGCAACATGGCACCACGGTAATAGCAAATTGATGGCTGGCTGTGTTCATCACATACCTGGACCTGATGCACAACAGCGATGCACCTCTGGCCTCACTGCACTCCAATACTTAGCGATCCAAAGTTCATCCGCCTTTCTCCGTGTTTATTACTCTACTTGCTCCAGGAACGTTGGTTTCCTTCAGTACGAGGCAGTTTTGGTTGTGTTTAGAAACGATATCATAACTGACAGGAACACGTTAGAAGTCAGAGGTTTATTTCCTTTACGTCGCTGTTTGTTCGGCCCCTCGGCATAGGAAGGGCGCGGGTAGGATGTGTAAAGAATGACACGCAGGGAAACATCATCAGCCCGAGAGTGTGTAGCAAGATATCATCCGCCGTTTCTGTCCATGTTTACAAAATCTGGCCACGTCATTGCGCCGGAGAGCAACACACTGGTTTTCCTCAATCGACAGAAAAGGCCAAAGTGGCTATGATTGCGTTAAAATGTCCTTGAATATGCAGTAACATCGCATGAGTTGGTGGTTTGGCTTGTCCTGTAGTGAGAAAATGACAGGGCGGGGGGTTCACGCCAGCATCAGCTCCGTCCGTCCACAGAACCTGCAAGAAGGGCGACAAACGGACAGATGAGGAGCGCTCGCCATCGTTAACTTACAGCCCCTCAAGTCTGAACTGCTGTAAGACTTCAGTATTTAGAAGCACGACACACAATACTGCTAAAGTAGCGCGAGTACACATATTCTTCAGATACTTATTTCAGAATAAAAGTCGAATGCTAAATTTTAATAGTTGCCACATTCCATTACATAAACACACTTGTCGTTTCTTTCCTGAGCCATATCTTTGTTAATTCAAATATCTGCTGGTCCAAACTGTTACCCCATGTGCATCAATACTGTGTAGAAATAATGCGAACGGGAACTTACAGTGTATTACCTTTATTTTGAAAGGTCATTCACTCAACTTCCCTGTTTTTCTTCTCATTTGATAGCTTGACAACAAGTTGTCAGCAGACCCGTTGTGACAATTGAGCACCCCCTGGTGGCAAATGAGTACATGGTCGACGCTAATACAACTAAAAGCACTCAAAGATTGCCGACCTCCGCCAAGCCATTGTTTTTGTTTGTTTTTGTTAATGATTGTGCGTATTATTTTTTTAGTTAGAAACTCTAACGGCAAAATTATCCATATCTCAACATTTAAAATAATTCTTTAAAAAATCCTGGATCCACGCGGTGATCGAAATCACCCCCATAACCTAATCACTTGTTCCTTATTCCATTTATGAGATTTCCTGAAAATGTAAACGAAATCCGTCCATAATCTTTTGAGTAGTGTCGCTAACAGACAGACATGCAGACAGATCAACGCCGCCTTGGCGGAGGTAAATAGGTGAATTTAAGAGGTTCCTGTATGTGTTGTGCCATAAAATGATCGTCTAAGTGTCCTGCCGTGCTGCGCAGTGCTGGCATACTAGTTCCTTACACCCACTCCTTTACCTTTTCTAAGGTGGAATTAAGCCTCAGAATAGTCTTTTTTTAATTGCCAAGAGAATGACTAAGGAACCTGTAATTATTGGGAAAAATGTATAATTTAATCTTAAAAGGGACATGTTTCATTTTAAAGAGTCAGATTATTGTTTCTACACTGACCTATATTTTAAGAAGGAATTATGGGTTTACTTTCCAAAAAGTGATTAAGGCTTCTGTTTCACCACTCAAATGTTCAATGTATTGTACAGTTTTTCTCAGCTGCTGGGGTGCATTTCTTACATCAGAATTATAATTCTCATCGTTTCTCATTGCACTGATCAAATTGCAAATGTTTTTGGACACATGGCATTTGTTTTTGTTTTCATGCAATTTTCTACTATTTCAAGAGATTATCATTTGCTTTAGTCATATCAATCAAAATCAACTATACATAATAGTTAATCGCCAGAAAAACATAGTCCTTATTTCATAGTTTAATTGCATACCAAATTGTAAACTAGTTATCAAAATCTTCCAAGCAGGCTTATAAAATTTCTTTATAATATTTCGTGTTATGTCTTCCAAAATGAAATAACTGCTCTCAGCTGTCCCTCAGCTTTCACTAAATACCATAGAGTAGTTTTTCTCTGTCTGGAGGTGGAAGATTTACAACCAGCATCCACATACTCAAATGGCTCTACCAGCAGCCATGGATGCAGGATGCAATGAGATCACAGCAGAGTCCTGCAGAGGGTGGATTCACCACTTTAAGAGATACTGTCCTCGCTGCATTGCACAGGATGATATCCAATGTGATGTTGATGAAAATATGTGGCCATACAGAAAGGAATGTGTTGATGCATGGGAGTGATTTAGTATATTCAGTTATACACAGTACAGTAATATGTATGCACTGTTACCGCAGTATAGTATTACGAATTGTGCACAACTCTACCCAAGGCTTGATAGTTTGTTGTATATAAGTGAATGAAGTGTATGTGTTTTTTTTTATTTTGATGCTCTGACAGTTTTATTGACATGAATACTTGCTTTTGAGAAATGAATGATTTACTTGCTTATGAATAAAAAAAATATTTCAGCAAATGACATGGTTTTGCAGGTTATCCACTAGGTTCTGCAGTTTGTACTAATTGTTTTGAGAAACGCACTAACAGCTGCACTAATGTTAATTTTGATGTGAGACGTGCACCAAAACGACTGATAAATACTGTAAAATTGTCTAATTTCTGTCAGGGCATATTTCATCGATTGCAGACCAATTTGTGCCTACCATCCACTAATCTACATCTTAAATTGGAAATAATAGCATGTAATAGCTTGCCAAGAAGTATGTGAGGCAACTGAAACATAGACTATAGTTTAAAACTACATGCTTTCACCTTAAAAGAGTCATATTGTATAGATTGTAGACAATTTTGTGCCTTCCACCTACTTTTGTACATTTTAAAGTGTAATTTGGGCACATAATAGCCATTTTTTGCTTGCCAAAAAGTGAATGAAGCCTCTGATCAATTAAATGTACCTTAAAATATTTTTATTTCTTTCCTATCATTTCTTTTATTGTACACATCACAGCACACTGGGTCCTTTGCATGATGTTAAATACCTCCATATGGCCAAAATATGACGATTTAACTTTCAAAAAGTGATTGTAGCATACAGTTTGCCTTTGAAGGATTTAATCAGTCTTAAAATTAGGCAGAAACTAAACAGACAGATAGATAGGTCGATGGATACTTTTTTGCTGGTACTGTACATGCATTTATCAAAAATAAAAATAACATAGTCAATGTAATAAGTGTCACTGTTAATGTGAATACTAAAGTTAAAGTCCAAGTAATTAGAAATATGACTCCCCCGCCCGCAGCATAAAAGAGATCTCATCACAGGTCATCAAAGAGATTGTCTTTTCTCTGTGACCTACATAGTTTGCTGATTTAATAATTATAGTTATTGTGAAGGGGAGGAACAGGAAGCATTACATCACAGTCTATTTTACTCCACGTGTAAAAACTGGTTCATTAAAAATTAAATTAAATTAAAAAGCATTACATGGGTATCAACAAACTAAGATTATTTGATGTTTGTGTGAGTCCTGCAGAAGCTGTATTAAAGAGATTTCCTTCAGCATGTGCTTTACACTGTGCCACCATGCCAAATTAATCAATCACACAAACTGGTACAGCAGAATCCTCATAATGAGATGTTAAGATTATTAAAAATTATGTCTGTACTGTGTCGTGCTTATTTGAAATCAAACCAAAATGTGTGGACAATGAGAAAGATTTGTGATTGTAAACTTGAAATGTGGTTTTTGTTTGGTTTATATGCATTTGTGTGACTTTTTTATTTTTATTTTTTTTATTTTTTTGGGTGGTGGTACTTTGATTTTAAAGAAATGGCTTTGACTGGATGCCAGTACAGTTGATATGGGTTCATATTGATGTGATACACTGTCCAAAAAAATATGCATTCACAAACAGTCACGTACATTCATCACTTACGTGGATAAAGTTATAAAGAAATATACTTTCACAAGACTAAAAATGCGTATTCAGTTACTTTACAGTAATTTGATTTTGTGCAAATTTTGGCTTTGTTCCACTGTTTAACGCACGGTGGTAGTGTTGAGTAATATCATGTTTTATTAAGACCCCGAAGAAAAACACGAGGTCGCTGGCTGATTGGATGACTGTTGAAGGAAGCGAAGAAGAAAAGACAACATAAACGAGTACCTGCTGTGACCGTGAAGCTGTAAAAATAGTGTAGTGAATACAATTCACAAATTATTTGCTTTGCAAACTGAAATGTATCTCTTAGTTGGCATTAAATCAAGTTAAATGTAATGTTATTGCCTGTTCCGGTCATTACCCGCATGTTCAGTGTGTCCAGGCGATTGTTATGGAAATGTGCCCCAAGTCTCTCTGTGCTGCTCAGACCGACATCGCCCGGAATGACATGTGTTTTGGCAGTTGGCAAGAAGGACCTGCCAGATTTTCCAGTCCTGATTGAGGATGAGCTCGATGAGCAGTTTGTGAGAGGATCCGGGCCCGGAGGACAGGCTACTAACAAGACCAGCAACTGTGTTGTGCTCAAGCACACCCCCACGGGGATTGTTGTGAAGGTAATTGTTGTGTATTTGTTATCCTGAATGGATAAAAGCCGAATAATAGTGCATCCTGCAGAAAAAAAGGTCTCTAGTATTGTTATACTATTACTTTAAATGCCTATTTACTATAATCACCCCTGCATTAATATCAAAGCAGTACTTTACTGATGTAATAGAGCCCAACTTTACATATCAGACTGTAACTGACTTATTTCAGTATGGATTAGTTTGCCTGAAGGTCTTTTACATATGCACAAAATTTTCGTCCCATAAATGTTTTTTGATCAACCAAGATTTCCGGCCTATTCATATACTACCTTTCATGCTGTTTCCCCTCCAGTGCCATCAGACCAGATCTGTGGATATAAATCGAAAGCGTGCCAGGGAAATCATGAGAGAAAAACTTGATGTTGCATATAAAGGAGAACTCAGTGAACTACTTGTGATGAAGAAAGAGTCTGTGTTAAAGAAGCAACAAAAGAGGAAGAAGGTTAACGATAATCTGGAAAGGAAAAGACTGTTTAAAGAGAGTCTGGCTGTAGACTCCAAACCTGGAAATGACACTGTTTAAAATGTTCATGTTGAAAACAGAATATCGACCGAAATACCTAAATGAACTTGTATTGTACAATGACTAAAGAGCAATATCTCAAAAAGGTACTGTTGTCAGGATCAAATATCAAACAACTTTTTATCTGTGTGCTGACAATTGTGCAAAATTGCAATATGTTGCTGTTCAGATGATAAAGATCAAATTTAAGTTAAATAATAAAATATAAAACACTATGCTCATGGTGCATCTTTCATTTTTTGATAAACATTTTCAGACTTGCAGGTAAATATTTTGATTACTCATGTTTTATGCTGCCTTTAATTGTATATTTACTGTTATTTGATTTGAATGCATATTTTAGTATCATTTTTTCTCTTAGTGTGCTAGTAATTTCATTTGTCAGATGTTCTATTCTACAGTCATTTGGCAGACGCTTTAATCCAAAGCGACTTACATCTGAGAGTAAGAACAACACAAGCAAGAATTCAAACAGGATGGGACATCATAATTAAGTAGTAGTCAGACTGCTGTGAGTCCATTTGGACCTAGGTGCTGTCATGTAGTGTTAGACGCAGGTATTTATTTAAAATACAAGATCGCGATTTCTTCACACAATATCATATTGAACATAAGTGCATGCAGCATATTCAGTACTTAGTTGAGCCAAAGAGCTGGACCAATCTTTCTAACTCATTCCGACGAGTAGAAGAATTAAGCTAAGTGCGGAAATGCTCCTTAAACAAGTGAGTCTTAAGTTTGCTCTTAAAAGTGGATAAAGACTTTGCGGATCAGACAGAGTTTGGTAGATCGTTCCACCACTGGGGAACATCAGAGGAAAAGAGCCTAGCTACAGATTTAGTGCCGCGTTGTGGTGGGAGCACTAGGCGTCTTTCACTTGCAGAGCGTAAATGTCGAGTGGGAGTGAAGCTCTGGATTAAGGAGTGAAGTTAAACAGGAGCCGTTTGGGTTATTGTTTTGTAAGCCAGAAGCAGAGCTTTGAATTTGATGTGTGCTATAAATGGAAGCCAGTGAAGAGCAAGTTGCAGTGGAGTGACTGTGTGCTCTTGTGGGCTGGTTGAAGACCAGACGTGCTGCTGCGTTCTGGATCATCTGCAGAGGTTTAACTGAGCAAGC
>JBAMHW010000012.1:16308143-16318926 GCA_037177495.1 Rhadinocentrus ornatus | reverse complement strand
AGGCAGAGGGACAGACACCAGATTTAAGAGAGGAGTTGATAATATGGGTTACTGCAGATTTGATTGTAGGTAGAATGTTCTGCAGGATGTCGGTAGGGACAGGATCAAAAGGACAGGTCGTGGGTTTTGAGTTGACTACAAGTTTAGAGATTTTACAAACGGGAAACCGAACAAATCTAACGTTGTGGCCTACTTTTCTACCTTTTTGTCGTGTGACTTAGTATGGCGGTCTTTCACACAACACGAGACTCCCATTTTATCAAAGATTATAACGCAGACAAAGACGATGCACTGTTGCAACCAACATGGAGATTTACCCACAATGCACTGCGGTTACTTCGAGCGTTATGTCACCTGACAAACACCGATTAGGGGGTTATTGTCTGATTATCTGAAATCCAAATCCATAAACATGGATACATTATCATACACAGATGTACAGCAGGTATAACTACAATGGATAAAAAAATTTGAAATTTTAACGACAATTAATTATTTTCACAAAATATATTCACCAAAGTTGTTTTGGCAAAACCGCAACCTGGATGAATGCCCTAATGAATGAAATGGCCATATTTAAAAATGAATTTCAAGAATGACAAATTGTCCACATACAGAAAAACTGGGGGAGCTGATGAACTGATATGAACTATTTTAGTCCTTGATTTGTATTGTTTCTTATTTTATCTTTTTCTTTTTTTTTCATATTGACCTTTTCGTGTAATTGCGTTTGTTAACTCAATAAGGTATTTATAAAAAAACAAAAAAACAAACAGTCTTACGGAGAGGGCGGAGTAACAGATCCACCCAATGACAAGACTGCTCAAGCTCGCGTCTCGTCCGTCTGGACGAAACAGCCAATAAGAAGTGTAATTGCGTTTTTCAAACCCTACACGTTCTCAGTGACCTGTTTCGCACCGCGGTGGTCGATTGAGGAGCCGAGTGAAGTCCGTGGACACAGAGGGCAACATTTTTTAAATGCCTCGCGTCGTGTTTGGATTTTATTCCGAGAACTGAAATGGCAAAAGGTTGACTTATGAGTTCTTGTTTTGTGTCGTATACAAGCTACTGTACTACTTGTGTAGCCGGCAGCGAAAGCTCGAAAACAGAGGCTAAAGTTTGACAAACTTCTGTATTAACGTCCCCGACTTTGGTATATTCTCGTATAAATTTCACAGATATGCTTATATTTATTTCCATGTTTCTAAAGGGGAGGAAAATGTTTTGAGAGCCGACAAAAAGCCAGAGGACACTATTGAACATAAAGTTCCCTCACAGACGGAGACAAAGGAAAACAAGCCTGCAACAAGCAAGGTATATGCTTTTGTTTTGCGTTTTGTCTTTATATATTTGCGTTTCCAAAACAACGTATCAAACAAATAATGTTTTAATAATATTTTGCGTTGACTCAACCAAAATTAATGTTAGTACTACATGAACTAATGCCTCCTCTTATCTACCATAAACTTGTTTACTATCTACACTGCAGGACGATTCATTGTCTGATCTGTTCACTATTGAACCCATCAAGCTAAACTACCTCCCCAGTTTAGCACCTTCTTCCCTCCTGCCCGCACAATTTCTTATTATTAACATTATTAGTATTACTGTTATTTTTAAGGTTAAATGTATACAGGAAGTATACTCGTGATGTGTGTAAATGTTTGACTGTAATAATAACTATTTATTTTTATTTATTTATTTTTTTGCCAGCCCACCCTTAGTAAGTCTGATTCGCAGCCACATTTAGTGAGATTTTTATTTTTATTTTTTTCTGTTTATCTGGCTGTGCTCAGAAACCTAAAACTAAAGATACTTAGTGGAAATGGTACAAATTCCAAATATTTGTACTCCTTTCAGCTTACAACACAAAAATGACATTTGCATAACTTACCAACTGAAGTTAATGACATTTTTCTTTCCAGTAGGCCAGATTTTCAATACATGATTGATTTGAGATGTTAAATATTTATATTTGTGCAACATCAAAGTCTTTGAAACGTGAACTTCAGCCCATTAGTGAGTGTTAAATTTTTATTTATTTTTTTTTTTTACTGAGCTCTTCAGCCTCAAACAGCTGGATCTGATCTCATGGATGCCACCATGCCATGTATGATCAGTTTCTGGCAAATGTTTCACATTTTTTCAGTGGAAAAATATTTCTGAAACTGGTGTTATGATGCTTTTAAACCCCCTAAATATTCCAGATGATTGTTTTTAGGTGTGTGATTCTGATATGATCACACATTATCTGCAGTTGTGTTTCAACAAATGTAAAAAGAATGCTAAAATGATTTCTTAGCCTTAAGTACATTATTTCTTTTTTTTTCTAGCTTGTGGAAGAATTGGCAGCTAATGTTGAAACATGCTTTAAACAGCAGTTTACAAATTAGTCTAACAATTATTACATCCAGGATATTTACTTTTTCATTGCAAAAAGTGTTCAGTGAAAAAAAAGCGCAACATACACTTTGTAAGGAAGTAAATAAATGTATGGGTTGAATTTTGGATACAATCAATATTCCGAGTTAACAGGTAAAGTAGTGACGTCTTGGCAATCGGTTCATTTACTTTTGAATCCACTGGGATTAAATCAATGAACCAACTTGTTTTTGAGAAGAGACAGAGAGCAGAGTTGTACATTTGTCACTTCTCTCTATATGTGGACATTTACATGGTTCTGCAGTCTTACAAAAAATTAACATGTTTCTTTGCTCTCTTCAAGGGGTTCTTAATTTTCTGCCTAATAATCAAAATCAATAATAATTCTTGCAGAATCGTGTTGGTAAAGTACGGTCAATTCTCCAGAGTAAAAGTCAACCTAGATCTCCTCTGAGCGACAATTCAAGCATGCTTATTCAAGAGGGAAATGATTCTGATGCAATTAATCCAAACGTGTCAACACTGAAAAAAGGTAAGTATTTCCTACTTAAAACTGGTTGAACTGACTAATCCAAAAAGTAATTGATTCTTCAGTTTGACAACATGGATAGTTGAGTTATTTTGCTTTTGACCTCTGTCACCATGTTGTCAGCAGATCATGCATGTAGCACAAACATTTCCAGCAGAATGGTTACACTGTTCACTGACCTTATGACACAACTTAACAGCATTTCTGAGGGAGTCTAACTTTCTTGATAAAGGCTAAAGGTTTAAGGCAGCTGTCAGTTTCATTCCTTGTTTACTCCTCATTTTAGACATACCCAGTAAAATTAAACCTGAGAGCTGCAAGTCCAAAGAGCAAAAACCTGAACTGGTTTCTCACAGTCATGGGACAAAAGTACAGGATGCCGACCAGCTCGAACATAAAGAGACAATAACACAACCAGATGTCCAGTCTGCAAAAAGCAGCAAAGTTTCAGCATCCAAACCTCGGAAAAGAACTGGTCGCAAGAATGGAGCAAAAAAGTGAGCCAACAAGTCAACCACAAATGGCCACAAGAAGAAAAGCATGAAAGAATGTGATTTTTTTCTTTTCTTTTTTGTACGTCTCTTTTTAGGACTGAGAACATAGCTACCCAAAACAAAAAGGTCACAGACTATTTCCCCATCAGACGGAGTAACAGGAAAACTAAAACTGAGCTAAAGGTTTGTATAAAAGATGTCCCCGAATACGGAGGATTGTAGCTGTAAAACTGTAATTTCTATGCTGAAATTTTTGCTGCTCCTCATTCACCAGGGTGAAGAACACAGACACATTGATGACTTGATAAAGGATGGCACTGAAGAAGGAATGCAGGTAATGTTTAATAGTTTAAATGAGTTTAGCCTCATTAAATCTGCAACATAGAGGACAAACTCCTGTCAGAGTCTGTACTAAGGATTTGTTTGTGACAAATCAGGTTTTCATACAGCTGATAAGTGACTTTACATCTTTGCTTAATCAGATAAACGTAATATTTTTTAATGTCCTCAGGTCCGACACATAAAAGGAAAAGGGAGAGGAGTATTTGCTGTTAAGGGTTTCAAAAAGGGAGATTATGTTGTTGAGTACCATGGCGACCTATTGGACCTAACCCAAGCTAAAATGCGAGAAGACCAGTATGCACAGGATCCCCAAACGGGCTGTTACATGTACTATTTCCAGCATCAATCTAAAACTTACTGGTAAGTCTAAATGTCACCAGTATAAAAGTGTGGACACTAAATCAATGCCTACACCCAAGCTCGATTTTAAAAGAATTATGAGCATGCCACATCTACAGACTTTAGTCATTTTTAAACCTATCAAAGTCAATGCAATGTGAAGTAGATATAATTCCTAAAGTTTTTAGTGTTCTTGTCTAATTGTGATTTAATCTAAAAAGCCAACTTCAAATTATTTCTATGCATGACATTGATTATTTAACATAAGTTCCAGTTATATTTGGTTTACTTATATACAGTACATCTGGTTCCCCTTTTACCTCATCCTGCTTTATTTAACTTTCTGGAATTCAGATGATACACTCTCACCCTTGTCTTAGTAGGGAAATAAAATATAGCATTTGGTATATGTCATGTATCAAACAATTTTGGCTCCAAAGGTGCTCCACATTGTTTTTGTGAAAGAAAAAAAAGAAAAAGACCTGAGTAGTTTTGGAAAATATTTTCTTCTAAGCAGACCCTTTTGTAAAATAATTAATAGCTAGAACCAATATTCTAGTAAGCTTAAAAAGGTTGGACACTAGCATGAATAACTGCTTCATCTTGTGCTTCCTGAAACGTATTGCAGTGTAGATGCCACAAAGGAAACTGGGCGCCTTGGAAGACTCATAAACCACAGTAAAATTGGAAATTGTGTGACAAGGCTCCACGCCATTGATGGAACCCCTCATCTGATCTTGGTGGCTTCCAAAGACATCAAAGCAGAGGAGGAGCTGCTCTACGACTATGGTGATAGGAGCAAGGCTTCAATCTCTGCACACCCTTGGCTGAAATACTGAAACCTCAAACATGCGTCTTTCATTTCTTGAGTGTTTCTTTTACATGAATTGATGTTCTCTCCATGTGTAGTCCTTATCTAAAAGATGCCAGAAGCGAACAGTTTCCACTTTGTTTTTTTTGTTTAATTTGTCTTTGTTATAAACAGAGGCAACTGTTTAAATTCTTGAAGTACTGAAGGTACTGAAGAATGCTTTTTTTTATATATAAATGTACTTTTATTGTGCTTTTATATATATTTTTCTAAATTAAATGCAGCAGACTAATAAAAGCTTGGAGTTTTTTTTTCTTCCATGACAAGTGTTTTACTGTCCTATTCTGGCTATTGTGAATTGAAGAATAGTTTAATTCCACCCGTAGCATTGACAGTTCTCCAAAAAGTAATCTCTGAGATTGATGAGCTGCATGCTACGCAGTTAGCCCACCACCCTCATACTAATAGACAGTGGAGCCTTCGGACATCTGCTGCTGCTTTTACTGCAAGACTGGTGTGGAGAGGTACAACTAATTTAACGTGTTTTGCTGGCATCTGCATTAAAATCCACTTACACAAATAAAACTGGATTTAATCTTTAGACATATTGGCTTTGAATCATTTAGAGGACTTGCAAATTACTCTGCATCACACAGGACCCCAACTCTTGTGGAAACAATTTAATACAATTGTGTTACAGTTTCAGGCCACACTGACAGGAAATCAGTAATTGAAACACATAAAAGCTTAAAAAACATTCTTATTCCTTTCTTTGGTCCAAATATATGTATATATATATATATATATAATATATATATAAAAAAATAAAAAAGTGGTAAAAGTCTGCTGACAGATCCTGTTTGCCTCCTACATGGTCAGTGGTTGTGAAAGGTTTTTCTCATTTTCTCCTGAATGAAAACCTACAAACAGAAAAAGTCCATCGTTAGATTAACAAGGATGTTTCTGGGAAGAGTGGCTGAACATGCAATACATGCTCAAAACTGAGTCATAACAGACTGTAATTACTGTGGGCAGCAGTTTGGAAGACCTCTTTTTGCCCTCACTCACTGCTCACACAAACATTCTCGGCATTAGCATGACTTCATTCAGTCACACGTACATCATTAGCGGACAGGAGAGGGACTGTGAGAACAATCTCTGCTAGCTTACTACAACATCATGTGGCTGCTGCTGGGATAAAAAAATAAATACATTTTTTTTATGTCCTTCCATTTTATCTGTGACATTAAAAATTGTATATAGCTAAAATAGTTATTTTCTCTGTGCATACATTTGTCTATGCAGAAATAGAACTTGTTACTCACAATTTTCCTATGGTTGTCTTCTCATTTATTGTAGCTGAACTGTGTTCTGTAGCGGCAGGTGTGTCCAGATCCACTTCCACCATGGCTGGTTCATCTCGTGGAAGAATTCCACTGCAGGAGAAAGGACAGATTTTAACGCCACAGAGATTATTCCATATAACAAGGTCATAAAATTTTGATGAGTTATCAATACAGATGCAGCAGGTGATACTAACATGACTGGTCTTTAGAAGGTCCAGAAACAGTTTTGTTACAAAGCTTTAAATAGCTGTGTAATGCAAAGCTGATCAAAGCTTTTGTAACAATAGCTGTGCAGGTTAAATTTAATTTTCTGATATCTGATATAATGATCAAAGAAGTCTAAAACTAGCAATACTACTACTGATCCTTTTTACAGTATTGGTGTTGCTGATACCAAGATGGTTTATTACAGAACTGCATCTGACAACGACAAAAAACCAAAAGTTTTGCAGATATGCCTGCAACTAACAGCTCATTATGATTCTGTGCGCCACAACTAATGTGAATATTGAATGCACTAAATAGATGTTTGTGAATGCCAATATTGTCAGTGTCTCTAGAATATTCTCTCTTATTCCATTGGGTTTTATGCACAGAACAGATCAAGACTTAAAGATAAAATTTTCATTTACTTTTAAATACATCCATTCAATGTAATATGCAATCCAACAGCCCTGCCAGACATCCTTCTTTGAATCTTCAGGGTTGTTCACAGAGGTGTTTCAGAGATGATGTAAAAGCTCTATGGCTATTAATACTGACAATGATGTGTTGGATTACACCACAGTAAACTGGGTTAGGGTTAATGCTCCTGATGTAAATAAATAATAAGTTATCGTTTTTATTAAAATACAGCACTAGGAAGTCTGATGGAAGTTTTGTAAACATAATCTTTGTTTAAATCTAGTTACCTCTTGTATAGTTGAAGCTCCTCTTGAGCCACCATGAGCTGAGCCTTCAGCTGGTTCCTCTCTTGCAGGACCTCTTTCAGCTCCTGCATGGTGAAGCGCGGTCTGTTGGGGTCTGTCAGGTCCACCACCAGCTGGTTTGGTCCCGCTGTTTGCTGTGATGGTAGACAGAAAATATTATCCATAAAAATACAACTTCCTTTAACCGGAGCTTCAACGGCAGATGGTCGTAAAACTCACCGTGCCCTGTCCAGTGGAGGACCCCTCCTTGATGATTCTGTCCAGTTCACTCTTCAAGTTGTCCCGCTCCATTTTCAGCTCCTCCAGAGACAAGTTGTATTTGTTAACCAAAGTCTCAAACATTTCCAGGACTCGGACTATCCTGAACTGCAAATCCGACACTTCTTCACCCGTGTTACTTATTTTTAATAAATCTCGTCCGATTACGTACGAGATGTCATACACATCTTCGACGGTGAGCTCAAAAGCGTCCTTCTCGAAAGCCAGCGCAGGCGACGATTCTTCACCAAACTCCATGATTTAATGGTTTTACTCCTTGAAATTACCCCCGACCCAAAAAAAGTTAAATTTTCTAAAAAAAAAAAAATTAAAAAAAAAGTGAACAATTCTCAAAACACAACACTTTATTTCTTTTTTTGAGCTCGGATTAGTTCTAAACGAAGGTAACCCAACTTTCAGAAGAACAGCACTTCCCCCATCACTCAGCAACCAATAGCATGCCTCGCCTGACAGCAGAGGAGGGCAAAGTATCCTAGCGACAGGTGAGAGCGAAGATCGTCTATATGTCAAGAACACTCACTCTGTTGAACCGCGAGCCCACGTCCTCGGCTTTACAGAAAAGAAGACAAATGATATGGCCAGATTGAGTATTACTCTTTCCTTTAAAAAAAACAAACAAAAAAAAAACCATCTCCATGTCTCTCTATTCAGTCACTGTACGCCTGTCACAATCAGGTGAGAAAAACACGTGATTTAAGGTTTATGTTTTTTTTACAGCATCTGGCATAGTATGAAGGACCCAGACGTCATAATCTTAAGTGAATGAATAAATGCATGTATGCAAACCTTGTTTCAGAAGGAGACCAAGACTGCTTTAGAAATACAATAAAAGCATCCACTTCATTAACTTACAACAAAGAAATACAGAAATAAATAAATGTAAAATTAAAGTTGGAAATAAATGTAAGAATAATAAACCTATGGATAAAGAAATGTAGAAATAACAGAAGATGTGAATAAATAACTATAGAATATACATGTTTTCTACATTTAAGTATATATTTCTGAATATGTATATTAATTTCTGATGGCATTTGTTGTCCACCACATAGGAAAGAATTGCTCACAAAATATTATTACACTCTTATAAACAATCAAGTCATTTAAACTCTTTGAATATAACTATGATATATGTTAAATCTCACACAGTTTTATTCAGTATTGCCATGTTGATCATCAAACAACACCAAACATTAAAGTAAAAAAAAACATCAAAAAAAAATTTATTTTGTTATTCCGAATCAACAATATTTTACATATGCTCTGTGACATATACAAAATTTTATGGTATGTTTGTAAATTATTTATAATTGATGGAAGACGATTTACAAGAAACCACAGCATGTAGTGCCAGACTGTAGTGCAACAAGTATATTTACTAAAAGAAACATCCTTTTTTTGAAAGCACACATAAATCACACTATATTTACAATTTATGTCGTACATTTAAAATGATTAAAGATTTTGTTTAATTAAAAGCCCTAAACAAGCTAACACAAATAAAACAAAACAAAATCAAAGTTGGCATCAGAAACACAACATGGTTAATTCCCCATAGTTTTAAGTGCATAAACAAAAGACACATTAAGTTTATATTATATGAGTAATGCTGCCTTTAAACCAATAAATTTCATTACATACTCATATAAACGAAACAAGTCTTCTGATTGGCATCAACGTGGGATCATCTGTGATCAAACCCGCTGCTACCATTGGCATTATGGCAGTGAAGATCCTGGCAAAAGTAAAGTGGACAAAAGGGAAGGGTTGCACAAAGGGATAGATACAGGACAGAAATTTATAGTTAAGAGTGAAAACTTAAAACACGCTGAAGGAATTGTGATCAGTATTATATCATTTGTGACCAAAGTATTCGTATTTGTTTTACTGATTCCTGTAGAATCAGTTCTATGTGTCAAAAGTACAGAAAAACTTGTGAACTGCTGTGAAAACTTGGTGAAATGTCAGACTTAATACTCACAAGCGTCTTATTCCTGATTCAGGCTGATCAGTTGAAGGTGAGTGTGATTGAAGAGACAAAGGAGAAACATCTGGGCTAGTGTCATCCTCAAGCTCCTCACTGAAGAATAGGGACAAGGTTATCTGTTGCACGAGGCCTTGCAAAGACAGTAAAATCTAAAGTATAACCAAATCATACCTTTTATAATATGCCAGCTCTTCCTGGAGCATGAACACTTGGGCTTTGAGTTCATTCCTCTCCAGCAGGACGTCCCGCAGCTCCTGCAGGGTAAATC
The DNA here is from genome assembly GCA_037177495.1 of Rhadinocentrus ornatus. Classification (NCBI taxonomy): domain Eukaryota; kingdom Metazoa; phylum Chordata; class Actinopteri; order Atheriniformes; family Melanotaeniidae; genus Rhadinocentrus; species Rhadinocentrus ornatus. Next base: position 16,309,220 of record JBAMHW010000012.1, on the reverse strand, counting down.
GAGGTTTGTCTATCTCCTGATCCGGGCTGTCTGTCTCTTCCTGTAGCTCCGTCTCAGTTGATCCGCTCTGCATTAAAACACACTTTCAGCTTTTGTCCTGCACATTATGGTAAATAATAACATAACAGCTGGCCAAGAATTGATGTAGCCAACCAAAGAGAGGTAATAATAATAATCTGGTTGAGTTGGAGAAGTTAAATGATCTACTCTGTCTAAAATGATTACAAGAATCTATGGGTTTAAGTCACTAGTAATACAGCAGAACTGTTTTGATAATCAAGTCTCTGCCAACAGGACTGTGATAGAAATGACAAAAAATGCACCATGAGAGACAGCAATTTAACAATAAATAAGAAGATGACTGAAAGCTGATGTAAACAAAGCATTATAGAGGGGCAGAACATAAATTCAGCTGGTGCTTTTAACAATTACAATGTCTATTTAATTAAATATTCTTTAATAGGGCTTTGACAATAACCACAATATTACTTTGTGCAGTATATGAGACTGAAAGCAGATGTTACCGGAAACTGTGCTCCTGTGACTTTATCTTTGTCAAAGTTTTTTTCTTTTTTTTCTTCTCTTGCAGATTTTGTCAAAACTGAAAAGCTCTTGTCACACTCAAAGCATTTTGCCACAAAGCTGGGATCCCCTCCACACTCCATCCATACGGATTTAGGCTTGATGGGGTTAGAAAGTGTTGTTGGTGGGGGCTGGAGTTTTTTTTTACAAAACAGCTGATTAGAAAAACAGCAAGCTGTAGATTTACCATTGTATTAATGGTTACAGTCCAATAACAGACTTTTTTCTTACAGTTATCAGTGTTGATAGAGGTGGTGACATCCCAGATAGTGAAAGGGGGAACTCCTCTATTTCAGCGAGTTCTGTCTGCAGTTCCCTCTCCTTGAGCTCCTTTCTCAGCACCGCGACCTCCAGCTGTAGAGCTTCAAGCTCCTGCTGCCGTGCCTGGGCTGCTGCCTCCAGCTCAGCCCTCTGCTGAATCACTCCTACCCTGTGAAGAAGGTCCTGGTTGATCCTTATCAGACGATGCTGCTGCAACTGGAGCTGTAGTTTTGA
>JBAMHW010000012.1:16291081-16308043 GCA_037177495.1 Rhadinocentrus ornatus | reverse complement strand
CCTCCAGCTGTAGAGCTTCAAGCTCCTGCTGCCGTGCCTGGGCTGCTGCCTCCAGCTCAGCCCTCTGCTGAATCACTGCCTTGCCCTGAGTTTCCATCACTCCTACCCTGTGAAGAAGGTCCTGGTTGATCCTTATCAGACGATGCTGCTGCAACTGGAGCTGTAGTTTTGAGAATGTGTTTTATGACTTTTGAACATTTCTAGTGAAAGCTGGTATATTTCAGACTACATATTTATTTCAGTTAATGTGGTGTACACTAATTAAATCCTTACCGCCTCTACATCATCATTTCTTAGCAACAGCTGATGATCTTTAGCCCGGATTTCATCCCTTTGTTTATCCACCAAGTTTTTCAGCCTCTTCATCACTTGATTTTCTGTCTCTGACATTCCTGGTGTTATAAACACAACAAACACAAATGAATATCTGCATAATGATAGAATGTGTACAAACAACACATCCAGCAGTTGAGAAGGTTTTTGTTTCTATTCAGCAGTAATCACTTTTAGATATTAAATTACCTAATTCAGAAGACTACATCAAAGATTAGTGCTGGAGGAGTTATCCAATTCTTAATAAAGATCTCTCAAGGACTCCAGAAAACAGACACTTTACAACTCAACTACTAGTCAAAAATGAGTTAGTATAGAAATGTTTTGCTATAACCGATTACATTATCACCAAGAAATCTCATGTCTCTGGGAGATGATTTCCTTACATACACAGAGGAAAGTAAATCATTGCAAGATGTTGCAGTATTCAAATTGCCAGTTTCCACCTTTAAATGTGGTGTTTTAGGGGCTTATCTGGGCTTCTTCATGACATTAAAGCATTTGTTCCATCAAGAAAAACAACTCATCAGTCTGTAGAGCAACAATGTCATGCAGTATCCTTTCATTTGCAAGTTGCACATGCTTGTAAGCTGTGTGTGTGTGTTGCGGTCCTGACAGTAAGTACAGCTCCAGCCACTGTGAGTTTCACACAAGAGCTATATTTTGGTCTACTTCAAAAATAGTCTCCTTCACAAGCTCCTGGTGGCAAGTCTTCATGACCTACTTTTAACTCAACTGACATGCATATGTATTTATATTTACTGTACAGTCCCACATGACAGTGCAAGGAAAATATGTGTAACATACAGCAAATGGCAAAAGAACACAAAGCAAATCATTATTCATTTTTTTTATCCCAAGTCAATTAGACAACATTCAATTTTACATGTGGGGCAGGACTTTAAACACAACAGACAGTGAACCAGAGTGAGCTTATACTAAAATTACCAAGCTATGTAATTTGCATGAATTCAATAGATATCTGTACATTATCTTATTATATATTGCTTTAATATTTTCCACCAAATATGTTTTTGTTCATTGACATTCATGTAATCAAGTCACTAATAACTATCAACTGTAGTTTCCATACAGAGATACAGCAGCCCAATATTTTCTCACCTGATTCTCATACTCCCTAATTCAGTGTATCTGCAGATACATAATACTAATCCCATATACGGGCTCTTTTTGCTAAGGTGGATGTATGAGATCACAAACATTTTTCAGCTAGAAAAATTATTCATCAAATTTAATTTCCTGACACTTCAAGTACACGTGGAATATGAACAGTATTTCTTGTATGCCATTATTGCTTCATATGGCAGAGAAATGTTGATGCAGCAAACAACCCACCGTCATGTGTTTGCAGATTCTCTTCTGTGACTGGGGATTCTTTTAGAGAGAGGCTCACCAGAAGCCTCTTGTTCTCTGCTTGAAGCTGGGCAATTTGAGAAAGCAGGTCCTGGACTTCTCCTCTCCATACATCCTCAACTTGCTCCAACTCCTAAACATATAAGATATTAGATGACAACAAAAAACACCAGCAGTGGAAAAATGATCCCTCAGAGTAGTTGGTATTTTACTGTACAGCATAAATGGATTGCCTCCAAAAGCCAGCATTCAAGTTGAGACCAACATCTTTAATTTATTGCATGATTTTGTTGTTGTGCGAGCAGCTCTAACGAAGGAAAAAAATCGGCCAGAAAATAGCCTACATCAATGATATTTAAGACAGTTGTTTGATTCTGGAGAAATCTTTATCTGGTCATCAAACCTTGTTAATGTCAATTTACTTATATTATTGAAAACTACAACAAAGATATATCTTGCACATTTTTATTTAACCACAGATCGGGCAAAAATGAGCACTTGATGTCAAAAGTTATCAACATGAATCCAGTTTATTTACTTGCTTTCGAAAATGGCGTCACTCTGTGAGACAAAAACATTTATTTATACAGATTTAAAGAGACGCCCACAGGCAGAAAGCAGTTTCAAACATAGAGCACACGCACAAGGGAACACGCTGACAGGATCTTTCAGCTTCATAAAGACATACAGTGCCGACCTTCTGATGTTTCCTCTCTTGCTCATATCGATCGCTTCGCTCCTGGCGCAACCTGTCCACCTCTCTTTGCAGCTCCTCGGCCTCCTGTCTGGCGGCTCCGCGGCTCACCAATGTCTCCAGGAACTCCAGCACCCGCACCACGTGGGGTATCACCCCGACCAGACACTCACAGCCAAACTTGTCTATGACCCGCTCAAAGTCCTGTCCGATCACCGCAGCTATGTCGTACACATCCATGACCGTGAGGTCCGCCGCGGGTCTGTCGAGCGCTGACATAGCGTAGGTCTATTACTGTTCTGAGCTTTATATGTGCACCTCCAACTTTCATCATATCTTTGTAATCTCTGAAACTTTGAATAGGCTCACATTTGCCGTGGAAAATTGGTTTTCATAAGCTAACTAACGCGTACATGGACCAAAGAACAACTTCTCTGAGTTTGTTGACGATTTAAACGACTCAACTACTTATGTGGACGCTACCTCTAATGCTGCCTTCAAGTCTCCCATAAACTTGTACATTTGAACTTCAATCACACTTTCCTTCAATCAGTTCTTTTCAGCTTATTTTGCTTCTGTCATGTTTAACAAAGCCCTATAGTAGCGTAATTCTTTTGTTGTAGTGGAAACTAAAATAAATTATATTTTTTTCGTTGACATATGTAACGTCACTCCGTCTTAACACAATAAAGAACTACACACAAGTAATAGCTAAATATTAACCTGTGTATCATAGAATAATCCCGACATTTTAAAGCCAGCGCGCAAACACGTTTTAACGTTCAATTTAGAAAAAAAGGTGCTGATGAAAATATTATTTTTCCAACCGCTTTTGAAGGCAGCAACCGTTCTTTAAAATTCATACTGCGCATGTCATAATGTTGGGTGTATTAGCTTCTATGCTCACCGAGCTTATAAAATATCCAACAAATACAAGTCACTATCTTAGCCAACAAATTTGAGATGTTTTGTTTTTTATTTCTTTTTATTTGCATAGCAATATTAGTTTTAGTTATAAGGCTTTAAGACAGTGAACTGCTGCTAAAAAACACAAAACCACACTCATACGTTTGGGAAATCAAGAAGCAACACAATCCTACATTAAATCAAACATTTATTATTTAACTGACATTTACACTTCTTACAAGGATAAACTACCAGTAAATTTACTAAAATATATTAAGAGATCTGAGTGTATAAAGACATTTTGTACTGAGGAAAGGATAGAACATAAAAAGATACATTTTAAGACCCTGTAAGAAAGGCTCCCAGAGGCAAAGAGGACTTCAAGACTTTGATATTGTACATTAACTAACCCTAAAATATTTATTTTTAGCCTAGAAGAAGCATTTGATAATTAAGGACACCTACATTCAATATCTCTGTGCAAGCATTAAGTATATCTATAAGCTTTAACATAATATCCAGGTTTTCCTGTTGTAAAGAGATATTCAAGAGATAAGTGTATTCTGAGCGGTGTTCTCCTATACAGGCTTTACATTGTTATTTAATGCATTGGTAAAGTACATTTCAAGGCCTCTAAAACAATCTTGTCCTGTTGAGGAAAGGAAAAAAACCTATTTTGCACATGAAGGCAAATCTAGAGTTATGTCAATTTTTTTCCAGCAATGTGGACTGATATGAAGAGATTCTTCTGTTTTCTTTACCACCCATCACAACATAAATAGCAATATAACCGTGAACATAAAAAGAAAAAAGAAATGCAATATCCTCGTAACAAATGCCTAAAACAATGTGCAAAAAGGCTGCCAAATACAATCAAAGTGAACTTTTGACATAAAAATACAAGAGATGCTGTCAGTTTGTGGTCATTATTAATGTTAACATTAAAAAAGGGAGCAGCATTACTTAATATAGTAATCCAAATAAGATTAATTTTAAACAGTTTTAAAAGAAAATCTTAAAATTAAACACGTCTTTATTACTATTATTAAAAAAAAAAGGATAGACAGCATACCCCAGTAGGCATCAAGGATTATATTATTAAAAAAAAAAGAAAAAAAAGTCAGGCTTCATGTCCATCTTGGCAAAAACATGAGAAAAAAGAAAATGATGAACGATGCAGGGGATTGTCAACATGCAACTTAAAAGAACTCTGCTCTTTCTCAATCCAGCCATTCTGTAGTGCATCATTCTCTTCCTCTGCTCAAGTATTTACTTAAACTGTAAAATAATAAAAAATAGAAAAGATTTACCAACAAATTCTATCATATTTACTTATATTTAGATATTTTCTAAATAAACCTTACCATTGTTTTGGGTGGGACATTGGGTTTTTGGGCCAATGCAGGTTTCTTCATGAGAGCAGGCTTAGAGGGTTTCGGTGACATTGTGGCAGAGTGGGCCAGCATGGAGGTTTCACCATTCCCTTGAGGAACCTGCTCTGGAGGAACTCCTGCCAGATCATAGTGTTTCTTTCTCAGTTCACCTAAACGCAGACGCTCGTTCTCCAACTGACTTTCCAATTCCAACACCTTCACCTGACAACAGAAATAAACAGGTCAATGAGTTCAAGGCCAATTTCATTAGAATAGAGTATTTCCGGTGAACTTAAATAACCTGGCATTCATGGAATTATGAAGAAACATAGTGTAAAAGCTTATATATGGCACATATGCAATCTTTTGCCACCACTCCTCAATCCCTCAGATCCACAACTTACCTGCGACTCCATTTCTTCTTTTCTCAGCTTGATGAGGGACATCCCAGAGAAGTCCATGGTTTCTGCTAATTTGACACATATTAACAGATATATAAGGCAGATGCTCATCATAATTTGTAATAGTCTTATAGAACACAAATCAAACTAAACTTGCCTTTGTCCTCCAGGTGCTCCTGCCCTGTCTTTGTTGAGGCCACCACATTAGCTGCCGTCTCATTCACATGGCGAGAGGCTTGTTGGAGAACGGATAACTTCTTACTGTTGCGATCAGCCTTAACCTGAATGCAGAGGAGAGTGGTAAAATAAAGCCAGATCAGTATTCCAACAGACAGGTTTAGTGAAAACTTTGGTGGTTTTCTGTTTCAGAAGGAGAAGCAACTTAAACCTGGAAGAGTATCCTGCTTGTTGGCAGTTTTTTTACTTTCCTTCCCTCCTAAACTTTCATTTTGACTCCCCTGTCCTGTTTAGTCTGAAGTAGCTATTTGAGACATTAAGTTTACTCATTCATATCGATGATTAACAATAAGCTAGTTGGAATACAATTAGTAGTTTTCATCTATAGGAACATGAAGGCTCAGGTTATTGGTTTGTTACTCACTGACTAATGACAACTGCCAGCAGCAGTTCTCCTGCACAAAACTGAACAAACCTACACGAAGCTGTAGTTGCATAAAAACACCAATGAATGAATAATCAGTTGTATATGATTATTATTACTGGGTTAAAGGGAATTTACAAACACGGGCTCATAAATAGACCAGCAATTTAAAAAACTGGTTTATTCATAATTTTATTCTCAGTCACTTTAAGCCAACTGTTTTTTCACCGTTAGTATTTAAAATCAAATTTTATGTCCACTAGAACTTAGTTTTTAACATAAGGAACACAAAATGTCAATTGAGCAGACTAAACAAAATGATCAATAGTGTTAGCTCATACTCTCCACTCCTCTTTCTTTTAAAGATAAACATAATGGTTTTTCAAAAAATTATTCACACACTTGAATCATACATACTCAGAGCTGACTGAAATAACATTTCAGTCATTCTGGCACTACAAACTCACTTTTCCTTTTCAGGGTTAATCAAATCAGTTTGTTCAACTTTTTCTTTATAAAACCCCAAGCCAACACCACCAATCACAGAAACCAGCTACACTGTTACACTACAAAAGTGGCAGTCCCCACCTAAAATTTAATATCCAACTTTTTAATTGCCATAGGAAAAAAAAAGAAGAAAAAAGCACTGTCTCTAACACTACACGAGTAGCACAGCAGTCTGACTACCACTTAATTATGATGTCGCATCCTGTTTGAATTCTTGCTTGTGTTCTTACTCTCAGAAATAATTTGCTTTGGAGAAAAGCAAGTGACTGTAGAAGCATAGAATAGTACAGCAGTGCAAATTAGATCAATACCTTGGATGCAGCGACTAGCTGTGCTGTGCTTGCAGCGATTTCATGTGAACAGACAATCAACTCCTCATATTTGCCTGTGTGCAGCACCACCTTGTCAGCAGACTCTCTGCAAGAAAGCAGGTGAAGACATATCAACAAAGTCCATGTTCTGTTCACAACCTGATCAACATTAAGATGCCACACAGCATTCTAATATCAGTACATTATTGGTGCGTATTGATGCAAAAGTGTAATAACTGTAAACAACTAAGTAAAAATAAAAAGTATAACTTACACCATCTCTGTGGCTCCCCATCCTACAGCCTTGGCGGCAGAGATGAGTCCCTCAGTCCAGCGAGAGTTTCTGGCATAAAATTCCTTGATGGTTGCTGCACCCTAAGGAGAAAAACATCAGTACTGTTAAATAATTAAAAAAACACAACAGAACAGCACACATCAGTTTCAGAAATAATTAGCTACTGTTTTTGTATTCCAAATTACAACAGCTCACCCTCCCACTCTCAACAATCTCCTTTTGCAAGTCTGTGGATGCTATGACCAGCATGCGGATGGCCTAAAGGGGGAGAATAACACAAAACAACCCACATATGTTCAGTGGGATTATGATGAAAGAAATGATACAGTATGTAGGACAGCCTATGATGGCGTGGGAATGAGTTAAAAGACAAAAGCATAGTACCTTCATCAGATCAGTGCAGCTATAAAGGATTCTGGAACAAAAAACATTGGAACAGATATTTAATTAAAAATGTTAAGTCATTCATAAATAAATTAACTGGTCTAATGAGAATGATATTAATATCAACCAAATAGGTTTTAAACCAAGAAGGTTAATCTGTTAAAATGGGTGTTTAACTGTTAAAGATGCCCAAAATCCATAAAGGACAAACCTTTCATTGACCTCCAGTTTAACCCCTGATGTGTCCTTTCGTGCCTGATTCATCATTTCCTAAATTTAAAACCATTTAAGAGTTAGAATCTACAATAACGTGCTTCCTAAAATTATAAGTCTGTTTATTTTATAGTATAAATGCATACTAAAGTACAAAAAGATTTAAATGAATTACATCAATCCTGCGGACTGCCTCCTCAATAGCTGCTGACGTTGCAGCCATTTCCTTGTCAACCAGATCCCCCAGCTCTTCCTGACGGATATCCATTCCTTTTGGTCGCAGCTCCTGGAAAGCAAAAGTGTGGGAAGATATTGGTCACAATTAAAAGAAAAGTACATGCCCACTAGTTAAAAACATCTTATTTTAGTTCAACACAATCTTTAAGCATATTGATTACTGTACAGCCTCTACAACAACAAAGTGTCAAGTAGTACACATAAAAACCATATTCTAAACATAATCTTAAAGATAAATTATTTCTTATATTAGTAACTTTTATCACTTCATAACACACTGAAAATCAAACCTCTTTACAGTTAGTATTCACGTGTCTTTGGTGATCAGATCAAAAATAGACAGCCGCCGTTGATACACATTCAGAGGTGATTTGTGCCACGTCTTTACAGCAGTGTGAATAAGAAAGTGTTCTGGATTACAATGAAGGAATAACCAAAGTCAACACGCACTGAGGTAAACATCAGAGTTTTAAGTTTTTCTTGTCCATTTGTGGTCCAGAAAGAATGTATTCATTTTCCTTAAGTATAGAGGTCAGTTAAAGGAGCTGATCCATCTGTAATCCTACACTCAGTGGTATTAAACTGAGCCTAAATTATACAGAAATTTAAGTTAAAAAGTACTAGGAAGACAATGCAAACTGGCTGGATTGAGTGTTATTTAACTTCATTTTCATGTGGGATTTAACTCGTCCGCGAGAGCTGCATAACTGCTAACCTATGCTCCAATCACAGTTTGTTTACTTCAAACAAAAGCCGGTACACTCTTAAATAAATAAATGCAGCACTGATTTCTTTGGAGATCAAGGTTATCGTAGACAGTGACAACATCATTGGTGACAGAAGTGTGTAGTATGTCAGTAGAAAAACATTATCAATACCTTTCAAGTTAAATGTTTGCATTAAAGTTCCTGAATGACACAAACTCCATTTATTTAAGCAACCTACTTTACATTTTGTGCACCATGAACTCATCCTCAAATAAATAAAGACTCCCAAGAAAAAATGTTTCCCCACCTGGCCCAAGTGCAGGATCTTCTGTATAATTATGCGAATAGAGACTGGATCTGCTTTGTTGATGGTAGTCTTAGACTTAAGGTCATTGAGGTACTGCAAACTCTGCGTTGCACAGCCTCTCAAGTTCTCAGTCAGTCCTGCAGGGGGACAAAGTTAAAAGATCAACTCTCAGCCATATTCCTGCATACTTAATTTACTAAGTATTAAGAAAAAACACATCTGAAATGCTGCTTGTGCAAAGCTGAACATGCTAAATGAAACTGAAATTTGTTTTTTGCATGTCAAAATATTTCAGAAAAAAGGTCACTTACTGTCTGCGTGGTCAGTGGGTGCCATGTGTGCTGTAGCGCTGCCGTTAACAATTGTGTCCGCAGCAAAGTGTGAGAACTGGGTCAGTGCCCTCAGCAGCCCTCCTGCATCTGGTTGCAAGAGCATATAATAAGAGAGCAGTAGGCCACACTAGCAAGCCCTAAACGCTAATCACAGACTATCCAGAGGTTAGCCAGATCAGGAAAATCACAAGCCAAGAGCTCACCTGCCATGTTTTTAAGATAATCCGCATGACCCTTTTTCATTTTGTCAATGGAACTCAGCGTGGCCTCCGCCCGATTTATGAGGTAATCTGAGTTGGTAAGAAAATCAGAGGATTAAGAAGAAGAAGAAATGCTAAATGCCTAAATGCTGTAATAAAAAAACTAACCTCTATATTTATCAACATCAATTTGTTTTTTTTGTTTGTTTTTTGTTTTTTTTTAAGGGGATGGAGGGGTAAAAGTAGCAGTCAGACCTGGAGAGCTGGTACAGCGTATGTGGAGGGGATCATCCACCTTGGCAACAGCATCTTGGATAATGTTCTCTGCTTCTGTTATGGTACCTTGCAGCAGAACAAACTGCTCCTCCAGAAGCTTCTTTTTCATCTGTTCTTCCTGATTTGTCTGCATGCAAGTGCACAAAAATGCACACACACAGAACAAAACAGACACGATGAAGCACTTCATGACAGAAATGTTATACAACCATAATTACACTGGAATGTTGATTCTTGTTTAAAAAAACACTTCGTGTGGAAGAAATTTTACTTATTATATGCTCGATATATTATAATCACACCTATAATCACTTCCTTTATTATATATGTTTATTCATTGATTGTTACTATATTACACCATTACATTTTTACTCATCATGCTTTAATTCACTTTTAAGGTTTATTTTCTTCAAATACATATGCTCTGTTAAAAGTTCACTACGAGGGTAAGATGACCTTTATCTGGTCCTTTCTCAGACCCTTAGTCAGACTGGTTCATGTGGAGACACAATTATATGGTTGCTTTGACGCAAGTCCCAAGAGTTGTGTGTCCACCCAAGGTCGTCTAAGGAAGGATGATTCTTTCAACAGAAAGAATCATCCTTCAGAGCTTCAGAGTCTCTCCTGACTTCACGTGAGTCAGGACAACCAGTTTCATTACTTGCAATAACTTGTCTTTGTTCATTTTACCTTTAATAAATTTTGTTATACTCGTTCCAGACTCTTGGTAATTTTTCTACAACACAACACTTGTCCATTTGTACCCCAATCTTAATCACATTTATGGCAAGCTTTTTTGTAGATATCCTTTTCATTTAGCATTGACTGGGGGAAAAAAAGAAAGTTGTGCCTGTCTAAAGATGATCATGATTAGTCTGAACTGTCCATGCCATTGCTCATACAATGCTTTCCTTAGATATTGGCCAAACAAAGAAATGTGTCATGTGTTAGCACTAGCAGAAACAATAGCAGCTGATGTTTTGGATAAGACTGGGAGAAAATACCATAGATAGAGCATGCTTATCTACATTTCACTGACAGTGCCTGCTTGATTCAACTGCAGTGTTAAAAATGCCATTATGTCCAAAATGAAAGAAAGATTGCTTGCAATTCCAAACCCAGCATCATCATGTTTGGATAGAAAGATGCTGCTTCCACAAGCCATTGTAGCTTCTGAGTTATATACAGATATCTGCAATACCATTTCAGCCAACGTGTTCACGATAAATAATAATCTAAAATCACATTTTGATAAAGTACATGTGAAACATATCAGCACCATTTTGACTGTTGAAGTTTTAAAGTTTAGGCGAACATATAAAGAAATAACATGTAAAGATAATTAGAACAATCAAAGATGTCTTGAATTGGAATTAAATAAAGGTAGAATTTAATTGGGCATGCAACTTAAATTACGGCAAATTATGACTCAGTCCCCGATATCTAAAATGAGAAACATTTTTTCCAGTTTTTGGAGCATCTGACAATGATTTTTATGGTAAGAAAATTTTGGCAGCACTTGTCATTCATAAGGCAATCCAATACATTTTCAGTCTAACTATTAAATCATACAATTACCTGTGCCCAATTCAGCCAACATGAGTTTCCTTTTACATTAGTTTACAAAATTTACTTAAACAGCAGAAAACAAAAAAGTCCTGAAGAAACTAAATCTGTCAATTTACACCTACTTTCTGCTTTATGGTCCTTCAAAAACTGACAAGCTTGTTATTTTAAGTCTTTGTCCATTCAAGAGGGATACGGAGCAAAGATGCTTCATGTTGACAATCCTAATATGGACTATGGCTACACTCCAACTATTGACTTTACTGTCAATGAGACTTTATTTTCAGTTTTCACAAAATGCTTATAGAATGCTCTTTAGATCACCTATTATAGCACAGTTCAGTGGTTCAGTGGCAAGTATGCTTGCACTTTAAAAATTTTAGTTGTTAAACTACAAACTCATCTTGACTGCACATTTGGGATTTCCCCCTTTTTAGCAATAAAATCTATGTAATTGACTTACATTTTCCTAAATGTGTTCTTTTAATAACTCTTTATAGCTCCCATAAATCTAGCCGTTATTGTAAATATAAGATCAGTTGTAATATTATTTTAATATTTCTTTTAAGCTCACTTAATTGATTGATGAGTATTTCATGATGTAATGTGCTTTGTAGAAAGGCGGCAAAAATAAAAAGCTACGGGAGGACAAATGTGCAGTTTGTGACACTGAGCTGGGTTATAATGTCCTGACTGACCTTCTCCTTCAGTTTGCCCTGCAGCTCTCCAAGCTCTCTGTTGCTCTTCTCTCGCTCCTGCTGAAGTGATGACTGTTGCACCTGCGCTGATTGCCGGAGAGATGACAGCTCCGCCTCCTTCTCACTCACAGATCGCATCAAACGCTCCTTCTCTGCCTGCAGAGCCGTCATTGAGCTGTTCATTTGCTCAGACGTCTGGCGAAAAAACACAAAGTGGTGAGGAAAGCCAGAAGACGCAGATGGTTCAGAGTGTTGCAGAGAGAGTCCATCCGGAAATGCTTCACACCTCTGAGCAAAAACCTGATGACAACTCTGAATAGTAAATGGAGATGAATGAGCTAAATGTCAGTGTTATCCCAAATACACACTCACGTGCTCGCTGCTCTGCAGAGTTGACTTGATGCGCATCACTTCTGCCATCTTCTCTTCCAGCTCTCTTTTCAGCCTTTCCATCTCAAACTTCTGCTCTTCCAGCTACAGTGACAAAAGCAGTAAGAATACATATCTACGCTACACTTTCATGTTCCAGAAGCACATTAACACTTACCTTCATATCAGCCTCTTGCTTTATCCGGTCCATCTCAAAAGACAGCTGCTGTTTGGTCCTCTCTACTTCCTCCTGAGTCTGCTGGGTTACTGACAGCATCTTCACTGTGTCTGCACTCTGTTAGCACATTAACACCTTTAGCCACGCGCTGACATAATTAAAAGCAAACATCTCTGAGCTGGTCTGGACTCTCTTTGTACCTTCCGGAGTAGCTCAGCATGGCTGGCCACCAGTTCTGTGTGCTTTTCTTTCATCTTGTTGTACCGCTGCTCGGTGGCCTGTGCCTTTTCTTTACAGACAAGAGAAACCAGAGTGTTATCTTGCTTATAACAGCTCTTTCTGATGAAAGTGTTTACTGCGAGTCTTACTCTCTGCCTCAATGAAGGTAGTCTGTAAATTTTCATGTTCTGAGTTTCGACGGCGGGTCGCCTCCAGCTCCATGCGCAGCTGCTCATTTTCCACAAGGGCACGTTGTTTCTGCACGCGCTGCTCATCCAACTCTGCCTCCAAACTGTTGATCTGGGACTTGAGCTGTGTGATGTAGCGCTGAGCCTGCAGGAGTGAAGCACAGACTGGCGTTCAGCAGATGCTCCTATGAGTTAAAATGCAGTTTATTAAACATTTTAATAAAAATTTAAAAGTTTATTTTATCTATTTTGCATCTCAAGCTTGCAAAGCTTTAATTTATCATTCCAGCTTTTCCAGAAAACAAGTCAAGGGTGTTAGAAGGGAAAAGTGCCCCCCCCCCAAAAAAAGGTTTAAGTTGGGATTGTATGTGTGACGTCAAGTTGACTTCTTTCCTGTCATATCCTGTTCAGAGGCTACTTGCCACATTCTACATGTCAGGAGCAGCGTTTGCATCCGCCTAACACATGACCCAGATTCCTTTACACATAGATAATCTCATCCTCCCATGTCTCGCGTACACAGAAAACTGTCTGGAACACCAGCAGCTAAAAGTCGTTACCTCTGATTTGACTCTCTCCAGTTCTGTTCTCAAAAGCTCGAGTTCTGACTTCAGGCTTTCAATCTGGAGATCCCTGCCAGACAGAGAACAGAGCGTCACAGTGTGGCGGCACAAAAAAAAAAAGAGAACCAACTGATTAAACGATGACAGGTTAATGGTGAACAAACAACCAGACTCACCTGTCATCAAAACCTCCATTTGGAGGTCCAAAGGCCTGATCAAATATGTCCATCTGCTAAGAAAAATGTACACATTTAACAAAAAGCTTAAAGTGTAAACCATGTACACCTGTGCGTTTTTAACTGTTGATTTATACCTGTGCCTGTGCCTGGACGCTGGATGTTGAGACATTGCTAACCTCAATGAGTGGCTCAGGATCATCATCATCTTCATCTGGTTGCTCTGATTCATCATCATCAGGGATGACCACCACTGGCTTCACATGTCTGGCCAGTGAGGCCGCGTGCAGGAAGTTTGGTGGGGACTGCGAGGAAACAAACATGATATCATAAAACATCATAATCTGGTGAAGGTGAAATAGTATTAACAATCGAACAAAGGTTTCTATGTCAGTAATAGTCTAATTTCCCCAGTTAACAGGCAGCAGTTGCAGTATAAGGTTATGACATTGATAACATCCAAAATGGGAATTCCCCGTTACTCTGTAAGCAAGGCAAGTTTATTTGTATAGCGCATTTCATTTACAAGACAAATGCACTATACTCTTACTTCTGGCAGCCTGGGAATCTGGATCAGCCTCTTGAAGTAAATCATATCTCTGGCTTTATTAAAGAAGTCCTTAAGGCTGTGTGAGAAAGGAAAACAAGTTAAACTTGCTCTAATATTCACTTCATATTAATGCAAAAAATACTGCACGTCGTAGAGACTCATTTCAGATTAGTGTTTTGTTAATTTTGCTTCTCTCACAATGGTTAGCTTTCTTTATGCAAGGTAAATGCTGTACAGTACCAAAAGTCAGAGAAAGCATTACCTAGACTTAAAACTACACAGTTTGTGATAATCCTTTGACAGCTTTACCAGAGCAACAAAGGCTGTGAACAGAAAACAAATGGTGGGGGTTGGGATACCGTGATAGTTATATATGCGCCAGATTAAAGTGCTGTGGTGACTGGGTGGGGCAAGATTATGTTGCAGATTTCTCTTTGCTTCATTTAAAAAAAAAAGAAAAAAAAAAAAGAAGGAAAGAAAGAAAAAAAGTTGACTTCACCTGCGGAACTGTTCATGGAAACGATCGCGGTGTCCTTGTAACGTATCCGCAGGGAGACCTAAAATTATAAGGCATGAATCAAGACTGGGTATAATATGTTGAATTACTTCAGTAACATTTAAAAAAAAAAAGCTTTTATTGGCCTGGGGTGCAGAATAAATAGTTATCTTAGTTAAAAACCATCCTTACAGGCATGCAGCTTGAAAAGCAGCTTGACGGTGAAGTGGTAAAGGTGGCTGGAGTCTTGGATGACCTGGATGAGTGGGGCCAGGCGACACTGGCCTGATGTGAGAGTGGAGATGGCAATGGATGTGTTCAGCTGTCTGATCACTGGAAAGAGAGAGGGGGAAAAAAAGAGACAGGATCATTTAAGTATTTTTGATAATCTGAACTTTCTGTCAATATAATTATAGACTTATTGAGAAATTTTATGTGCAGGATATGCTACATTGTTTGAATTCTATATTCATTTATATTGATCAAAGCCCCTTGTGTGGTTTTTACACACATTTACAGCAGCTCTGTATTGAAACTCCTAGTAAAATAAAGCACACTTTGACTGCTAAACACTGCCAAAGAGTTTTCATTTTTACAAATCTTAAACATAGTGCTTATACTGGGAGAGGACCCATTTCATTCACAATTTAGTTACAATATTTGTTTATGGTTGTGATTCTGGGCCTCCACCCTGCAGGCCTGGGAGGAACATCACATTACTGGCAAGCAGGAGGAAATCATGTGATCTAATTGCAGGCATTTCCTCATCAGTTAAAATCAAGGAAAAAGGAGGTAAAACTTGACTTTGGCACGACAGTCTTTGTAAAAAACAAGCAGATCACAAATAGCTCACAGTAACTCTCTTTCTTGACAAGCTCATAGCTGTTTGTGCATAAATAGATAATGTCAGCAGGCAGTGGCCCTCAGTTGTAGCTCAGGTTTCTTCTGCTTGGAAAAGTCAGATAGGGGGAAAAAAAAGGTGGGAGGAGTTTTTGTTTCACCTGTCTCAGCCAGCCGTAGCTCTGTGTCCATGTAATCAAACACCTCAACTGTGAGCTGGAACCTGCAGGAGAGAAGTTGATACTTTCGTTAGACCGAAAAGAGGCCCCACTCAAACACAATGGTGCTGTGACTCTCCGAAATTAAGGAGCAGCACAGCTTGTCTGTTTATTTTATGGACAAAGTTGAGTATCCACAACTGTGGTCATGGTTGAAGATTATTGGTATAAATGGACATTCCACATTAAAAGTTACTTTTGCAGTGCTAAGCAACTCACACATTATTAACGTCGGTTCCTGCAGTACGCTCCAGTACTTCATCTGTGACCTCCAGGTTCGGTGGGATTTCTGAATGCTGCGTTGAAGTGCAATTTGTGAGATTTATTGCCAGTTTTTATTCACATTGTTAATTCCTTGACAGTTTTGATACATTAAATTTGTGTGATAGATTAAAAAAAAAACAAAAAACATTTACCTTCGTATGAAACTCCAGCTTTGTGCAGAGCAGTTTGGTGTACAGAGTCACCAACTGCCCATACCTATCATGGAGCTGGGCCTGATAAAAAAAAAAAAAAGAAAGAAAGAAAGAAGATGAGAAATAAGATTTACATTTTGGTAATCAAAAGAAAAAAAAATTTAAAACTCACCCATAATTTTCCAACTTCAACTAGAGAACTGTGATGTCTCATGCAGTCCTGTAGAACCTGTGAAAGTGAGAGTAAATAAACTAGTAACACCCTGAATTATGTTATAATTATGTCTTTTTTTATTTTAATGTAGAAAAAAAAAACAAAGTTCTGATTTAAATTTTCACAAAACAGATCAAATCTGAGTCTTTAGCCTTATACTAGTCATTTACGTCTTCATTCATCTTATGTCCAGCTTACAAAGTTGAAGACATACAGTGGATAGTAACAGAAAAAAGGGGAAAGAACTTGGCTTACATTGCGGTGGCCATCCCGCAGGATTTTGTGCAGTACATGGCAGAACTTCCAGCTAAGGATGGAGCTGCTGTGCAGAGGGAAACCCTGTGCATAGGACCAGAAGGTGAAGGCTCCCTTCTCCCTGTGGGTCCCAAGGATGATTCCTGTTTTTGTTGTCGTTAGGGAGGAAAAACTACCACAGAACTTAGTTACACTGGTAACTAATGAAATCACTCAAATGGTCTTTCCTTGTTGGTTATGTTGATGTTTTACAAAACAGACTTCTTTTTTAACACCTTAAATTTGACATATTTTGTTTGCACAATTATACATCTAAATCCTTTAATTTTCCAGTCAACACAGTTAAATTAGTCCTAATGGTTACACACAAAGTAAACTAAAAACAAGGCTTCTATCTGACTTTTGTTGCTCGATCGTTATCCTTCTGGTTACTCTACCAGCATGTCATTAAAACAGGAAATCTTTCATTCATTTTTTTCTGTACCTTTCTTGTTCCCATTAGGGGTCGCGGGGTGAGCTGGAGCCTATCCCAGCAGTGTTTCAGGTGAAGGCAGGGTACACCCTG
>JBAMHW010000012.1:16258300-16281257 GCA_037177495.1 Rhadinocentrus ornatus | reverse complement strand
ACTGTACCAAATATTAACATTGATTATCTCAGGTGTTCAAATACTTATTTGCAGCTGTTTCATACAAATAAATTGTTTAAGAAATCATACATTGGGATTTCAGGATTTTTTTATTTTTTTTTTTATTAATATGTCTCTCACAGTGGACATGCACCTACAATGAAAATTTCAGACCCCACAAAGATTTTTAAGTGGGAGAACTTGCAAAATAGCAGGTGTTTAAATACTTAGTTTCCTCACTGTATGCTTTTATACGATGTTGACTTGAAATTTAGAAATGCACTACCTACAGTGGTGGTGTAAAAATCTTTTTGTATTGTATATAATTCAGCATTTCCATCTTTTAATTGGATACAAAATGCTTCTATTCTAACTTGCAAAATAGCAGGGTGTTCAAATACTTATTTTCCTCACTGTTATGTTGATATTTGGCCTTTATGGTTCAGTGAATAACTTTGCATTAAAATGATTTCTCAAACAAATTTTGCTGATATTATGATTCTTTTCAGCTGATCTAGCAAAGTTCTATTTCAATCCCACTAATTGTCTATATAGTGTAAGAGACCTTCAATGAAAAGTGTTGCACTTTGCAAAAACAACTTAAAAGAGATGCATACAGAAGGGAGGTGAAGATGGGAACATTGGTGTTATGCTAAAAACTTTATGTCCATCATGGAGATGCTGTCAAGTCAAGTCAAGTGAAGGTAGTTAAACCTGAAGCTAGATGCTGCTTCACCCATTAGAAATTACATGTCTTCCACCTCCTGACGTCAGTTTGGAGGTGGAGGCAGGATAGTTTACCAGCTGTTTCTGTCTGAGTTTGCCTAGATAGGTGAGGCAGAAATGTTGCACCTCAGGAGCACAAAGACCACATGAAAAGATGAGGAAAATAACTTGTATTGTTACTGTGGGTGCAGTGTTTATTACAGGGTAAAGAAGCCACCCCAGGTTCAATCCTGAAGTCTACCTGGCCCATTTTCCCATCTACCTTAGTGCCACTTTGACAACATGGACCAAGAAAAGCCTTAGGAAGGTTTTCCTCACCAGGTTGGCGGTGTTTGGACACCATGGGAAGTCTTTAGTTATATGAAGTCCCAGGAATTTAATCGTGTCCAACACATCCACCCCCTCACTGTTAATGGAAAGTGGGAGTGGTGTGGTCTTCTTGATACTCCTAAAGTCCACTATGACTTCCTCAGATAACCTGGTGATCAGAACCAAGTTGTTATCTGAGCACCACTCCGCCAGATCCACCTGGACCTCCTCTTCTCGAGGGGGTCTCCTCGTCGTTCTGTGATAAGTCCCACTCTAGCCACAAACTATGATGTTGTAGTGGTAGGTGGAGTCCTGGGTAAAGAGCGTGAACAGGACTGGCCTGCGGCACACAAGTGTTCATGATGAGGTTGGGGGATCAGATAAGCTTACATCTCCCATCAGATCAACAATTATGAATGCAAATGAAATTTTTTAAGTTTCCTTCTACTAAAGAAATTTTTAAATCCATCCACCAGATCCACACCAGCTAACTTTCTCTCCAAGAAAATTTGCAACTTTCTTTTAGAAAATACTTTCTAATGATATATTAGCTTTCTGTAATACTGCAACTCATGCCACCATTTCCATTACTGAGAAATCTGATTAGTCAAATGGCAGGACTTTTACCTAAGTCTGTCACAGAATCTAAATCCCTCTAGAGCAGGTTAGGTTTCCAGTTGAAGTTTCCAAGATGAGAAGACCCACTATGATACAGAAAATAAAGAAAAGACACAATGCTGTTTTGTATTTTGTGTCCACTTCTCTGGAACAAATATGAAAATGTCTCAATATTCAAGATTAAACTCAAATCCTTTTCATCCTCACATGCCTGCACTTATTAACTGTACTAACATTTTGATATATATTTGTGTGTACCTGCCTGGATTTATGCATACATTATGTTTATATTTGTGTTTATGGTTGGAGGTATTCAACTTTTATTGTTTTCTTATGTAAAGAAGAAGAATGTGTAATGAAATATGTTGTAGTGTAAATAAAGATGCCTTTGCCAAGTTGCCATTACAATAGAATCTTTCCTGTGTTGAACATGTAATACAAGAACCAGGTAATTTATTTATTATAATAGAAATTCTCCCAGGAAAAATAACTTTACTATTAAATCCTTTTTTGTTCATTGTGCAGAAATCAGGAAGAACAACATCCAGTAAATGGGAACCAACAACTAACTGATCTCTTGTGTCTTACAGGAAATTCTAGCTCTGGGTCAAATGACAGAGACACTGCAGTTATGGTTACAAGTAACGAAGCAGATTTATTTCTTCTTTTATATCACATGGTTGTCAATATTTTGATCAAACTGAACCTTGTATTGGATTTGATTAATTTCTCACAAATATTAGCATGTGTACACTTTACAGTCAATAATAAAGTAAATAAACAAATAAATAATAAAAATAAAATAAATAATAATCTACCCTTGGAGGTTTAATTTAGAAATAAATCAATCTGTAATACGGAGGAAACCAAAATGTGTTACAGAAAGTTAAGATGATTAACTTCAGTATGACAACCTGATGTTTGTGGCTTACAAAACATTTCAATATATTTTTCTTTCCAGCTGACAGATGTGGAGCATTCCCTGTAGTTGAGGATGGTGATTTTATCCCTGATGGTCAACGTTCTTTAAAGTTCCAGTGCAAACATTTTTATACACTAGTAGGTCCAGACACAGTGGTGTGTTACAGCAACGGGCAGTGGTCTGAGGTTCCCACCTGTAGAGGTAAAAATCAACACTGATAGTTTTTATTCCAAAAATCTCTTGTAGATCCAGAAAAAATATTCATGTGTTTGTTTGTTGTGTGCAGCTAACTACTGTTCTGTGAACACTGGAGAATATACAGACTTAGTAAATATTGGAGTCAAATTCGTAACACATGGTGAAACAGACAGACTGGATTGTGTGGACAAGTTGTATTATCGTAGTTATGCTTTGGTGAAGTGTAACAATGGAAGACCAACAATATCCCATTGTAAGTATCACTTTAAGTTCATTATATTTATTTGGTATATTTCAAATGGAAAAAGAAAAAAATCTACAGCATAAAATCAACATGATTTTCTAATAATGTGCAGTTAAAGCATCACGTTTGCTGACATTTAGCAGAAGGCATAAACAGAAAGAGGTCGTCAACAGAACTATAAAGGCTACATGTTTAATGTGATTACTCTGTATTTGATGAAACCAAATGAAACCTGGTCCTAAATTGGGACCTATTTACAATATATAAAATAAAAAATAAAATATGTACATGTTTTTCATGTAATGTGTACAAAAACAAAAAATGTTGGGATAAAAGGGCTGTAGGCTGATCTGAAGTCTCGCTGGTTGGTTCCCAACTCTGAGTAAGTTTCTGGGTTTATGGGCTCTCTCTAATTTAGGAAGTAACAGAATGAAATGAGATGAGAACAGAAAAGTTTGTAAACATTTAGAAAACCAGCCTTCATTTTTAATGACAGGTCATTAATTCTCTTTCTGTTGTGCTTTAAAATAACTTTACAGGTTGTAACAAGTTCCAAATAAATACAGTAAGTGTTCCACTTTCATTTAAAACAAACTACATTTATATTCTACTTATTGATGCACACATTGTATCTAGAGGTGACAAATGAAGCATCATTACTCTGAACTTTATTATATTATATCTACATTTATATTTTATTATTTAAACTACAAATAACTGGTTATTATTTCTTGTGTTTTGTAACCAGGAGTTGTGCTGGACTCGGGGTGAGATGACAAACTGAAGACAAATGTTAGTGTGGAAGATTGCAAAAATAATAATTAAAATCATACTATCACACACTGTGCTGACTTGTCTGTGTTCAAAGCTTCAATAAAGTTTTCTGCTGGAAGTTTAACAGGAAGTTTCCTGAAACTGTCGGCTTCATTATTGTGTTTAAATTCTGTTTCAAAAGCACTCCATTTGTCTGTCCGTCCATCACTGCAGGAGACACATAATTTTTTCTTCATGATGATTTTTATTTGGTGTCTTCCCTCCACCCATTTTGCCTGGAATGCTTAATGGCAATCTGGCACTCTCTTGAGAGAATGCCATTCACAAACGTCAGAATGAGTCTGCTTACAATCATGTTCATCAGGCAGAAATACAATTACATACAGTTCACGTTCACCCAAAATATGAGCTGTTGGCACCCATAATGAATTAAGTCAACTGGTTTAAATCACTTTTTTTTTTTCTATTGATGTGTCTTGATTCAGCAGGTGTGGAAAATTGGTTCTCAGGAAAAACGTCTCTGGATACCGGCTTGAAGGAATAAAATGAGATTTATGATAAAAAGTCAAGCAATACAGATTTCTGTAGTAAAATCTGCAGGTCCGGGATCAGAACAAAAAAGACCTCAAGACCAATGTGGGCTGTGGTCTTATATACTCTTTTAGACAAAGACATTCTTTAGGTCTGAAGTAAGCAAATCATAACCAGACACATATGTTTACATATAGGATGTACGTGCGGTTAGGTCATGCATATGGGATTGTAAGTCCACTTTCTAAGAGAGATTGCCGTATATGGTAAAAGTTAAGTGTGTCTTATGTAATGCTATGCCTAGACACTTCATAATTCCCCACTTTGGGACAGTAATGAACAGTCCCGAAAAAAACAACTACAGAAGACTCAAATTAAAGAAACACATATGAGAGCCCCAAAAGAAACAAAAAAAAAAAAAAACGCCCAAAAGACGCTAGTTGACCCATCGGACCCCCTTGGGCCTAAGTCCTGCTTAGCAATTCTCACCTCCGAAACAAAAATAATAAGCACTCGAGGTCACCTATATGTATCCACGTAATAAGAGTCATAGAATATTATCTATACTCCTAATGCTCGATTTTTTTTTGTTTGTTAACACAACATAATTATGAGGACAGTGTGTGAATGAAAAACTTCATCAACAGTCAGTGTGCTGCTCTCAACCTTTGTTTCAAGACAAAAATAAGGCTCCCTAAATTGTTTTTAAGTGACCACTGACATACAGCATGGTCTAACAGTAGGCTATTAATAACCTTTATGCAACAATGACTATATACGTTTACAATACAAATACAAGAAAAGGCTGTACATAAAATGGCATTAATCCTCTCATTATACTTACCATCTGGTTCATACCTGGTTGCAGCAGGTTTCAGGCACTTTCCCCCGTCCTCTGGTGAGCTCCAAAGAGCTGTCGCAGCCCTGTTGAAGCAGCCAACATCCAGCAACAATTCTGTGCCTGAATAAATATGCTCACGGTTATAAATGTTTAGGCTGTGGCGAATCGTGGCATCCGCTTCGGCAGGCTCTGGCAGTCTGTGGCAAGTCATGGCTACAACCGGAAGCAGTGTTGCCAGATTGGGAATGTTAAAGTATCGTACCAGAAGCTTAAAACTATTGTATTGTTAGTAAAATTATCGTACACGCCTAATTGTACACTATAATTTAGTTTTAGCTTTAAATAATCTTAACACAATGGTTGTAAAGAAGCACCTCCTACAGAACAGCACCTCGGGCCATGTGAAGTGCTGGATGAACCCCAAATTTGCATTGAAAAGTCTACATCAGTTATACTGAACTGTTTTCTACATGGCTATTGTTTATGTTTGTCTAAAGTCCTGCTTTATTAATATTTTTAGAGTTTGTTTATACATTAGGATTAATTATCAGGTGCTTTAAAACTTCTCTTTAAGATTATTAAGAGGATTGTGATTTCTTCATTTCAACACATATAGGGGTGTAAATTCTCCGTACATTCAAACAGCTTTATTTATTTCAACATCCACTAAATGGTCCAAAGCTCTAATGGCAACGTTGTGCTCTGCTAAGATGCCAGCCAACTTTACCTCTGCTGTTTCACCTCGAGCTGAGCGGTCTCTGGGGTCTTCTGCAGACATTGTGCTATCGACTTCTGTGCTGGGACCAGGCATTTTTGTTTATTTAGATATTTTTTAGACCTCGCATGTTTCTTCAAACAGTGAGCTCCGCCACCATTTGATTGTTGCAACAGAACGCCTTAGTGCTTACACCAGCGAGAGGCTTTAGCCACCAATTAAATACAGATGATTTTTTTCATCCTTGCCTGTTGTTTTTTTTAAATCCTTGCTCATGCCGTGCCTCTTGGCAATTACTTTGCTAGCTGCAAATTGCTACATGGCCACACTGAATATTTATATTCTCCTTCCTCACGTAAAACTCCATCTGTCATCATGGGTTACATGAGCATTGATTGGTTGTAAGGAAACATATAAGCAGGAAACTGAGCAGTCAAAGAATCTGTTTCCCAATAGTGTTAAATGAGGAAATAACTGTTGCCGACCGGCTGTTCTATGCAGTGACGCAAGGGGGAGCCAGCTCAATGGAGATGGGAGCGACTGCAGCCGGGAGACTTGTGAAGCTGAAGCCGGCGTGAGCAGAAGAAGGCTAAGCTAAGGGAGTAACAATACGATAAATGCCAAAAGTACAAGGGACAGCCGAAGTATTGCTTATCCCCTCGGGTCTCACAGTTCTTGCTGTACCTGTTTGCTGCCTCAGATGAGACAATTAAACATTATAAGCAGAAAGAGTATCAGCGTCCTTCGTTGCTAGCACGCTAAGAAGCCGGCCTGGGCGGACACGAGTTACCAACACACGAGCCAAGTTTTCATGAAGTCAGACGTCTCTAAACCACGGCTAAGAGCAATAAGTCTGAAGGTAACATAATGTACCCACATAATGACAGAGCCAAATTATCGTACATTATGGGATTTGTGGAATTATTGATCGTACAGAGTGTTAAATTATCGTACAAATACGATAATTATTGTACATCTGGCAACACTGACCGGAAGTGGAACAGCATGTTGCCACTGCCACGATTTGAGCTTACTCCCGGCAACGGTGACAAGAACTGTCAGTCATTGATTAATGACGCTGTTAGTCTCACCGGACCGGTAATTGGACTAATACTTCACCAGAGAAACGATTGGTTAGAAGAGGCTGGTGTCCCTCCCCCCGGAGCGGTTTTTTCTCCAGTTTTTCAGTGTGAGTTACAGAGTTTCAAACCAAAGCAGCGAGAGAACACTGCCAAAAATCTCCCGTTCACAACTAGCAGCGGTGTAGACGAAACTCCGGAAAAAGTGGATGTTGCAAAGTACATCCACCCAGATATCAAAGTAAAATTTCATCCTTACAAAATGATGTTTGGAGAAGATTTTAACATTTGAAACTCAAGTTTCAAGGTTTCAAAACTTTTTTGCAGACATGCACACAGCAGTTTTCAGATTTCATTTTACAAGGTTTCAAAAGTTTTTTGCAAACTAATGTGGTGGGAAAACAATGCCATATTTGAAACTTTGAAAATGTATAATTGAAAACAGCAAGGTTGCGACGAGAGGTTTAAATGTGATTTATTGATAAGATAAATGTTTAAATGTTTTGCACTTTAAATATTGCACTTTGAGGGATTTCCTTTGTTCCCTACATCAAGTTTTAAATTATGAGCTATGAACTGAGCTAGTTGATTTTAAAATGTGTGAACTGAATTTTGAACTAGTTCATGCAAAAATGTACTTTCCCCACACTGGGTGCCAACAATGCTGAAAGCATAAACATGCTCATGACAAGAGTTTGAACTCATGATTTAGAAAAACAATAATACAGCATGATGTAATAGATAGTTCTGTTCAGTTATAAAGCAAACAGGCTTGTTTTCATAAATATATCTGACGTAGAAAAGAGCGCTGCAGCCATAGACATATCAAATAAACATATCTCCATCAATTTTCCAGCAGTTTCGATTTGCTGAAATTTTTTTTGTCTTTAACAATATCCCAAGTTAGAAAATGATGGAGTCAAACTCATAGCACACGGTGAAACATTGACACTGAATTGTGTGGATATGTTTTCAGTTCGTAGTTATGCTTTGGTGGCATGTAATAATGGAGAAAAAAGGATATCCATATGAAAGTACCTCTTTAAGTTCATTATATTTGTTTGTTATTTTCTAAATGGAAAAAGTAAAGCATAAAATCAACATTATTTCTACAACAGAACAATAAAGGTTACATGTTTAGTGTGATAAAAGTAAAACAAAAGGCTTCCAGGCTGGACTGTGTTTATAGAACTATATGAAACCTGGTCCTAAATTGGGACCTAGGATTAAACCTGACTGGATTAGAGGTGGTCTCTCTGATGATTAATTAATCATTAATTTTCTTTCTGTTGTGCTATATAATAATTTTACAGGTTGTAACAAGGCCCAATTAAGTTTGGTTAGTGTTCATCTTTTATTTAAAATAAACTCTACATTTATGTCTTATTGATGCACACATTTTATACTTTATTATATTAATCTACGTTTATATTTTACTATTTAAACTACAATTAACTGTTCATTAATCTGCACAGAGAAAGAAAACTGGTCAGTGGTGACCATCCCTGTTCTAATGACAGCACACCTTGCACAGTCCTGGGGCAGCTGAAACAAATCAAGCTTTTTACTCTGTTGATGTGAGACCAGTCAGTGCACTGGACAAAAAGAACTAAGATCCATAGAGATCCAAGAGGATACAATTCTCAATATCAATGGCATATCCTAACTGTTTCCGGGGATATACGGGAAGATCCCATCTGTTACAGATCCTTTGCATACCCTCTGTATACACATCTAAAGCAAATCCTAGTATAGGATTTTTTCCGTATACACATAAGTCGCCGATCCTACATCATATTTTCTGCATTCATATCTGTGACAGATCCAAAAGGATATCATTTACACATACATCTGGAACAAATCCAAAACCCAACTCATATACAACTTAATTTTGCCCTCTCTGGCAACCCTTGTCCATTTTTAAATGACCATTTGTTTGAATTACTTAATTACTAATTATTAACTTTTTTCTGTAAAATAAATATAACACAAATGTGCCTTTGGCATTAATTGTGGTTAGATATGTCAAAGATTAGCAAAATAATTTTTTTTTAATTTAATTGTATTTTCAATATAGTTTTAAATACTTCCTCTTGAGAACATGGGCAAAAACCAAGCAGAAATAAACATGTTTAAAGCCTGGTACAAAAATCCATTTTAGGACTAATAGGTGAAGTTTACCTTCATAACAACTATGAAGGTGTGGCCTAAAAAGTAGCTTTTATTTATTTTTTTATTTTTTTGGAAAAAATAAATATATTTGAAAATATTGCTCTGTAGAAGATTTTGATGACCCCTATAGTATATTCACTTTCAAAAGTTTGTGTTTTTCGGCTCTAAAAACATGGGTTCAATATGAACGACACACCCAAATGATAAAAAAAAAAACTTAAGTGGTTACACCTCAACTCATCTCTGTGTGGACATGGTCTTATCACACTGGCTCTAAATAGTAAACTCAGGGCCCCCCTTTGAGGTCCTGGGATTCCAGATTGGGAACCACTGATATTGAGTATTAGCATCAGGCCTTAAGGATTAAGATGTCAGGATGTCTTCTGTCTTTTCAGGTAATTCAAAACTGACTCAGTGAGCAGTGTGTTGTCGCAATGACTGAAATCAACTAAACTAAAATATGGCAAGGATAAATAGGTGAAGTTTACCTTCATGACAACTATGAGGGTGGTGAATTTTTTTCTAACTCATCCGTTTGGATGTTGTTTAATCTTGAAATTTGGCATATATAGGGGCGTGTCCTTTTGATTGACAGGTATCCAAAATCCGTGGCAAGAAGAAGTGTAGCACAAACAAGGTTTTTAGCCAGCTTAGCTTTAGCCCGCCTACCTCCGTTAGCCGGTTAGCTCACGTTAGATCCGAGTTGGCACAGTTAGTTATGTAGAGTTGCCTAAACAGGCAGCTCGGAGTTTGATAGATATCAATCATTAACCCCCACGCTCACAGCACCCCTCTCAGCTCCGCCACTTTGCCAATTTTTGTAATTCACAGGAGTGACGGCAGGCATGACGCTGTCAAGATGGCGAATGAGCTTCACTTTTGCTCTTCAGAAACCTATGGGTGATGTCACAGAGGCTCCATCCATCTTTTATATGTCTATGGGCAAAACAGTACCATTGACTTTGATTACAACTATAAATTTGAATCTGATTGTAATTTTAGTTTTAAACGATTCATTATTTAATGTCAGCATTTCATTTGGACATTTTTCCTTTTCACCAGATTCAGCTGTTTTCACAGTGTAGGCAGAGCAGGAAATCCTGGTATTTTCGACAGTTATGACATCATAGGCCCACCAGGGGATGCTAATAGTGATTTCTTTTGTTGTGTTTGAAGTGATTTCTGATTATCAACATGTTGATTTAGATGTTGACTACGAATTGACACTAAACTTTATATTGTAATCCACAGTAACTGCAATATCGTTTACTGCTAATGTGTCGTGTTACATATAATAGATATTGCACATGCATCTTTCTATCTACCTCACAACGTTTTCATTTGCACAGCCAATCATTCATTTTTCAGGCACAACAGCTTATGTAGCACACGGCCCATTTATGTATATAGATTATTTACTCAGCGTTTTTTTGTTTATCCTATCTTTTTCTTCTATCTAGTTTTTAATTTGTTTTCTTCTATTTTATAATCATTTGTACCATTAGTGTGGACGGCAAAGTAAGAATTTCATTGTTCAGGGAAACTTGTTTCCTTACTGGGCAAATAACAATAAACCTTTTGAATCTTGACTCTTGAGGACATCTAAAAAGTGGTGGAGCCACAAAGATAGGGGTGGGAGGAAGGTAAACAAAGTCAGAAGGTAAACAAAGTCTTTAAGAGCCTGGTTACACTTGGAGCTATATTCCAGCGCCAGGGTAACAGTGTGTGTGTGTGTGTGTGTATGCCCTGTACTGTTTGTGCTGTTTTTTTTTTTTTGTTTGTTTGTTTGTTTGTGTGTGTGTTCTTTTTTTCACTTTTATTGTTTTTGCCAGCCCTAAGACAAATTCATTGTATGTGCAAACTTACTTGCCAATAAAGACCAATTCTGATTTTGAAATGGTTTATTAGCCAGAGATGCTGAGTAAAAATAAGAAAATTTACTTGAAGTAGCCAGTCAACTTCAGTCATCAACTTTGTTTATTAGAATATTAAAAAAAACAATGCTACAACTGCTAAAATGCTGGAAAGGACAAGTTAAAAAAATGTATATAGAAAACATGGCTTATTACATATTTTGGGAGAAACATCAAATCTTATTCCAAAATCATTAAAAAAAAAGGGTAAATAAGAACAAAAGGTAATGCAGTAATGGTTCAGTAATCTTTAAGTAATCAGTAATGTTTTAGCCTAAACATATCCTTAAACTTACAGTAAGTGCATCTCAGCGATGACAGTGGAACAACAATGCTTACAGTTTCCTCCCTAATTCTTGAAAACCTAACCTTAGTCTTGGTATAGCACAACGGCCACAACAATTCTTTTCAGTGGAAAGTATGTTGCACAGGAAAATGGTTGAAAACCTACTTCCCAAAACAGAACATGGCTCACTTTGACTGTAATAATATCTATCACAGTGTTGTTTGAACCATTTAACCTCAGCCACAGTGTGCTTAGCTTTAAGTGTTCCACCATCTTTTTTTCCAAAAGACTATGACCTTAAACATTTTGGAAATCAATGCTGGTCGAGCTTCAGCTTTCAGATCAATAAAAGGTTCTCCAGTTTTCTCATCATTTTTTAGACGCTTTGCAAATAAATATGACTACAGCTCTTTAGTCTCCTGTTGATTGTAATTCCCCACCCCCCAGTGTGCATCTGTCGAACCAGATGGCGTTAAAAGATACCCTGTGTTCACAGTCATTTTTGTACATAGTCTTAAACATTAAAAGGAGAGCTTCACTTTCTTCATAAGAAATGTGCCTTTGGTGTAGAAGTGGAAGCAGAGTCTCTAATGTATCATCAAATGTCAACATCATCAAGCTTATGTAACTGCTCCATGTTTAGTATGTAGCTGCATTTTGATGCTTTCTTTTTGGAGAATTCAAAATGATGTTCAGGCTTTCTTGGTAGACATATATGTTTCTGAAATACCTGCCAATCTAGCAACTATTTACGCATCATAATGATTTCTGTATGTTGGTTATTGGTATGGAAGCCACCTAAAATCTCATTTGCCCTTATAGGGAAAGCATCAAAATGAATGTCTATGATACATGATTTTAGGTGCAAATGAAGGTGCAATACACCACTCTCTTCCATATTGTGCTCGATAGCATTACAGAACATTTTGAGACATCTGTGTGCATCATCTCAACTTGTTGAGACAATCCAAGAACAAAGAGTAATTGCAGCAGAGACAAAACACTTCCAGATATTATAATCTACTTAAGGCAAAAGACCTGTAAGGGCCTGTAATAAGTGCATACTCATATCTTCTGCTGCTGTAAAACCATCAAAGGTTGACTCAACTTTTCCAGGAATTCTTGGATCAAGGTCACTCGAGACTTTTAGGGAAACTACTCTTAACTGTAAAATATGGAAAGACGGGCTATTTAGTATACCTTTATCTTTCCACACTTGCATTACTCTGTATCGCTGTATCCAAGATGTTATGCATGGGATCAATAACATGTATTCGAACAGGGTCAAAATAAAGCAAGTCATAAAGTATACTATACCTGGCCCCATAAATTCCTTTAACCTGGCATCATCCTTTTTCCTGCCAAAAAAATGTGATTTTTTTTAACTGTTCACACTGAAAACCTGAGTAGTCAACCTTGTTTTCAATGGTTCTTGGAAATTCTTTTAAACATTTAGAGCATCCCATTTTTGCCACGTGACTTAGAAACCCTTTGGTCTTGCGCGATGCTGGAATATCCCTTGACTAACACAGTAGAGCTATAGTAACACTTTCCATAACCAGAAGAAGTATCTGATACTGCATAAAAAATACTAATGACATCAAATCTATGTTGTTGCTTTTCTTTGGCATATCCAAGACTCTAATCACCACCAACACCCCATCTCCATAATTATGATCTTATATAAAATAATTAATGTTTTGTTTATTTTCTTAAAAATAGTAAATCATTCAAATAATTGATAAGTGTTTTAAAGATTTAAAGTATTACAATTCTTTAAAAACTGATTCCTACATACAGGCAGAAACTGAAACTGTCTAAGCCTGGACATAAGGACATCTAAGATGTGGACATGTGGAGCCCAGGAAAATCTTGAGACAAGCCTGGACTGCACCGATAAGAAAAGTGGCTGGATCACACATCACTCCCAGCAAACCAGCCACTCACCCTCCCCCAACACTACAGGAGATGGGGCCTCTTTAAAGCCTCTTACTTCTAAAGGCAGATTTATGCTTGCACGGTGTCTGCGTCCACGTAACCGCCATGGATCAAATTATTTATTCATTTTCTTCCACAAACTAATAAAGACACTGAACTATACTGGACGCCATTGTTGTTTTAAAAAAGGAAAATACCGAACGAACTGAAGTTAATCGTCAAAATACGACCTGGTGAGTTTACCGGCCGAAACCACCCCTGTTGCCACCTTCAGATTAGGAGGAAAAACTGCAACATAACACCAAAACGATGCACACCCCCTACGCTCGAGTGCGAAAGCAAACTCACCAGCATCAGCTGTGCCGTAGCCGGCTGCACGCAGAAGCCGTGCAAGCATAAATCTGTCTTAAGAGTCCCTTCCCACCCCCACCACACCAACACCTCTCTGTCTTGTAGAAAGAGGCAAACTTCAAGAACCAAACTTCTGCAAGGCTGCCAGTCTTGACTCTTTTTTTCCCCCCCTTTCTATCCTGAAGTGCTACGCTGCTCTGCATTCTTTCTACAATAGAAATCAAATATTCTTCAGCAAGTTCTTCCCATATCTGTTGCAGAAGTTTTGTAGTTTGCTTTGCCTTCAATCTTCTGTCCAGTTCATCCCGACCCAGCTCGGTCTGGAGATTGTGCTGGAGACTTTTAAGCT
Organism: Rhadinocentrus ornatus; assembly: GCA_037177495.1. NCBI lineage: Eukaryota > Metazoa > Chordata > Actinopteri > Atheriniformes > Melanotaeniidae > Rhadinocentrus > Rhadinocentrus ornatus. The sequence goes on along the minus strand of JBAMHW010000012.1, from coordinate 16,267,291 downwards.
TTCTAGCTTGTTCTTTTTTCCTGAGGTAGTTCTGGCATAGCTTAGACTTCTGTTTTGGGTCATTATGTTGATGTAGGACGATGGATATTGTGTGACACTGCAGAATGCTGTGGTAGCTGTTTTGGTACAGTGTGCCTCTCACTCTGTCTCTGACCCTGGATCAAGCAAAACAGGCCCACTTACTCCTCCATGTTTTACAGTTGATGCCACACTGTGGACCCTCCTTTCACCTATTCAGCGCCATACAAAGATCCTGCGTGATGAAATAAATTTCAATTTTTGATTCATCAGTCCATAATACCTTCTTCCAATCTTCAGTAGTCCACTTTCCTTTGTACCAGTTCAGACTATTAATTGGACTTGACTGACTTAAGATGCAACAAATAACTTAAAAAATTGGGGTTTTGTAAAACTCCTGGTACAGCTTTTTGGACCAAAATGCACTACTTATACAACGCAGTGTTGTACAACTGTACCATCAACAGCAGTAATTAATAATAATAATGTTTTATAACTAAATAATTCCAGCTGAGAAGTTTGTTCTCTGGATTTAACCCATCCTAGTGTTATGCTGTTTGTTTTTATATTTTATTGTTTTTACACCATCACACCAAAACAAGTTAAATTTATGTGTAAACTTGTTTGGCAATAAAGACACATTCCTATTCTAAAAGAGTTTATTTAGCTGACATGCTGAATAAAAAAAAGAAAACAGCTTGAAGTAGCCAGTCAACAATGACCAAGTAATCGGCATTGTTTGTTAATAAACAATATTCTTAAATCTCTCCTCACGGGGCAGATTCATAGGTACATGTACACTAGGTACAAAACATCTAAATTTTTTTACTTTATGATGTCTGTCACACACTTGTGTTAAGCAACTGCTAACAGCAAGCCGCCGCTCACTCTTCGGTGGGGTCCTACTCCTCAACTGTCGCACATAATGTGACATCATCAATTAGCGCCATTGTAGTCCTGTCGTGCGCTGCTGTTCATTGTTGTGTTTTCCAGTAGAGTTCACCAAGTGTTGCCAACTTGGCGACTTTCCAAATCCTCTTGGCGACTTTTTTTTGTCAAAAGTGACGAGTGACAAGTCTAGCGACTTTTACTGTAGTTATTGGAGACTTTTCTTGTATTTTGGAAACTCTGACTTAAAAGCACATATTTTTTGGCAGTTACTGTCATGAACGAGCAGCAGGTGCTGCGGGAACCCCTCCCCAAGCACTCACAGGCGATCAGTCTCACAGTTATTGTGTGGGCCAAGGGAAGATTTTGTGTATTTGGACGATCCCCACCGAGGGAGGAACAAACTTTTTTTTGACAGCATCTTCATTTTTCATCAGTTAAAACAAAAATTATTGGCAATCTCGCCTCTTGCACATTTTTTATTTATCGTCAGCTTCATTAGAGTTGCTGATACCGGCAAACCGAGCGGTCAGCTATGCTCGGGGACCGACATGCTTGATGTAGTTGTAGTTATTGTCCAATGACACGCCTCAAAACTTGCCTGGGGGCGCGGGTGGGTGGTGGGGACTGTAGCCCGCTATTAATAAATGTGGGGTTTTTCTTGCCGGCTTTTAAGCTAGCACTTTTGTTGTTGGTCCCATCAGCCTGTTAAAGCTCACACTACAAACACACTTCTGCACTGCTGAAATAAATTTGCAAGTCACTTTGAGGTAAAATGAATCATTATACAACATTTGTAATCAAGCTTCATACAAGTTTTTTGTAACATGTCCTCAAACTGTCACTGAGCGTTGCACTGAAGTCTGCTTCAAAAGTTAAAGTATCTCTGGTTGCACATTGCCACTTTCCCACATTTGAGGTCCACTGATCCACCTGTCAATTTAACAAAATGATGAGCATGACATCAAAAAAAATAATTTAGCCACAGATTCTTGCTCAAACTGTTTGCTAGCAGACGCCACAGAAATGGAGTGCTGTATGCATGTTTTTGAAAAAGAGTCCTGTAATCCCCTTTACAGACACAGGGTGGAAGAAATTTATTGATTCTGTATTTATGTGGAAAGAGCTTGGTACCAGAGAGCACTGTGGCAGAACAGGCAGTGCAGAAATTTAATCTAAAAACTGAGGTTTGTCATTTTCATGCTACATTGTATTATTGTTTTGTGGATGGCTTTGACTTGCTAAAAGACGGAAAATGGAAATAACTTTTGCTAATTGTCCCTTTATAAATAAGTTAAATTTAAACTTCAGGAACCTGCTGAACTTCCAGCCAACAGTGGCTATCACAGAGACTGCTACAGTCACTCCACTAACATCACAAACATAAAACGAGCCCAGAGAAGAATATTTAAGTCTGTGTGAATCGTGAACTTCAGTTGTGAATCTGTGAAGAAAAAAAAGGAAACTGGCACCAAGGCACATTGATATTAATTACATTAAACATGAGAACCAAACTTTGTCTTTAACTTGTAACATAAGCTTATTGTATTCTTAGAATTATGAAAAAAAAGACTTAATATAATAACTATCACTGGATGCTTCTGAATTTTGCCCCCTGAGCCCCATGCAGCACATTGATGCACCAGCCCCATTACAGCATGAATGAGATTCCTTGAGTTTTAGTTACAATGTCTGATCCTGTGTGAGTAAGCCATAAGGGTATTAAGTTTTTGTCTAGAGGATGAAATTTTGACTCATTGTTTGGACGCACACACGGGAAGTCAATAATAAATTAATAAATCTGATGCCACTAACCTGACATCTTAAGTTCACTCTGATGTAATGGAAGAGACACGAGTTTTTTTTCTTATTCTTGTTTTTTCGTGCTAGGGTTAGTAAGAGAAACGGAAGATGGTGAGGGAACTAGGAACTAGGGAAGCAGACACCAAACTTATTTTGTATGCAGCTAATGTAGCAAAAACATAGCTGTGTCCTGGTAATCAAGATTCCACACACTGATGTCTTTGTGCTGGCTCTTGGGTTCTGCAACAAAATTGATGGTCATCTGTATTTTCACACAGTCTAGGGCAGAGATTCACATATTATTGACATTAACAAGCTTCATGCTCATCTTGGGGAAGACAAATGTGATGTTCTTGTTGGTCTGCATGCATTCTCTGGATGCGACACTGTGAGCATGTGGTGGGGAAAACCGAAGCTTATAAAAAGCTAATTTCCAAGAGCAAATACATCCCCCTGTTTAGAGCACTAGGTACAAGTTTCTCTCCATCACCAGAGTTCTGCGAGGCAGTGGAAGCTTTAACATGTGATCTGTATGATCAGGAGTGTATAGATGTTAACATGGCAAGAGTTAAGCTGTTCAACTCAGGAAAGTGTTCTGAGACAGATCTACCCCCAAACAAAGACTCCTTGAACAAGCACATCCTGTGTGCCAACCATCAGGCTGCAGTCCACAGAAGGAGCCTCGAGTGTGAGCCTGACATTCCTGCCCCTAAAAATCATGGCTGTAAGATGGTAGGAGATTTTAAAGAAGTGGACTGGATGACACTTTCCCCAGCTCAAGTAGCAATACTGGAACTGGTCAACTGCTCCTGTAAAAGATCTAACTGTGTTAAGGGGAGATGCACCTGCAAATTGCATGAGCTGCCATTCACAACATGTGCCAATGCACAAATTGTGGCAATATGTCATTTGAAGATGAGTAGAAGTTCCAGGGCAAGCCTTAGACACTTATCCTTCTCATCAAATTGTGCATCCAAGAGCACAAGGAGCAAACAAAAGTACAATGTTTAAGTTAATGTTTGACTTTTTCTTGGATCGTTTATTTTATTTCATTACATATGTTCATTAGCAGTCAGAGATTTTAACAGTTCACTGATGTTAAAAATGCATTAGATTATAAATTACTAACCAACAGTGTATGGTTTGAGCACATTTCCTCATAGTCCAGTATTACCTAGTGGGAATAGTATTGATCAGACTCTGGTTAATGAACTAAAATATGCCAAAAAGCTGATTAAAATACAACTTTTGCTTAGACAAAAACATCAGTTTGGTATCTAATTATTTACTTATTAGCCAGCTACAAAATATATAATTAACAGTTAATAAAAACACTCCAAAAAATGCATCCATATGATTAACAAAATTTTTATTTACTGACTAAAGTGTATACCACAAAGGACCATGTTTTAGGTCACAGATTTTCCTTCCATTTTATCTCTTTGGATATTTACAATATGGTAACACCAGTAATACGTACTAAATAAGCTTGCCGGTAACATTAATTATTTTTACACATGTGGCAAAGCTCCTCACGACTGACGCTGGCCAGCTGCCAAATGACCACAAGTTTAACAGCAAGTTTGATGAAAGATATGATATTAATTTGTTAAGAACAACAGAGATACTGAAATATAGATTCAGATCTCGAGTTTCACAACTGTGTTATTAATTGATTAATTAATCGAGTGCGCCTTAACAAGACCTAACATTAACACAAAATAAACTTCGCCAAAGTTATGCATCAAATAAATAGCATAGACAGCATTTTCGAGCAACTTTAATACTTAGTTTCTTCTTATGCAGTTTTATTGGCGGTTAGTAAACAATAATGCTTACCAACAAAAGCTGCTTCTTTAGCTCATGAAAAAGGTTTTTAGATGCGTCCACCTCGTTGCCACCAGCTGATATTATTGAGATCAATAGCTGGTCTTCGCATATCTGCGTCTGATTGGCTGAATAACGTCATGTGACTTTTAGCTTCGGATGGCATTGGTTCAACTAACTTAGTAGGCTGTGGCGTTTGCCGGTAAATTTAACAAACTTTAAAGTATGATTGTGGAAAAATGTGCAAGAACTATGAGTGCCAACAAACAAAATCTGATTAAGATAAAAAAACAAGCTTTAAAATGTAAAAGATCCAGGTCCTCCCTCACTGGGGATCATTATTTTCAAAAACTAAAGCTAATAAGCGGCCTCGGCCCACTGCCTAAGTAGGCTCGAGCAGTGGCTGCAGTCAGAGCAGCAGAGAGGAGACCCACACCACTCTCCTTACACACTGAAAGTGAATGGCGCATGCGCAAAGCTAGCGCTGAACGGGATGTAATTGCAAATGTTTCTTCACTGTTAGCTTAAATAAATAATTGCATTTGACTCACAGGGTGTGTCCCAATCCGCGCACTTCTATACTTCGAACAGTACATCTAAGTGCTTAGTGCGCTGACACAGAAATTTCAGTAAAAACACAGTGCACTGAAAGTGCCCGGATGCTGCCCTAAACTCGGGCAAAAATCTAGTGCAAAACCATGAACACTACACGCACTAAAAGGACGCCATCTTGCTTACGTAGCGGAAGGGGAGGGCCTTTAACCAGTTTTCCAGAGCTAAATAATGGCGGCCAGCGACTGAGCGGTACTGATGCAGGCCGAGGCTGTTTAATACAGATGTAAGTATGAAGTTCTTCTATCATATTTCTAATATAAACAGCAGCATGCTACCGATCTCTTCTATCCCTGACGACAGTTATGGATCTGATCATTTGTTATAGGCTGTGGTTATACCGACTCAGTAGAGTTAGCGCACGTACATGTTAGCAGTTTTTAGCCGGTTTCACGGACATAGATAGGCTATAAGCGTTAGAAATAATTAATTCTAAAGGTTCCGTATGTTTATTCATCGTTGTTAAACCTCCAGATTAAGCATGTGTGTCTGTGGCGTAAACCAATAGGTCCTTGATCTGAAAACTCATCCGCTGGTTAGAGAACTGGTGTTCTCTCAGTTTAGCATACTCATCAGAGTCGCACACATTACATTAATGTGCATGCGGGTTAGAGTTAGGGGAAAAGTTAGGGTTAGGTACAGTTGTCAGTTTGCACTATGTGTATGCTGATCTGACAATGTCTGCTAAACTGACAGAACACCGAGCCATTTCCATGTACCGCTGACTGAGCCGTAGCTGATTGTATATCACTTTAGATAAGAGCCTGCAAAGTACCCATAAAGTACATAAGTAATGTTTGCTTTCATATAAACTGCCATTGTATTATTACCATAGGTCACTGTGGCATCAAACTACCGAGCCAGTAGTGGCACTGAGGTATTTACCACCTGGGCTCGGGCACTGCTGTGGAGAAGAGGAGGCGGCAAGAGAGAAATGTTTTAATAAAAAGTTTCAATAAAATGTTTTCTGCATCCCTGATTTAGCCTCTAAATTACTGCATTGCATATTTTAAAGTTAAGTACTTTAATTCAGTGAAGATATCTTTTCCTCATTTAAAAGCTGTTTTACTAGTGTTTTAAATCATACTTTATACTAACAGGTATGGGGGAGACATGAACGTGTGCTGATGGTTTCTATTGTTATCTACTGAGGTTGACTAAAACAGTGTAGACCACGGTTCTTTGTTACACTAATGAGGCCTTTTAAAGGCATTAATAGCATAAAGTATGAGGACATGCAAACACGTATGTAGACTTGGATGGATTGTCCTGAAAAAAAAGTATATAAATGGAGCTGCGCTGCCTTTAGGCAGCATGTAGGAGGGTGAAATACCTTAAAATAAATAAATAAGCATACGTTCTAACTCATGTTCAGACGGAGGAGAATCCTGCGTTGGTGTTGGAGGCGACGTGGTTTACAGGTGGGGTTCAGTAAGGAGTAAACAAAGTAAAATCTGGAGTTGAAAATTCATTCTGTAAATTGAAGCGGCAGAAGAATCGCAAAATGCCGTACGTCACTACCGGTAAGTGCAAAACGTTAGTGCTCCATTTGGGTCAGCTCTTACCCACAATAGTGTCCACTACAGAGGGTAGTGCTTAGTGCGCACTACGCACTACATTTCAGTGCACTCACGTAAGTGCGCGGTTTGAGACACACTTGCAGCCTCAGTCACTTACTCACTTCTTCCACTGTGTGTGTACCTCTCTGTGACATAAGCTAAACATCTAGCCAGCTAGCTCATCAAGTCTCAGTCTAAACTGTACACTCAAAATATAGAAAGGAGTGGGAATCAAACCCTGGATTCAAAGGCTGGTTGAAGGCATTTATTGGAGACGATACACAGGCATACTGCCTGTATTGTAAGGCTGATTTCTATGCCAAACTTTGTGATATAAAAACACATATGACAACTCAAAAACATACTCAAAAGGCAAAGCCTTATAACAGTTCCACCCAAAGCAAGCTGCCATTAATAAATAAAAAGTTTGACTGCAAGGCTGAAGCCACCATGGCATTAGTTATTGCTGAACACTGTCCACATTGGGGAAGCATGTAAAGCTGCTTTCTCACCTCCACTGCTGCTACTCTTTTCAAAATGCACAGGAAAAAGTGCATGGAAATGATTAATGGTATTCTAGCACCATGCTTCCTGAAAAGGTTTGTCGCAGATGTGGGTGACCAGCGTTTCTTCCGCCTCCCTGATGAGTCCACAGATGTAAGCGTTTCTAAGTACCTGGGGATTGTGATAAAGTACTTTAGTGACGCCAAACACACAATTGTCCCAACATTTCTGGGGCTTTCTTGGAGAAGTGTTGTCTAAAAAAGAGAAACTCCAGGGGTAAGGTACTGATAATGCCTCGGTTATGACGGGGATTAACAATGGGGTCTATACAGTGCTGAAGGAGGAGTATGGCCTCAAAGATCTGGTCCTTTTTCGCTGTGTGTGTCACTCTTTGCAGCTTGCTGTAAGTCATGCTTCCAATGACACCATCCCCCGTAGTATGGAGTACTTGGTACGGGAGACTTACCACTGGTTTTCAGTGTCTCCAAAGCGCAGAGAGGCCTACAAAGCCATATATTTATGAGACCATCAACTGTGGGGAGAAACCCTTACAGATAACCAAGGAGTGTGCCACACGTCGACTCTCTATTGAACCTGCAGTTTCACAAATTTTAGACCAATGGGAGGCGCTTAAACTGCGTTTCACATTCACCAAGTCCAGTGAACACTGCTACATGGCTGCGGTTTTATACTCCATGTACAGTGATCCTCAAAACATCTTGTATCTGACTTTTTTAAGTCAGTGCTTAGTGAGGTACAGTTGGCCATCAAGACTTTTGAGGGAGAGCAGGTAGATTCTCTTAAACTTCTTGACAGCTTGGTTAGCCTGATAAAGTCTGTCAGTAGCAGGGTACTAAATCCAATGGCAAATATTGATGTGCTCAAAGAGCCAATTGGTGGATACATCAGTCCCAAACCATACCTTGGTTACCTTTGTGAGTCAAAGGCAGCTGAGCTCCACCTTGCACCTGACAAGAAGAATCATGTCAGAAAGTGGTGTGTAGACTGCACCATCTTCCTCACTAACAAGATGAGGGTGAGACTGCCAGACAACATCAAAGCATTGCAGTACATGTCAGTCTTTAACATAGAGGAAACTCTAAAGCACAATAAGAGCCTGGGAGAAATAGAAAAAATAGCCAATCTCATTGGCCACTCTCCTGTAGAGATAGCAAGGTTGTCCAGCAATGGCGTGACGTCCATCTCAGTAAGTGGAATGAAACAAAAACACACTGGGCTTCTGGAGTGCAATTTCGAAGTTTAGGGATGCAGCTGATAACCCACTTCAGGAACTTGCCATGGCTGCTGTGTCTGTGTTGTCCTTGCCACACTTGAATGTTGAAATTGAGAGATTATTCAGCCAGATGTGGCAAAAAGCAAAATTAGTCCTTGCAGACCCTTAACTCTGTCCTCTATTTCCGATATTGTCTCAAGTTGTCTGGTGAGGTTTGCTATGAGCACAAGCTGCCTGATGATGTTTTGCAGTTTTTTGGAACATCAGCTGCTTACTCATTTAAGACAGCTCCCTCAGTTGCTGAACCTGGCATAGAAAGTCTTGACCAAAATGAAGATGACCTACTCTTTCTGTGAGCCAGCACAGCATGTGTGTGTGCAGTGGGATCTGAAAAAATAAAATAAAAACAACAAAAAATTAGGAAAACAAAAAAAACCGACATGCATGTTAGGTTAATTGGTGACTCTAAATTCTCCATAGGAATGAGTGTGTGATTGGTTGTTTGTCCCTATACATGTTGGCCCTGCGATGGACTGGTGACCTGTC
>JBAMHW010000012.1:16236611-16254821 GCA_037177495.1 Rhadinocentrus ornatus | reverse complement strand
CCTGGATAAATCAGCTGAAATACATGTTATTAAACACAGAGTAATGTTACAGCACGGGATCTTCCTCTTGCAGCGCCAACAGTCCACTGCCCCTGCTTTTACTTCCTGTTTCTCCCCCTTCATCAGATGATCTCTGAGTCTGCAAGTCACAAAAAATTATTTCATACGATAACATTAGCTATTAGCAGTAGTTTGGTACTAAATACATGGAGGGCACACTTATAACTTATTGGCATAAAAAAAAATTATAATTATGTATCGTTCTGTTCCTTATCACCTGACGGGACACTCGAACTTCACATCTATGAATCTCCGTGGCTTCCGTAGTCGTAATAACACTCTTAAGCGGTGAGGCTCCAGTAACTACTCGGTTGCTTGTAATATATAAGCGCATCACTAGATGGGAGTAATTCTTACACACTGTAGCTTTAATATTAAAAATTCATTCATTTAGATCAAGGATGTGTTATTTTAGTGTTCCTTTTATTTTTTTGAGCAGTGTATGTTTGTCTAAATGTCTATGTGTTTTACATAATACAAATGTGACTACAACTTAAATTTCCAGGGTGTCTGGTGACAAAACTCATTTCTGCAGAAAAAAATAGTTGACCAAAAAGTGTTCTTTCCAGCTCAGTAAAGATTATCAAAGGTACCTGCTGCCAATTAATGTGACAGGACTATTGGTTTGGGGATGAAAAAAGAAAACTTGAAAAGACTGCTGTGAAACTAATCAATACCCTCCACAGTCTGGCCCAGTAATAAGGTATTTAGACACTCATAATCATATATTTAATTATTTTATTTTATTTAGCTTTTTTTAGTTAGTTGTTTGTGGGTCTCTTTTGCAGTTTTGTTTTCAGCAATGAAATGCAGCTTGATCCAGCTGGATTCAGGTAATTGTCCATTTTTACTTTAAATCACCATCCAGTCAGCTTTGAAGCATTTAACAGCAGCTTAAGCAGACAATATACATGTTTCTTTCTTCCCATCACTCTGGTACAGGTGGGGTTTAGTTTATCAAATAGAGTTAGTTGAAAACTCTAAATCTCGACTTGGTCTCTGATACTGCGAGATGTTTTGGAACATAGTCAAATCTCTTTATCCTAACATATAGAGGCATATGAATGGTTTGTGCAGCTTCTTCTCTTTAAAGACCCACTCCGGTGAAAATCATGTATTTTATGTTTACATGTCCATGTGACATTTATCTGACGCTAGAGGACATATCTTGTGAAAAAAATGTATCAAAATGGCTTTTCTGAGTATTTCTGCATTTAAATCACTGTGAAGCAATAGCAAACAGAAAAAGGCGAGCTTAGACAGACCCTCATTTACAGGGCATAACCCCGCAGGGCGGGGCTACAAGCTCCTGTCCCGCCCATTCTGACTGAGGACGAAGAGATCGCGGATCCACAAGTTATGTGCAGTAGCGGGTTAGCTAGTTAAGATTAAAGCTAATCACGTTAGCTTTCATTATTTACTGAAAAACTTTGCTGTGAGTGAGCAATGGATTAAGTCATCAAAATATAACAAACCACACGATGGTTTGCAGTCAACACTTCAGGAAGACAGCTTTACCAACTAGGAGTAGAAAAAAATGGGTTTTACCAGCAAGTCAAAATTAAAGCCAGATGCTGTGCCTTCTATCAAGACACCATCAAGTGGAGATCCTGTGTCTTTATCAATAAGTTTATTTTTCTCTAGGGTGCATAATCCAACCGAGCTTGCCTGTTAACATTTTCTATTACAAGTTGTGTTTCTTGCTCAATTTTACTCAGCAGCAGCGGCAGCAAGACACACAAGCCTTTTCATGTCAGCTGGCTGTCAATGTAGCGCATATGAATAACTCATCCCTCAATATATATGGACCTGCGGGTTACTGGTCGGTCCTCTCATTAGAATACACAAACTAAATTAATAACTTTCAGCTCTTTTTTTTCTCCAGTAGACAAAAATAAAGTTGGAGATCACAGACTGTCAGATTCTCCTCCTGGAGACAGATCTGCATCCTCCTCAGCGGTATAATTGCTGAGCTGCATGAAAAACTCCCGTTTTATTTTACCCGTCTTTCCCGTGTTATTATTTTTCCGTAAACCTCCCGTATTACGATACAGGGAGAAAATAAACTTAAAAAATTTCCAAGGAACCCCCCCCTCAGAATTCCTTTACAATGTACAGTAGTAAAAACATACTTGAGCAAGAGAACAAAGGTCCTGTAGAGTGTTGCTTGTTGATCTGGGCTCAGGGGAACTGAAGCTGTCACAGACAAAAGACAAGAGACAAAAAGAAATATTCTAGAGAAATGACTGGTGTAAACGTGGGGGTTATCAAAGTTAGGAGGCGCCCTGAAAGCAATAATTAAGCAAAACTACTACTAACAAAAATAAATATGCCCCTTCTCCTTGTTGTATTAACACCCTCAACTTGCAAAATACATGTAAGGTGGCTCAACAACTCAGTAGTCTTTAATGCCAACACAAGTGGAACTACACATCTAAAGCTGGCATAAAAAATAAAATTAGGTTTCTTCTATCTGCACTGAACAGCAGACATTTAGGAGACAGGAAGCATATAGTTAAGTAATTTACTGATATAATGCCATCTATAGGATATAAGCATTAATATGCCATCATATGCCACAGTGTTGATGGAAATATAAACTGTATTAGAACATGGAAAGAGTGTGTTTGTATGTGTTGGGGGTATCTTATGGAATGCATCAGATATTCTTTTAGGACATTGAATAATAAATGTGTCAGCATATGGACAAATAAAACTACTTTTTGGGTTAAATAGACAATAATTTCAGTCGTAAATCTATTACCGGAGACAAAAGGTGCCAGTATCATACTCTTCCAAGTCCTGGAGAAACTTGAAATCTGAAAATAACATGTACATAAAAAGGTCTGAATATTAAGTCACTTTACTATGACGAATACTTTATCATGTTGCTACTTTTGAGTCAACACCTGCTCCAGCAGGACATCTGTTGGCTTGGTGGTTAGGATGTGTCCTTTAATTAGACTTTCAGCATAAATAACATTGTCCAAGTGTAAACTTATTTTCTAAACAACAAAGATTATTTTTACGCAAGCTCCAGTTGCATTTTAAAGTTTGCAAATAAGAAAACACTAAAATTGATAAACTGCAATATTACCTCCCACAAAGACGGTATAGCCACTATTGCGTCTAGCACTTTTTGGAGGTGGCTAATCTGCAGAGGGGAAACACACATGTAGAAATTTGACCTCAGAATATCAGCAACCTTTATTTAGATCTAGTTAACAATGTGCAGATGTCTCACCAAATTGAAGCCTAGCAGCTTCTGAAGTAGACTGTTCCACAGCTGAAGGTCATAAACCTGGTACTCCAGGCACAAGTCCGCCACCAGACGTACAGCCTGAAACATAAAAAATGTTATAATTTTGCCAGCATGGATGTATAGCTAATCTAGTTAAGGTAAAATTAAGCAAATTCCTGGATTAATTTCACTGTGTTTGCTGGGAATGTACCTGTGGCTCATGACTGTGATTCTTCCACAGCCCTTTAACTAGGCCCTCTTTGGGACAATTGAGGAAGGACTGTACAGTGTAGGGAATGTTCAACGCCTCCAGTTGTGAAACAAATATGTAGGACTTCAGGTAATATCTGCATGGGAATATAAAATACAAAACACTGATGATCACCAGCTCTTTATGGTAAATTTCTTTTTAACTGTTTTAATGAACTCTTACAGAAGTTTGGTCTGTGGGATCTGAAACTGGGCCTCCAGTGTTGCTGCATCAGTGAGACGGACAAGACAAAGAAGAGCTCGAGTCCGATGGCAGAAGGTCAGACGGGGTCCTGATGTGCGAAAGGGCTACAGAAAGAAATAATAAAAAATATATCAGCCACTGTCTGGGGCAGTGCTCTCCTATTTTGACCTATAAATATTCTTTTAAACACACCCAGGTTTCAGCTGACAGGATAGGACTCAGTAGACGGACAGTATCTTTCATGGGGCAGGACTGCAGCATGTACACCACTCTAAGAGTATTAAGCATAGAAGCCAACATATTAATGGTGCTCCAGCTGTTAACCAGATTAGTGGAGATGTAAAGTAAAATACAGGCCAATGTAATGTATAAGAGAAAGGCAACTGAAAATGACAAAGGATATAAAATACAAGGTGTATAGCTCCTTAAATGATTTCTACCAATAAAAGGGTATTTAATTGCAAAATGTTGTCAAAATAATAATAATAATAATAATAATAATAACAACAACAACAACTACCTCATTAAATCCGGGTCATCCTCAATGTTGGTGACACTTTCTTGATTTCCTATTTCCTTTATAAAAAGAAAGGTAATTCCATACAATGTATAGAAACATTATGCAACAAATTTGACTAAGAAAAACTGATTGAAAGAAAATGAATAGAAACTGATTAGCTAATCAGTAAAATGTTATTATTGACTAACCTTGGCCACAGCTGGGCCTGTTTTGCAGATCCATTTTTCTAACAACATGTTGCGGATTTTCACAAGATCTACATTATTGATTGCTGCTATTTCCTTCACAGCAGCATGAATGTCTGCAAGATAAGGAGTGGAGAAAGAACACACACAATTTTCTGCAAAGTTATTGTCATAATAAACATTGAAATAAATAATGAGACTTAATCGTAATAATAATCCCTAGCCAATAGGGAAACAATAAAAATTGGGGAAACACATGGTTTAAGAAAGCATAATACATCCTAAAAGCTAACAACATCAAAGTAAATCAGAAATCAAACCTGAAGAGAAATAAAAATTTGCTTCAGACTATGTTGATAAAGCTTGCTCACCAGGATAAGTTCGACCTCCTGACTCTTTGTAACGCTGCTCCACACTGCTGTGCTCGTACAGAGCCACAACGAGCTTGCCTGGCAGTCCGGTCAGTTTCAGGTGCTCCGGGCTGCTCAGTTGACTGGTTATCAACAAATTCTCTGTAGCAGTACGCTGAAACTGTAGCTTCAGCTTGGACAGAAAGGTCTCTCCTCGGGCCCGCGCAGCATCCTGCTAGGGAAAAGTGTTGGAAAGAAAGAGACCAAACAATGCACAAAAAGCATTTTAGATAAAGATTTGGGCATCAGCTCTAATAATATATGTATCCACAAGTAAAACTAAAAATGGCAGACCTCTAGGTTGGGATCTTTAAGCCAAGCGTCCCCAAGGGCCAAACAGAACCTAAGTGATTGTGTTTTCTCGTAGCCTGAATAAAAGAGCAGGAAACAATTAAGTAAGCCAAGTACAAGTAAACCATATAGCATAGTGATTAATTTGCTACTCAAACCTGCAGGAAGCTCTTGGGTTATCTTGTGAGCTGTAGCAGCAGCCCACTCTGGACTCTGGATGGACTGGATGTACTTCATCATGGTCATGGCCACCTTAAAAGTTTCCTTATTGTAGCTATGACTTTGACCCTTTTTTCTTTTCTCAAAGAGTAAGGGTTTCATCTTTTTCTCAAACACATGGTTTGCTGCAGACATGTATAATTTGTCAAGGCTCATCTGGAAAGAGACAGGAAGGTTTTAGTAATTTACAACAACTATCAATATCATAAAAAAGTTATGTTACATCTTAGATTTGTCTGCCTTGCCTTCATCAGTTTGCTAATCAGAAGTAGCGTGGGGAAGGTCTCCTCACTCAGTTCAGGGGCTAAAAAGACAAAAATATTTCTTGAACCACGAATAATAATAATAAAAAAAGAGTAATTATTTGCAGTGCTGGTGCCAGCCACAAATAATGAGCTAATGCTTTTCTGTTTAATAAGGAAGTTGCATCAGCTGTTGGTTTGTGCTTTCTGTGTAGTTGCTGGGCAACAACAAAATTAGCACATATTATTATGACCATCATTTTCACTGAATTCAAACCACTTCTATATTAGTGACACAGAGGCATCTTCTTTGCTTTTCTTTTATTATAAATTTTTGTCCTCTATTTGGAAAATTTGGGACGACAAAGTGAGTTCAATCTCACCCGTGCTTTTGTGGTTCTCTTCAGCTATACTTATTCTCACCTGCCTTTAAAAATTAGTTTCTTCCTCATATTTGATATCCATGTATGTTGTCCCTCTCTTTCATCTGACTTCTCAGATCTTATACTCTTTTAACCTCACTCCATCTGTGAAAGAGACTGCACACTTTAAAGGTTGCACCTTAGATATACTATTATTCCTGCATTTGTAATCAAAATGATCCATTACTCAGATCAAAGGCTATACTGCAATTGTATAATGATAATCTAGCCCCTTAGATGATTTATCAAATTCAAGCCCTAAAAAATGGGAAAAAATTTAAACGCCAGTGGAACACAAGCAAATCTGAGTATGCTCACAATTATCTTAATAATCAAATGCTAGTTCATCAGAAAGCAACTTAATATCAGCTTCTCACAACTGATACATAATAACATAATTCTAGAATAACGTTTGAAGTATTTTATATGGTTAATAATGGATACTGTTTATCCTAACAAGAATCTGGTCTTGAAGTGCCATAAAAATGTATGATATTTTTTTTTCTTAGAAATAACAACTTCCTCCTCCCCAGTCTCCTTCTGTTCTTATTTTCTCTTTTTAACTCTTGACTGGCTTATTCAGGACCATACCGATGACAATCAGCTGTACATGCTCTTAAAAGCAACAGATGCCAGCAGCATTGCAATTCCCATAGCTTGTCTTATTGGTATTTAATCCCAGTTGAACTTAAGGAAATTTGGGTCAATGACAGGAAATCCAAGGCAATTCTGTTTGGTTGACCAAATTCTGTAACTTCTCTAATTTACAAAACGGCAAAAAAAAAATCTAACAGTAATATATTATTCAACCTTAGTTGCGATGCTCAGATCAAACATGTGGTTCACTCTTGTTTTATTTTCTTAATAAATGGGTAAAATCAGGTAACTTCTATCAACTGCTAAAATTCATGCTTCTTTCTATTCATGCTTTGATTGCTGTAATTCATTATACTGATGTATCAGTCAGGACTCCCTCCATCACCTCCAATTATTTAAGTATTAAGTTTGATAACATAACCCCTGTGCTTGTCTCTATCCCTGGCTTCCTTTTAGATTTCATATTGATTTAAAAATCTTACTGCTGACCGTCAAAGCCTTAGGTGGCTTTACGCAACATACATCTCAGACTTAAGAACCTGGTATGTCCCGGTGAGATCTACAGACAGTGCCCCATTATGCAACAAAGAGAGATGAGCATTTAGAGCCACCACCGTATGCCTGCTGAACTCAAACACAAACATCTTGTAAGAGCTACTTTTTTGGTGAACAAGAGTTGACTTCTTGATCCGCATCAGTTTGTTTGCGGATTCACACCTTCCCAAATGAACTTGACTTTCTAAGCAAAAAAGCTCTCCTTAGAATTACATCCACATGAAAGTTTTTAAAGTAGAGTGCTAGATTTTAAACTCTGCATGCCACATAAGAAAAAACCCACCAGAAATAAACAGCTGGCTCTGGAAATGGATTGAATAAAACATGTCAGGCTTATCAATGGGATTCGCATAAATGTACTTGTTGTTTTTTTTATTGCCCAGAAGTAATTATTCGTGAGGAAAACACTGATCTTGCCAACCAAGAACAAGGATATTAAATTTGTCAGCCTTAATAGAGGTACAAGTTACTAACTCACAGATAATTTTCCAGTAATGCTTGGTCTGCATGAGTAGGTGGAAGGGAAGCCTGTGCTTGGACAGGGGGCTTGGAAGCACTTTGTTTTCAAGAAGATATGTGTTCTCCACATCTGAGGGAGGGGAAATCCTCTTGTATGACTTCAGGTGCTGAAGGAGGCCCACTGCCTGTGGATTGAAATTTAAGGTTATACTCTTCACAATTGATATTGGAAGCAAAAATATTTTTAATTGTGCATAGAACAGGCCAATATTTATTTTTACCTGACTAATAGATAAGGTGGTCACATTCTCATCTGCTGCTTGTATGATCTTCAGCACAATTTCTATTCTCTCGTAGTTGTAAGGGCTGAGCTGTGTGAGAAAGCATTTTAAAGATTAAACAAGAAACTCAACTTTTGTTAAGTGGGACCAAACCACCAACAAAAAAGTGATAAAACTGTGTTTCAGCCATGTTGTTCACTGCTTTTTATAGTAAAAAGTCAAGGCTGTGTAATTTTAAAGTAACATTTACATGTAGCAATTTAATAGGCAATTTTATCCAGAGCTGGTTACAAATAAAAAAGATTCTAGTTAAACCAATTTAAGAAACCCTGGCATGAACTCTAAGAAGAACATTAAAGGGACAAATTATGAGTAGAGCAAGCAACGAGGTGGAGGTTAAATAAGTGAGATGTTTTGGAGCCAGTTTATGATGTTAACATGTACCTTTGAGCAAGGTCAATGCGATGTAAATTTCATGATTTGTGACAATCCAAGAGGACTGTGCCTATTGAAATTATTTATCATAAACACAGATATATATATATACATATATATATGTATATGTATAGATATATATCTCATTTTCCATTTTTTGCCACTATACCTTGAACAGGACCGCACAGAGACTGTCAGTGAGCTCGCTGGTGCTGTGTAACATTGGAATTATCTGCAGAACTCGTTCCAGTGTGGCGGCAGGACATAAAGGCTGCACCTCTTCCAGGCCTAAGCCAAAGGAATCTCCGCTGTCTTCGTCGTCTTGGAGCAGCAGTAAGGTGGTAATGTATTGGTTGATCACAAGGTCATGGTCTAGACCAAAGGTACTGCAGTAGGAAAACTTTTAACAGTCAGTATCTACTTGTCCACATTTTTCCCCTTTTCTTTCTAATGGTTAAAAAAGCAATGATAAAGAGCAAGTGTCTGACCTGATGTACTGGAGGATGATGCCTGGGGTTATTCTCCTGTTCTTCACTAAAACAGGGATCAGGCTACTTTTCATCTCGGGTTGCTGACGGAACACTGGCTGGATAGATATCTGAGATAAAGGAGGGTTCGACATGTTAAATAGGAATTTACAAAAAAAAAAGAAAAACTAAAATACTGTAATTATAACTTGCATATACATAAAAAATAGTTTATTCAAACCAGAGTGTCCTTGGACACCTGAGTTTAAAAACTGCTATACCCCCAATTTGCCAAGCTCGATCCCCCACTCGGCATCAGTGATGACAGAGAGAAACTTCTTTTGTTCCTCTGGCTCATCATACAAGCAGCAGAGATTGGCACCAATCTTCGCCACAGCCTGAAACAATCAACACATGATGACTAAAAGTCTGTATATGCATGTTTATGTGACTGATTTTTATCCACAAACAATCTATTTAGTAAAAAACAATTTTATGGATTCAACTACAGGGGAAACAAAATTGATGATTCTGCAGCCTGACTTTTATAACTGATGAGTGTCACACCAACCTCCCCTTTCTATAATGCAACAAGATTCAGACCTTAGAACAAAAATAAAATTTACACTTTTTATTTTTAGTAATTTCTCTTTGATGTAGTGCTTTCATTATTATCTCCATCATTACAAAGGACAAGAACATAAGGAATGACAGATATTATGCAGCCTACCAAAATTTTGTCATAGTTTTGCCAAGTGTTGTCGATAACCTTCCACAGTATTTTGAGGACTTCTGCTTTGGAGAGGAGTGTACTGAGTCCAATAGCCAAATCACAATCAACCACTCTCCAGTTGAACACCTGAAGCAAAAAAAAAAGGAGAAAAACAATTGCAAAGTACACTAAAATTTTGTGAATCTTAAACTACCTTTCTACAACATTATGCTCAACACACTCACTTTGTTCAAAAGGGCCACAGCCACAGCATTCAGAGAGGATGTTGTTGTCTTGTGAAGATCATTTATGCATACATTGTACTTCTTAAGCTCATGTGCATCATAAAGCTGAAAGACAAGCAAGTTTAGACCAGTGGTTTCAGAACAAGCATTACAATACATTTAACCTGGCATCACATTGAACTATAATAATAAAATTAGTCTTGTAGGTGTTGCAGCCATACCTGCAAACTTAGCTTTAAGTCCATAACATTTGAAGTGACATGTTGCAGGCAGCTGCCATAAGAGTTGACCAGAACTCTGAGTGCCAACTCCAGCTGGCTGCACTCTTGTAACATCTGCAACATATTAGCAAGGGGGCCAAGGAGAGGCTGCAAGTAGTTTGAACCTGCATAAGGACCAGGTAAGACAAAAGACAAACTAGTAAAATTCCAGTTTTAAGAAGAAATTAAATTAATTAAATGAAATACCTACCATCTTCAAATGAGCAGTATGACAGACAGGAACAGTCCAGTGGGTAGAGTTTGGTATCTGCAAAAATGGCAGGACATAACAGAAGTGAACGATAAAAGACATTAACCGCATTCTGCATATTGTAAGGAAATTCTTGATAAATGTATGATAACTTTAAAGTATCTTACCCTGAGAGGTAGGCAGCATGCAGTTGGTAATTTCATACTGCACAGGGAGCACAGACACTGGATCTAACACTATGCAATCCTCATTAAAAACATCTTGAAAGCTCCACTGAGAGTAGGGGTCTTTTTCTGTCTCCAAAGTCAAATCCTGTGATATTGCACATTAATAGTTAATTTAAAGTATTCTCTTCGTCTGATATTAATTTTTTTCTTCAAAGGATCCTAGTTGGAAAATTTCCATCCACATAAAAAGTAAATTAACAAATAAAACCAGGAGAAATTAAGTAAATAAAAAAAAAAAAAAAGAAAGAAAGAAGAAAATATAGGGTACTGACCTTGGCAATAAAGCCATAGTTATCTGATAACTGACACTGATGATATACATCCATAGCTATCCGTGTGCACTTGCAAAGTTCCAGGCAGTCCAGGAGCAAGTCTGTAACAATTAGTATGTAATATTTTTAAGGATTTTTCAAATTAGAAATTAGTTGAAGAAGTAGAACAGCAATGCTGGAGTCAGAATGAGCTTTTAGCCTCAGAAGGTTACAAGAGAAGATAGAAAACAGCCATAATAATAAAAGTGGTATCATATGTGCTTTTTACCAGAGTGACAGACAGTAATGGCCTGACAGGCCAGATTGTGGATGACTGCTGGTAGGTCCATGTCTTCAGGAAGCACCATGGGTACGTCTGCTTCCAGCATCTGGCATAACGTCTTGGCAGCAGTGAACAAAACCTTCCCTGTGCTGCTGTTGTTGTGATGCTCATACAGCTCGCTAAAGACAGTAAGAAGGAGGAATAAATGAAAACAAATGTTAGATTTGTAATAATCCCAAATTGTTTAATTAATAATCTTTTACTTTATCAGTTTTGAATTTTTGGATTCATATACACTGGTTTGCATCAACACATACAAACCTGAAGATCTTGAGGGCTTTATCCACCTTCCCCACTATAAGAGCTCGCAAGCCCAAGTCAGACCAGAGCTCCTGTTCGGTGCGCTGCAGCTGCCTTCCAAGCCGACGTAAGCCAGCTTCGGTGGAGATGGTCTTGATTTTCCCATCTGGATCATTAGCCACAACTGGAGCTATCAAAGCCTTGCTATTTGATGAGCGATGGGCTCGAGTGTTTTCGTACGCTGTGATGTGACGCTCCTGGATCTCTTTTCGGATGTCAGGATCCTCATAGTTTGAGGGGGTGAAGAAAACATCAAAGTCCTCCTGAGGAATCAGAAAGAAAGGCTGCAGGTTGAATAAAATAGAAAAAAAAAAAATCTTTTAAAATATTTCCAACATTCCTTAAAATGGGGCTCACCTGTAGGTGGGCAATTGCCTTAAACATGACGAGGTCATTCTCACATTCCATACATTTAAGAGCATTGTCTACAAAAGACATGATACCTGGCTGGGATCAACTCTTGGAAATTCAGGTGCACATTTCCAAAATTTTAAATCAATCAGTTTTGAGAAAATACTTACGTTTTTGGATTATATGCAGGTATTTAAGTGTCTCCACCATCACCTGAGCTATGGCCATCTGCTGTTTCTTGTGCTATTGAACACAGGCCAAGAGAAAAAACTGTAATCATCATTCCAGGCCCAGACTGTCCTTGTAAATTAAAACTGGTTCTCAATTGACTTACCTAAATAAAGTTTGAAAAAAATAACTAAAAAAATAAAACTATTTGTGGACTCAGTCCGACACAACAGGCTTGTACAAAATTCTGAATTTTAGAATTTTATTCAATTCATTGAATAAATTTGTATCGACTCCATCCCACAGGATTTGAATTTAATCTGAGTTGGAATTACAGGAAGTGGAATTGAATTAATTGCTTTTTAGAGAAATAATTTTTTTAATCACGTTGGCTTACCTGGCTAAATAAAGTTTGAATAAAAAATAAATAAATAAAATGCTGTCCTATAGTTTTCCACAATTTCAATGACCTGTTATTAAAAGGTATTATAATTACATAAAAATGGGACCCTTTAACAAAATTAAAACAAATAAATTGCATATATTTATATGTTAAATGGGACCCTTTAACAAAATTAAAACAAATAAATTGCATATATTTATATGTTAAATGGGACCCTTTAACAAAATTAAAACAAATAAATTGCATATATTTATCAATTATTACTGTGTAATATGTAAAAATGATTGTAGTACCAAAGGTATTCACCAGGGAGCAGAAAGTTTTTACCATAAAGTAATGCAAAAGCTTAAAAGAACAGTATGTATAAAATATTATATACATGGCAATAAAGAATTGATTAACTAATTTCTCTGTTACAATTTGCAAATATGTCTGTAGAGGCTATGTATCAAGCCTGGGATCAGTAATCCAAGTCTAGCAAATGGATTTGCCTGCATAATTTGAATGAGTATTAAAATAAAAACCCGCTTGGTTAGTGTAATCCTGCATTATCAGTTTATATGTGTAGAAGCAGATGGAAAAATGCAATGTTTGACCTACATGTTGTGCTTGTCAAGAACATATACTTCTAAAAAATTATTTTCAAAAGCAACATACGAATTCAGTGTTCTTGATATTACAGCTTCAAAACTATTGTTCTTCTCCTTACCTCCTCAGATATGTGGTTTTTATCCTCCAGCTGCAGTCGAGCCCACGATGTGAGACGCTCAATCACACACACTACCTCTGCAGATGATAGCCTCTTCAGGACAGTCAAAGTCATCTCAGTCTAAAAGCAGAAAAGAGTCTTTCTACAAACACCTCAGTAAAAGACACATCAATATTTTGTGATAAAACCATTGGTTGGTTTAACTTACTTTGCCCTGGCCTATCAGCTGGAGGAGATAGAGGTAATTTATATGAGATATTGGTAGTTTATATGCTTCAGCTAATGTCAGAGAGTCCTCCAAAGACATAGGCAAGTCTTGCTTCAAAATGTATCTAATCAGTGTCTGGGAAATACATATGTAAATGGTTGTTATTTTATTGATAAGTAAAACAGAATGTATACATTACTTAATGAGTCAAATCAGTATTACCATCACTTGAGTGCTGTTGGAGAGGTTAAAGCTGCGAATGCCATAGCCTCTGAGAAGTTTCCTAATCTCCATCAGACGATAGCTCTCCTTCAAAAGCTCTTGTCTGAAAAAAGACAAAGAAAGTAGAAAAAAATCATCCTGCTGATTTTGGCTTAAGTTAATAACTATTCCTAGGTGAAAATGGTGCAACCATACTTTGGCCCATCCATCTCTAAATACTGCTGTACAAGGTTTTCCACCACATTACTCCAGGGTACCACAGCTTTCTGCATGATTTCCAGCACAGCATCCACCATCAGCTGGCAGAAAATAAAAACATGTAAAAGTTTATAACTTCAGCACAAACCTTTCTGTCTTTCTTATCCTTTAGTGTTCCTGCTGCTGCTAAGGCTGATTTTTCACTCAAATTATTTATGCTAATGAACCATGTGTATGAGGTGAACTGCAGTTGTAATGGTTCTGAACAAACTTACATCAGTGTCAGACATGCAGCCAAGTACAGCCACTGCTTTGGCTTCCCATTCCGTGAAAAGTGTTGTGGTTTGAGAACTGCAGCGTTCCAGTAGATCCTTGTCACAACCAGATTGGAAAAAGAAATAGTCATTTTGTAATATTTAGAAAACTAATCGGGAGTCCCAGCGTGGGTGGCCGTAGAGGAGATTTACCTTCATGTACTGTAGCAGTAACTCATCAAGAGGAATGTTGTGCTCTTCAGCATATGGCAGGATGCAGTTTTCCACTGTGGCAGCAATCAGTTCAGGAGCTGGAGCTTTATCCAGCATAAAGAATGCTATACTCCACACACTTGCCTTTGAAATGGATAAATGAGGAAACATGGCATAGGACTAGCGGCAAAATTCACTATAGAATTCACATACATATGCATATAAATGTGAACATGACACATTTCAGATGTTGCTAAATCTGAAACTTTCTACATGTTAATTAAAGGTAAAGTTACCTATTCTGAACTCAAACACAATTTCAACCAAAGATACAAGGTGGAGAAATTGTAACATGCATAGAAAGATGTGCACAGAAAAGTTCTCTGAATTCCTACATATTTGCTGGTAGATGAACTAAAAAGGATTTCAAAACACAGCTACCTTTAATTTTGTGCAGGGGATAGTTTCTGCCCAGTTTCACAGATCCAAGATAGTGCAACCATGTACACCTGGATGTTACTGGGTGGACAATGACTGGATACTTTTACACTTCACACAGATGCCAGATGTTTGCTGGTGTTAGAGTTTTGAACAGTGGAAGAGGGGCTTTTGTAAAATACCCTGACAGAGTTGAGAGCCAAAGATTTTAGCCTCATTTCGCAAATTCAGCGAATGCTTAATCTGACATGGTTAATTGTGATCTAGAAAAAAAATGTGCCACATGATGCAACCTGAGATTAACAACACCAATAGGAGACAAACCTTCTCTAAGACTGACAGTGAAAGTCTACATTTGTATTTCTGGTGGAGGTCCAATAGCTGACGTAGGTTGGCCACCAGAGACTTGAGGTTCTCCATCTCCTCTGTACCATCATTATTATCCTTTAAAAAGATGGCAATAATTAGTGGACCACTAACCATCATGACAGTTAAGCAGAACTGTATTCTGTAAATTGGTCACTATTATGAAACAACACAAACAATATGTCTTACAACTGATTTCATCCAGGTCCATAATGAGGGGAGGCCAAGAACTGCAAAGTCCAGCCCATTCTGAGGCCAAGAATCCTGGGAGGTGGAAAAAACAAAACAAAAACAAAAAAACAACAACAACCATATTTGTTTACAAAGTTTCCATGTACAATCCAAGCAAATATGAAGGAATAAAAAAATTAATGTGAATCATGTTTCCATGACTGATTTAAAGTGGGTAAACCAGATTGTGTAGTGTAACTAGATCAACCACCACAGTAGAAGTAGTTCTAACCAGTAACAACTTCCAGGAAGAAAAAAAAACAACAAATACTAAAGTGAAAAATATAAATAAAAATAGTAAAACTGTTTTTGGTGGAATAATTAGTTTTTATCTCTAGGAATATTTGGATACCTCATTTCTGAGAATTTGTCAGTAACATATGTTTATTGTTTTCCTGCTCAGACAAAAAATGGCTACATTTTACCAGGTCAGGAGCAGATAAAAGTCGTTTTCATTCACTCAAATGCACATCAAGTCTTTAAAATAGGCAACGTGAGCACATTTATGTTTTTTTTAGTGCTTGGCAACTATCAAAATAATTAATCGCGATTAATCGCACAACATTTTGTGATTAATCGCGATTATGCGCATTGTTACGTGCAAAATGTCTCTTTCCTTTAAAAGAAGGCCTACGGCTATGTAAAGAAAATCCAGTAAATTCCGGTTTACAAACACTAAATCAGGGTCTCCAACCTGCGACTCTGGAGCCGCAAGTGTCTCTCTGGACCTTCCACAATGCCTCTAAATACGTAGCAAAAAAACTTTTTTAATCTATTTTTCTTGTCATTAGGTTGGAAACTATGGACTGTTTTTTATTTTTTTGTTTACATAATTTTCGACAAATATCTAAATCCCTTAGAAGAAAGGCTGTCTATCCTCATTTTATGAAGGTTTTATGTTTTTCTTTATTTTAAAACCAAAAAATGGAAACAAAAATGTGGTTAAAAATAACAAATATCCTGGCGGTTCTCAATCAAAAAATATATATCACTAAAGCTTTATTTAAATTTTATATCAATGATAATTTTATCTTTTACCTTTTCAGTAAGCTCCAAATTTCTTGCCTTCTGCTCGAGCCATTTTGCCAGGGTTCTCTGTCAACACATGTAGAAAATAAATTTACAAAATACAGCACCATAAGATGAAAATAAAAGAACTCTATGCAAAATTAATCCCACCTGTCCTCTTGGGAGCACTCTTCTCACAAAAGGAACAAAAACTGTCCTGAGCCAAGGACAGAAGTCTCGGGATGGCATATCTTCTGGGATGGCACTGATAACTGCTTCAAGTCTGTTCTCATCAAAGTCTGCAGCAATCTGTCCCTGTTAAAA
Source organism: Rhadinocentrus ornatus (assembly GCA_037177495.1). Taxonomy (NCBI): domain Eukaryota; kingdom Metazoa; phylum Chordata; class Actinopteri; order Atheriniformes; family Melanotaeniidae; genus Rhadinocentrus; species Rhadinocentrus ornatus. Next base: position 16,238,341 of record JBAMHW010000012.1, on the reverse strand, counting down.
CACAACCGCCAGGAAAAAATGTTAAATCTAACCTAAATGCTTTTGTTTTATTTTGGTAACTTAATTTTGTTTTATTATTACTTTTTATTGTCAAGGTATGAGAAGAGAGAACAGAAGTGTAATTGGGGTCTTTTGTTAAAATGATTCAATGTCTTTGATTTCATTCAGTCTCCTGTAGTGTCTCTGTAGTTAGACATTTGTCTCATTTCGTATTGAATTCAGTTAGTTTTAGTCTCAATATACGAGTCTTTCCATGTTGAAAATATCCTCGACCTAAACACAGTTTCAATAGCTATGCCTTGTAGATGTAGATCAAGTCATCAATGACTTGAAAGTGGACTAAATACATGACAAACATTTTTGCTTTCATTTTGATAAACTATTCCAGTTTATGACAAAGATTTGCCACCTTCAAACACAGACAGTAGAAGGCAATAAGCAGGGAAAGAAGTAACCACATATTGTAGGATATCAAAAGAAACAGAGCTAAGCATTTCAGCATTTATTAGACTTAAATGACTTAGTGAAACAAGATTTTTTTTTTTAGATATCTTCAACTGAGATTATATTTTCAGAAGAATATTAAAACCAGAGATTAATCAGAATCTGAAATGGCACTTATAAATTCATTAGCTCATTCAAATGAAAGTAATTAGTAATAAGTTGATTTCAAGGATTTTTTTTGGCCTTGTAATATGAGAAAGGACATTTCACAAGTTATATTGAATTACAATGAGAGATAAAGGTCAAGGTGATTTTAACTAATGAAGACTGGACAAATATTTAAAAATCCCAGTTCACGACTTCAAGCTTAGATCTAAGAATTTGGTTGGAAGAATATTATCAGATAGTTTCCGACTACACACACACACAAAAAAAAATTTAGGCAGAATATGGTCAGTGTTGGAGAAGGTGTAGTAATTTATCTGCAAACCATTTATATATTTTTTGGGAATGTCCAAGCGTTATGAGATACTGAGTGAAAGTGGTGGGGGGAAACAGACAGTTATAGGACCAAAATTGAATATGGATTTTATTATTATATATTTGGGCAACACACTAATAAACATGGGCAAGAAGAAAAATATATTACTACAAATGCTGCTGATGGCCAGTAAATATTTAAAAGGTGAATTAATAGAAAGATTTTTTTATGGGGGAAACTAAACAATAAGAAGACTTAAGGTCTGTTATGGAAATCATTATCATTAACAGACTGTGTAGTTCTTTAAGAAATTTTTGAAAAGCGCCTTCTTTTTTCTTTAAAATCCCCGTCAGTCCAGTTTATATATGCTGTATTATGGTATCAGCGTTTTTTCCCCCTTTTGTTTCTGTTTTTGTTGATAATGTTTTTCTCTTTCTATATAATCTGAAAAGATCAATAAAAATAAGTAGAAAAAAAATAAATAAAAAAATTCCAGTTTAATTGTTACCTCATATCTGTGCCAAAGGAGTTGGGCACCCTTCAAGTCTCCCTCTCTGAGATGGGTCAGAACATCTCCAAGAATGTCAGTGCTGTTCAGAAACTCAATCCAGGCAATTCCACTATAGGTAAGAAATTTCACATAAGAAATATTGGACCACAATATGGAAAATGGATTATATGTATGTATTAAATACATACATACATATAATCCATTTTCCATAAAGACATTGTATGTATGTATGTATGTATGTATGTATGTATGTATGTATGTATGTATGTATGTATGTATGTATGTATGTATGTA
>JBAMHW010000012.1:16218517-16234848 GCA_037177495.1 Rhadinocentrus ornatus | reverse complement strand
CTACTGAGCCTCATTTTGACTTGTTTTAAGGACATTACATCAAAGTTGGATCAGCCTGTAGTGTGTTTTTTCACTTTCATTTTGAGTGTGACTCCAAATCCAGACCTCCGTGGGTTAATAAATTTGATTTCCATTGATAATTTTAGTGTGATTTTGTTGTCAGCACATTCAACCATGTAAAGAACAAAGTGTTTATTAACAATAGTTCATTCGTTCAGATCTAGGATGTGTTAGTGTTTCATTTATTTTTTTGAGCAGTGTATAATAAAAGTATATAATAAAACATATAAAAATAAAAGGTTCCAGCATTCTACAACTCTTTATAAATGGATGGATGGATGGATGAATGGAAGTTCTTATTTAACTTTTGCTTCCTGACATAAACACTTACTTCTAAATCCAGCTCAAACGTGATGGCAAACTTTTCAGCCTCTTCAAACATGTGTTTGTAAAGAAGTCTGCTAAGTCTAGAAACAAAGTTAAGAACAAGCAATAAATAAAAATAGACTACAGGGCCCAAATTGTATTAATATAGAAAGATATCAAATGAAAATTAGGTACCTGTTTTCGGGTAAAGCCTCTGTAAAGCATCTGACAACAACAGAAGCTATGGGCTCTCCACGACTATTGAGAAAAAAGAAAAAAAAACAGAAGAAAGAAAGAAAAAGAAAGCAAGAAAGCAAGAAAGAAGTCTTAATATACATCTACACACTTAATCATGTAAAAAATGCTAATACAAAAAAAAAAAAAGTCATTCCACCTTTCTGGGTTCTCACAAATCCCCTCAACCAAATATATTGTATCCTGCAATTTAGGGAGAGCACAATTTACTTTAAAGTGTAGAAAGATTAATATTAAGAAACAACAGATTAAAGTCAATGTGAAAGTTTAATATGTCGCTTGTTTACCATGTTTGTTTTCAACTGTACAAGACAGGAGACTGATGAGACATCAAGAGAGTAGCAAACAGTCATCGAGGGCAGACATCTTATTTGCAATGAGCTGATCTGAAACATAAAAACAAGCGTATGAAGTTTAGAAAAATTGCCTTAAGAGAGATCAACTTTACACGTAAGAAACAAAAGCATGCTGCTACCTGACTGTTGTTTTGCTTTGTCAGCGTAATCATCTTTATGCTGCCCTTGTCTTGGCTGTAAGACATATCCGTTAATTTACATTTCAACGATGTGTAAAGGAGACATTTACAAAGTTATAACAAAGTAATACTTACGCCACCATTGAGGCCGATTTACACTCAGTGGTTAGTTCAAAGTCATGAATGGCAAGATCTGGCCAGCAGTGAATCAAGACAAGAAAATGCAGGTCCCAAAGACTTAGAACATCCTAATGCAAAAGAGACAATATGCACCATAAAGTGGGGCCACATTTAAACCATAAACACTGCCAGCACTAATTCACCAAACAGCTAAAGATGACAACACTTAACTTACCTCAGTGTCGAGAATGTACAAGAGATTTTCCAAAACCACCATTTTCCTCACACCTGCAAAGTAAACAATAGATACATGAAAAGCGCTCTTGACTCATACTTCTGTCTTATGGTACTTTACCTTTTTACCCACACACTGTCTGTGTCGCTGTACCTATTCCTTTCCATAGCTGTCCCATAAGCTAAATAACTTCATTGCTTGCTAAATCATCTACAAAGCAAATACCTAAGTCTTTTCTCCCCCAATACAAAAAGCTTACCTGGTATTAAGCTGTTACTGATTGAATGAAAGAAGCACATCTTTCCTTGAAGTGAATCCATTTTCCAGTGAGTCACAGCATTTTCTTTATCACCCTGTCAAATAATGAGACAAATGATATAATCTGAAGATGTTTTTGCCATTTAAAATGAGGGTTAAAATGTTTGAGGATTTACAAAGATATACTTGAAGCTTATCTTAAAGCTTTTCTTCATTTTATATTAAATACTAAATGTGATTTAGTCCTTAGGCGCTCTTGGTTAGCTTTTATTTCTGTTCTCTAGTGTTGAGATGCTTTAAATAATAGAAACACTTTAGTAGGAAGAAGATTTTTACACAGCAAATCTTACAAAACCAAGGGAATGTTAACACTTCCTTCAAAATTGTCAGATTTATAAAAATCAATCTGATTAACCTATGTATAGCATTTAAAGCTGTTGAACCAATTTATAAATGTTTCTTGTGATCACTGACCCCAATCATTAGGTGAACTTCATGGCCCAGATTGAACATCACTGCTGTGCTGCAAGCCTCGTCATGGTAATCCTTAGTCGAGCAAAAGTCTATCTTGATGAGACTCTGGAGCTGAATAAAAGGAAGTGGGATTATTCTTACTTTGTCCGAGAAATTCATTCACGATTGCATGAAACAAAAATAGCTATAACTTACCTCTTTCAAAGCTCCCACATCCATTTGCTCAATCGCTGGAATGGCAAAATAAAAGGATCAAATGGTCGAAAGAGACATGCCAAAAACACAGCAGAGTTTGCATATAAAAATTAATACCTGTCTCAATCTTTGTTAAAGCCAGATTTGAAATGTGGAAAAATCCATCCTTTAGGAGAAGGAACACCTGGTACATGCCTATCAAAAGAAGTACACCATTAAGATTTCAAATTTAAAAAGCATAATCAAGTGTATGATTATACCAAGTTTCTTCTCATATCTATAAGGACATTCTTACCTGAAGATGACTTGTACTCATCTATGATGAGATAGCGGTAGGTTTTCTTATCGTCACTGGATGGTTTCTCAACCAAAGCCTGCAAATACAGAAAACAACACAGCATCGTAAGAGGGTAAAATGCAATAGAACACAAACTCTGATATATTGTAATCAACATCAACTGACACCTATTACCCCTACAAAATCCAAATAAACAATAAATAAATAAATAAAAGCATACCCTGGTGAGGAAGATTTTTTTGTGTGGAACATAAATCAAATGAAGGTTTCCGTTTCTTTCACACACCAACATAAATTGTCCATCCAGGCAGACATCAATTGCATCCACTTCAGACTCTGAAAAACAAATCTTACCATTTTATGTACAGTAATTACCATGACAGGTTAAATGCTATTTTTTAAAAGACATAATGAAGTCTAACCAATAAGGAAAAGTTTACAGTACCTTTGAATTACTTTTTTAAAATTTACTGGTGTACACTTGCAAATGTTTAAACCAGCTGATGTTAGTACAGCCACACAAACAACATTTGTTATGTAGTAAACAGTATATATGAAAACAGGCACTAAAATGTGATGCTTTACCAAAATGGAGAAGCAGAAGGATTGTCTGATAGATTTGATCAAACAGGATCACTGTCTTGTCAACAACAACAATACTCCAGTTAGAACCGCTGCAGGAGAAGATGCGGGGATCTGCTTGCACCTGCAAAAACCAGCATTTACTGTACTTCAAGAAAACTTACTATATATATATATAAAATGAACGGGACATGTCCCATGCATGTCCCTGAAATCTTGACGATGCCCTAGGACATTAGGGCAAAAATGGAGCAAAACAGATTCACGACAGCTTGTCCGAGGTTGTGTAATGTAAACCCAGTTACTGGTTACCTCATTGACAGCGGATATTTTGACCAGTGTATCCACCTGGTACAAACCGCTCCCATTTTCCTCCTTTGACACACTGTCAAAGCGAACTGTGTTTGTATCCTCGTTAGTCAGAAGTTCAACGTCGCTCCACATCGCCATTACGTGAAGCTGGATTAAATGACAGAGACGCAACCAAATCTATTTTTATATGTTATTTTATAAGCTTTACTCCATGTTAGCAAACCCTGCTATAATTAACTAATACTGTTGTATGTTAACGTTCCCCTGACGCTAATGCTAGATTCAGCGGACATTCAACACAAACTTCACATGTCTAATAATTGCTCTCTACATATATTCGGTCCATTATACAATAAATGTGGAATTAGCAAATGACAACTTACCAATTTACGATCAGAACCAGATAGCAATAACAAAACACAATCAACATATCGACAGAATTAGCTTCTGAATTTGGCGGGTTTCTGTTAAGGATGTTATGTAGAAATGGAAAAAGCCCTGCGTTTTGCCTTGTAGGCATAGATTCGTTTCTGGGCTACGAAGAAATTCTACTTCCTCTTTAAGTACCAGCAGAAATACTCTAACAGCTAACTATCTACAGGTACATTTATTTAATCTAAACCAGACATTGCTGTTGCTGATTCTACTTATGAATGAACGAAACTTAACGTTGACACCTACCTGAAATACTTGGTGTTGGGAATTAGCAATGTTCATAAGGGAAATAACCGGAGAGCTTTCCGGGTTGCCAGATTCGATCGAAGATACGTAGTGTAAATATGTGTCTTTTCTAATGTGTCAAACCTTTCATGATATCTATCTAGTTATATATTTGTTTTAGAACTGCTCTGCTTACTGTGCTTTTTTTTTTTTAAATACAACGTACATATATCAATTTATTTAATTTGAAAACCATGTGTCATATAACTTGTAAATTTGATCAATAAATTAATCGATGAGTTTGCATTTCCATGGCTTTTGGTTAGTAAAAGAAGTCTTGGTTCAACAATGCATTTGCATGAATTCTGGGTTTAACTGCCACAATCTGGCAACCTACATTGGTTTCGCTGAGCAAGCAGAAGGCCTGGCAAATAGCAGCAACCAGCCCGTTCTCGTAGACTACGAAATCAAACTACTTGTTACGCAAAGAAACCGAGTTTCTGGATCATGTCGGTTAGTACTGTTTGATCAAAAAGCCATGTGTGAATGAAGAAGTATCCGTATTTGTCTAAATTTACCGATGTGCTGAAAACGTTTTCTTAAAGATGGCGGTCTGCGTTGGTTAGCCTAGCAAGCTAGCTATCGTTAAAATAATTCTGAATCAGAAATGGAAACTGGAGAGTTTTTATTGACCTGCATTGGAAGTCAAGTTAGTGTAAACTTAATTGGTAAAATGTGTGAAGCCAGACGGTGACATATTTTTCTTATAATTAGAGAACACTAACATAAGTGTACTAAATGGAAATCGTTTTTGTGTGTATGAGAAAACACGCACTTTAAAATGTTTTGTAATGAGTATGATACTTGACTGTGGTAGTTATACATTTAAACTTCCCCCTTGGAAAAGTGTTGCATGTCCAAATCGAGAACCTTTGCTCTATTAATGTGTTTTAACAACGTGCTGTACCCCTAATTTGAAATAGACTTCAACCTTTGTATGGTGCTTGTATGTTGTTAGTTACCAACTGTTCGTGGTTTTGGTGGAGTCAGAGTGGGATTGATTGGCGTAGAACAGGGATCACCAGCTCTTCGGCCAGTGCCCTACAGGCTTAGAATATTTCTCTACTGCAACACACTTGATTCATTTTTGGCCCGACAAGTGCCAGAGAACACTTGTGGGGCAGAGAAGGAGAGGAAGACAAAAAATAAAACAAATAATAATAAATCAATGATACACACACATTTCAGTACACCAGGTACTGTTCTGGTTTTGTACTTGCTTGCCAATAGCTTCGAGTCAGATTCTTCACATCTTAATAACCAATTTACTTGAGTGTGTTGCAGCATGGAAACATGGAACCTGCAGAACTGGTCCAAGATGTCCGAAGTTGGTAATAGCAGGTGTAGAGGGTGCTTGAGACTTCTAGAAATCATTTCCTGATATATTTTATCTCAAAGTGACACATAACCAGATTGAGCCATTGTTCCTTGTCTATTTATGGCTATTAATTGAAATTGGTACATCTTGTTGTGAATTTTGTTTTAATTTGACCTGATGCATTTTCATCCTCAGAGTTTAACAAAATGTCAATTTAGGATCATCCCATATAATGGTACTCTAACATTACTGTGAAGTTCAGTTATATATCATGTTCCTGTAGACCAAACGCCAATCTTTAGAAAATATTCTACACTGTCTTTTGTGTGTACTGATACTACCTAAATGCATTGAACTACACTGATTTGCTGACTTGTTTTAATGTCTTAATTCATTTCAGGGAAGTGACGATGAATCTATTGACTTGACCAGATCAGGCTCTCCAGTTCATCACAGAAAAAAGCACAATATGGAGTCATCTAGATCTCCCAGAAGCTCAAAACACCACCATTCGCGATCAAGGTCGCGCTCCAGGGACCGTAAACGTAAGTATGCAAATTCAGCTCACAGACAGTATTGAAAATGCCAGAATTATTTTGCCATAAAATGTATTCAATTGAATGTTGCTTGCACACATTTAGCTGCAAATATATATTTTATTTCGACAATAAAACAAACTAAAAATTAGAACGCAGTTCAATTTACACAAATCTCAGTGATGAGAATGACACATTTTCAGTCAGTCCATCCACAGAGACTTCTGTGTATCCCTCAGCACATTCTGGTTCACTTTTTGGCACATCTAAGCTGGTTGCTAACTGCCAACAAAACCCAAAAGAAAGAAGAAAGTGAACACAATAAAACCCCTAATACATTAGTACTTTAAAAATAGTTTGGATTTGTTAGAAATTATTAAAGAAAAATGTTTACAACATGCAAACTTGGCCGTCGATTGTTAAATGCCAAAACTAGAAACGCAAATAATTGTTTTAATCACCCAAATAGGTATCATTTCAGCAACAATACAGAAAGTATGAAATTACACAAAATGTGACTTGTTGCATCTGTTCAAGCATCAGAAAGATGAGCACCATCTCATTATTTGTGGCTGCCAACCCATAGAAAAAGCATGAAAGAAAAGCACAGAGATTACAACAGCAGGGCTAAATGGTGGTAGGGTGGTTAGTACTGTGGCCTCACAGCAAGAAGGTCACTGGGTCAAGCCTTGGCTGTTTCGAACAGTGGCTTTTCTGTATGGAGTTTGCATTTTCTCCCTGTGTATGCTTGGGTATCTCGTGGGTATCTCTCCACATACTCCAGCTTCCTCCTACCGTCCAAAGACATCCATGTTAGGTTAATCGGTTACTCTAAATCCTCCCTAGGAGTGAAAGTAAGTGGTTGTTTTTCCCTGTGTTGGCCCCGCAATGGACTGGGGACCTGTCCATGGTGTAATGATGATTACAACAGCAGTTTTAGATTTTAGAGCAAATGGGGGGATATCCCTGGTCATCATTGGGATACTTTTTAAATTTACACCATTAACATATTGTGATCAAGATGGATCAATATGGGAAATATCATGATTTTTTTTTTATTGGCTGTATCTCCCAGCCCTAATTAGTTATCTGTTGTACTTTTAAAATGTGCACTTTTTACTATAAATTTAAAACCAAATGTGAGTCTCTACACTTCTAGGGTTTTTTGTCCACTAATTGCATGCTGCTGTTGGCTGTTAATTTGTTCAAATTCAGTCTTTTAAACTTCTTCTCTTATGGCAAGTAATAAAAGACAAATGCTTTTTCCAGGTGACAGAAAATACAGACGAAGTCGCAGCAGGAGCAAAGAGGTAATTGAAAAATTGATTTTTATCATTAGCTTTTTTCTTTTCTTTTTTTTTATCATAGCTACTAGTTTTAGGTCGAGGTGAGTATGTTTTTTAGGTGAAATGTATTTATCGTAATCTTAAGTTCAGGACTCAAAAAAGAGAAAAAATGGCCAAGTACTCACATGGACAGGGTACTATTTTTTTTTTTTGCCATCCTTATGTTCATATATCTCAAAGGAAGTTTGTGTCCTTGGATATTTGTCATTTATTTTTAACCATGTGAAATGGTGAAGAGTAGCTATAGCTATTTCCTTTTTTATTTTATTTTTTTGTTAAATCTTGTGTGTAGATCACATGATAACATTTCTACAATAAATCATACTCAGCGTGCTAATGCACGAAGAGACTGAACAGAGGACCCTGCTGACATAGCAAAATAATATGCCTGCTACTGGGACAGGTAACTATTTGCCATTCAAACTCCTATTTGTCTCACATTATTAGCAGAAAAAATAGTATTAATTTTTTCATCTCTTGCAACTAGGGATGGGCATTTATTGAATCTTTAGAATAAGTCAGTCTTAAAAACTATTGAAGTTGAATGCCCATCCCTATTACAACATTTCAGTGGGTGCAAATTCTGAGTGTCCAGATTGCACTGACTTGTTGTTGCCATATTAATAAATTGCATATTCTCATCTACCTCAAGAATGAGACCTAATCATTTGCATGAACACTGTTGAATGTAAAAGGAGGCTCCAAACATGATGTCTTTCTTTTTGTAACTTCTTTCATTCAAATGGCGGCAGCCCAAACGGTGCATACTCAGAAATGCCCACATAGCAGTCTTGCTCTGAGAATGATCTTCTGTGATTGTTAAAAAGATGGGTTTGAAATGACCAGGATTTTTTAGCGTGTCAAATATATGACATACTTACTGCTGTAAGCCATGGTACTAACTCTTTTTGTTGCACTATTTTCCTGAAAGAGACAACTTCTTCTTAAAACAGGCACGAAAGAGGGACTCTGAGAAGCCATCAAAATCGCACAGAAAAACAGATGAGCAGCATGTACAAGAGAGACTTTCTACCGAGAATGAAGAGGAACGGGCCAGGCGCAAGGAAAGGAAGTCGTCAAGGGGTCGAAGTTTATCGAGGTCACACTCTAGAGAAAGGTTGGTTTAATAAAAACAGCGTTATTAGATTAGTTCAGCAGGCCATATAGCTTTCCTAATGATTTAAAGTAAGTCAATGACATTTTTAACAATTAACCTAAATCATTAACAAACATTAGTCATAACATCTTTTGCATCTTGCTTAATGTTATTTTTGCTCACGTAGATTTTTTTTCCTTTTTTATTACAATTTCCATACATCAACTTGAAATAATACAAATACTATAGCTTATTATGCATAAATGCTGATCATCTCTTCTAAATATTTCACATTTCCATTTTATTCACGTTCATTATTTCCTGTATGCGTTGATGAATTTTCTTATTTTAGACGGCACCATAGCAGAAGCAAGGACAAGCGGCGGTCGCAATCACGCAGTCGGGACAAGAAGAAGAAGGCTAGGTCTCGCTCAGGTTCAAGGACCAAACACCGTCATCATAGCAGAAGTCGCAGCAGGAGCAGGTGAGCTTAATTTAAATGGGAGCATTTCTTGTAATGCTGATCTGTTATATAACCATTGTTGATTTTCCACAACATTATTGGGGTATTTATTGGATTCCTTGGCTTTCCCCTCCAGGGAGCGAAAGAAGAGGAGTGAGAAAGTTCACAAAAAGAGTCGAAGCAGGTCTGTTAGTCCACCCATCTTTCGTGGCCGAAACACAGCAATGGATGCACAAGAGGCCCTGGCTAGAAGGTAAAGCAGCATCAGCAAACATTTTAGTTTTCTGGTTTGCATGTTGTGTGTTTGTGTGGGTTTATTTATTTCATTATTATTTTTTTATGAAACCTTGTCTGTTTTTCTGCAATGCTTGCAGTATGTTCTTAAACGTAGCCAAATGATCCTACTTTTTTTTTTTGTTGTTGGTGGATTTTGTTTTTTTTGTTTTGTTTTGTTTTTTTGTGGGGGGGGTAACTTTTCAGACTGGAAAGAGCCAAGAAACTACAGGAGCAGAAGGAGAAGGAAATGTTTGAGAAGCAGCAGCAGCAACAACAGGAGATTGCTGCAGGTGAGATGCAATTGCTGTCTACACTTGAAAAACCTCAATGAAGCTGTTAAGATCCTGTTGCTTATACTTGTCTTCATGTCGATAGCCGTTGCTGCCCCTATTGCAGCTGCTGCTGCTGCAGCAGCTTCAAACCCTGCACTCAATGTGGCAGCCCTCCTGGCCTCTGGGACACAGGTCACACCTCAGATTGCCATGGCAGCTCAGATGGCAGCCCTTCAAGCCAAAACCCTGGCAGAGACCGGTATTGCTGTGCCCAGCTATTATAATCCGTCTGCTGTCAACCCAATGAGGTTTGCAGAGCAGGAGAAGAAGAGGAAAAAGCTATGGCAGGGAAAGAAGGATGGGGTAAGATTTAAATTTGTTTTTTCTGTGCATATTTTAACCTGCAAACAAAACAAAAATTATGTGCCCTATTTGGATATGTTTGTGATTAAATTATGATATTTATGTATTTATGTTTTTTACTGTTAAAGGACAAGTCCCAAACTGCTGAATTGTGGGAGAAACTAAACTTTGGAAACAAGGACCAAAATGTTAAATTCCGCAAACTAATGGGTATAAAGGTATGTTGTTTTACTTACTATTATAACAACTTCGAGTTTTACAAGCTATACCTGTCTGAGCTACAATTTGAATTTTTCCCCTGCAGGGAGATGATGAGATAGAAGTTGCCAAGCCACTTAATGATGAAGGCCTAAAGACTCTTCAGAAGCAGGAGGAGGTGTTTAGGAACCTTGATGTTCAGTATGAGATGGCTCGCTCTCAGACACACACTCAGAGGGGAATGGGCCTCGGCTTTTCCTCCTCATTCTCACGTGGAATGGATTCTGTCTAGTGCCAAACTCCAGCTTTCATCACAACTCATCGGATCGTACAAGAATACCAATTCATCGCTAGCCCTCAAGCTTGCATGGATGTTGCTCTGAATCTGTCATTTATTTATAGACAAAGTTCTCATATTGTAACATAATGTAAATAGTCATACACTGAGGTTGTCAGTGTTATTAAACTGTACATCTTTAGGTAAAGAAACATGTTAACTGGTTGAAGCTGGGAAAAATGAGATATTTTCAATAATGTGGTAGCTTTTTTTTGTTTTCAAATATATATTGATGTAATGGTCTGAACATAATTGAATTTGATGTGGTTCAAGTGGACATTGTTTACATCCATGTAACTAAAGGCATCCAAGGTTGATGTAGCATTATCAGAATCCTATTTTCATTCCTCCTGATTAGGAAAACCAAAATATCAGTTGAAATAATTATCGTCTTTTGAATTGCCATGAACGAAGGTAAGCTTGACAGGAGTAACCAAATGTTTGAAATGTACTTGATTAAACAGCTTTTTTGTGGGTTTTTTTAGAAAAAAAAAAAAAGCTTGTCATAAAAATTTTTTTTTTTTTAGAATTTTCACAAAGGGATAAATTAGCAAGTTTAACTTATAAAGTATACTATGGTTTTGACTGCTACATTATAAATAACCATTAAAAAAAAATGTAAATGTTGGAACAATTTTTTTATTGAGTTGGGACTGGTTGTGACAGTTTGGGAAGAGTGGTGTTTTTTTAAACAAAGAATTTTAGCAGTTTAGTGGTTTGGAGCTTCCTTTGTTCTATTCAGCAGCATAGTTTTTATGCTGCGTTTTACATAACTTCCAGTCCTAAATATGTTGCAGGTGTCTAAGAAAATTACAATAATTGACAGTCTTAAAAAATATAAAATTTATTAAGTACCTTTTGATAGACAAACAACTGTACATAAAATAAGTTTAAAAAAAAATTAATTGCCAATAAAAGTGAACAGTCAAAGGTACAAATCAAATATTTCAGCAAAAAGTTTGAAGAGTTTTTTTGTTTTACTTAGTATGCTCTCAGTATGTGTTTAACAAAATGTAGCCAAAGTGGAAAAGGTTTTGAAAAGAAATTTGGTTATACTAAATTAGACCTTATTTATCCCAAGTTGCCAAACCTTGAATGAAAAAAGATTTTCCTAAAAAGGAACAGACTCGCATAAAGTAACACATCAGAATACTTCAAATGTTGGTTTTCTGTTGGTGCCTGTATGGAAATTCCCTCACTTACATATAAGACTTGAATACAACACATGTGCCACACCAGTGATGAGGTTGTGGTTAGCAAACTCAAGGATAAGGAGCAGAATTGGGTATTCACTGTGTCTCTTGTCCAACGTGGACTCCTCACACAAGCCCATCCAATGAAGCAGCAGTGTTTGCATGGCCTCAGGGAAAAGTTCAGTGGCTAGTTCCTCGGCAGGTGGCAAATCACTGATTTGCTCAATGTGCTGAACTTTAAAGCACTCTACTTTCTGGCTGATGGTGCTGTTGGCTGTATGAAACTGCTGGCCAAGCCAACGTCCCATACAAGTAAGCAGGTAACTTGAATATACGGAGTCTTTGGCCCAGTCTTTAGCCATTAACAAAGCTAACACAGTTTCTGCTGCATCCTTTTCCTCTAAATTGTCTTTCATGTACCGATCAATATTCTCCAAAATAAGTAAGATGGTCTCCAGTCGTTCTGTGCATGTATATGTTTGGGAAGAGAGCTGGTCATCCAAGCTGTGCAACTTTTCTCTCAGCGTGAACACAATTGGTTGGCTTTCTTCAGTTTGCAAGCTGCTCTTAGGGAAAGAACAATAATCATGGTCTGCTGATGTATGAGCTTTATCACTGTTGCACACATCCATCTGTTCCCCGACAACTTTTATGGAATGAGGTTGAGATATTTGACTTCTTGATTGTGTAAAGGAAATGCTGGTGGACACCATAACGTCAAGTTGCACACTGAGGTTGTAATTCATTTTCAGTGGGCTGTCATTTATCTGTGATTTCCAAATATCCTACAGAGGAGAGACAATGGTGTTAATTCAGAAGTTAACAGTAATACGTGTGTATACAATAAGAACATTATTAGAATGCACACGATATTCATGTACCTGGAGGTTTTCCAGCACTGCCAACTGCTCTTGTTTACTATATATTTCAAAGGCCACTCGAAAAAGTCCTTGAATGCTGTAAAACCACAGGCTGTTACTTGCCGCAGGTACCTTTAAGCCTTGGAACCTGAACGCTGAAGCAGGTGGGGGAGGAAAAAAGAAGCTCCACAGTTAAGTCATTGCAGTTTTTCTCCAGTTTAAAACAATGTTCTCTTCTTTATGTTACCTGAGGATAAATTGATCTTTGTGGCAAGTCCTTTCTTGGCAAACTTAGCATGATACCTGGGATGGTTCTCTGTCCGGATGTCAGTATTAGAGAGGAGATCAGCTCCCAAATAGAGTGGAATCATTGGACCCTGATATGGAGAAAACAATTATAGAGTCACCTTTTTACTCTCTTCATTCTTATGATAGTGTGTGCATGTGTGTTGTCGTTATCACAGAATTAATGTAAATGCAGACTTTTAAAACATTAAAATAATTGTTCCACAATTGTTTTATTCATTCACTCATTTAAAAAAAATGAATCTACTTAAGTCACTCAATTATTCATTGCTCAATGTTTTCCGCGATAATATTTAATTTTCGATATTAGTTATTAAAGCATCTATGAGACGGGTGGTGTAGTAATTATACATGAAATGGCAAAGCGCCCTCTAGCGGTTTTGATGGATTATAAGGAGCGTACTTGCAACAAATCTACCTTTGCCTAATAAAATACATTTAACAAAAGGGCAAACAACTCACCTGGTTGGGACATTTTGTAAGTCTGAATGATGTTAAATTAACCAAGTAGATGAAGCGGATTTTCCGAGGACCCCCATCCCACTGCGGTAATGTTAAATAGGTTGTTGTGCTGCCTGACATTGCCATAAGTAAACAGAACTTCCCTATCAGCCAGGATAAGCTCTTATCATTTGGAGGCCAAAATATTATTATTGCTATTGAAGGATACAATATGAAGTTAGAAAAGAACTCAAAAAAATTGCAACAAACCGCACCGGATTAAACGTGACCGAAACACAAAACTGGACTGACTACAGCCCTCAATGCTCTCACAGAGCAATATTATGTCTGCATTTACACAGTAAATGATATATATACTTATGGTTATAACTGCCTTGAGTTATTGTTCGTTTTCTGAGGATAAATTTAGGAGGAATACGACGTTGCTGTTCTCATATGAGTCGTGAAACCTGCAATACGTACTTGTTGCCAACAAGCCCTTGTTTTTGTGTGTATTTCCGTGACACGCGACCTAAGGATGACCAATGAATGCGAAGAGAAGTTGCTATGACCTCTGAACTGCCGTTTTCATCTACAGACCGACGTAAAAATGGCTGAGGTTGATTTCGGTGATAGTGAGCTCTTTCAGCAGCTTGATGATAATGCATCGTTGGCCCCTAGGCATATTCGCTTTCCAGATTGCGATGAAGAAAACGAGGAGGAGACGAGCCAACTTCGGAGCAGGCTTGAGGAGTGTGAAGACAAAATTGAAAGACTTACCGCGGAGAATATCCTTATGACAGCGTATGCTAGCACTGTAGATGTAGCATGTCTGCTAGCACAATGAGCTTAGCGTCTGTAACCAAAACATAAAAACACAAGCTGTAGGTGCATGCTAATAAATGTTTTTTTGTAGCATTTCTGCTTTCTTAACTAATGATCCACATAAAGTTTTACGACGTAAATTGAATATCCTGACACGACCAAGGTAAAGTTCGTTCGACATTTGTTATTGTCCAAATCAAGTGAAACGAAACCATTATCTAACTGCCACGATTAATTTCTTCCTGGTTTTACAGCGGCATTACAATTGAAGATGTCAACATCGACGGACCACTAATGCAGCTACTTTTTACAAACAACATTGTATCAAAGTAAGCTGAGTTTCGCACATTTTATAAGATTCAAACAATAAATGACTACAGATTGTGTTCAGTTGACACTAATAATGTTTTCCCTGCTAGGCAGTGTCGTCAAGAAATTGAAGACTGCATCTGCAGTGTGTTTTTGAAGCATCAGAAACCAAGTAATGAACAGAGGAAATCTTTGTTTCACATGAAACCGCAGGTATTTGAGAAAACTGCTTGTAAATGTAATAATGTGTTTCAGAATCAGAAAACTTTATTAATCCCCTGTTGGAAATTTAGTTGTAGCAGCAACATCAGAACAACAAAAACTGAGAAGTGTTTGCACATATGTATGTGGGGCTGGGTAATATGGCAAAAAAATTAACAAAACAAACATTATACTCTTTGAAGAGTTCCGCTTTTGCTTTGGATGAAGATCCAGAGATGTTTTCTGTCAGTAGTGTGAAGACAACTACAGAGGCCTTTAAAGTACGTACTTACAGTAGCTTTGGAACAAAGTGCAGAATTTATTGTTAAATAGAGAAGAGTATCAGATATTTCATTGTACTGTTTTGTCTCCTAGGTCGTTGGAAGTGTATTATATTTCACTTCTTTCAGTGTTGACAAGCTTGGACAGCCACTGGTAAATGAAAACCCCCAGCTGACAGATGGATGGGATGTTCCAACGTATCTTTAACATACATAACATTGTCACCTTGCCAAAAACATTTGACACCTTTGGAACTGTAAAGTTTGTCAAGAAAGATGTGTTTTTAATAGCAAAGATATCTTGATTTTTATATGGATATGCTTATTTTAAAATGAACAATACTTTCAAATTTAAGCACATAGTACAACTAAATGGGTTCAGTATGACAAATATAATAGAATTCCTAAATTGTTGCTAAGTTACCACCAGGTTTTTAACCAGGTCATTGGAACTAATGGACAGGAAATAGAAATGAAAGACAAAAGGTATGATAATAGTTTAATCTTTATTTAATTTTCATACTCCTTTATTAACCTGTTTGTTTATATAATGAAGCTATTATTGTTTTCCTCTTCATAGACCCAAGTCTATGTGTTTTAACTGCGGCTCCATCAGTCATCAGCTTAGAGACTGTCCCAAGGTATCATTCTTGATTTATTAATATGACATGGGTAAACGCATAAGAACCAGATCTTGATTAACTACATTGTTACTACCCTAGCCTAAAGACATGGCTGCAATTAACGAGAGAAGAAAGGAGTTTATTCAGAACAGCAACCAGGCCCTGCAGAGTAACCAGCGATACCATGCAGATGAAGTAGAGGAGCGGTTTGCCAAATACAAGCCTGGAGTCATGAGGCAGGATTGTTATTTTATGTACACCAGAAACAAATCTGATCAAAATGCAACATCTAATGAAACAAGTGAATCTTGATCATATAATAATATTTTCTTTTTTGCTGCATTGTACTTTTGAAAAGTGAGGAGCTGTTGACAGCTCTGGGAATTGATGGCAACACCCTACCTCCCCTGATTTATCGCATGAGGCAGCTAGGCTATCCACCAGGTTGGCTCAAAGAGGCAGAGATGGAGAACTCAGGTTTATCCCTATATGATGGAAATGGTAGGCTCTTTTCACTTAAGAAATGAAAACTATTACCATGTTTTAATTTTAGTAACTTACGGGGAAGTTTAGTTTTGAAATTCATAGAATGTGAATTTTCTTTTTTATCTTTTCTTTCCTCTTTTGCAGTATCCAATGATGGCAGTGCCACAGATGGCGGCAATACACAAAACATCTCTTATGACATTTCCAAACTGGTAGATTTCCCAGGCTTTAATGTAGCTGTGCCATACAAAATGAAAGATGTAAGTCCTACAGCACAGTCCTACTACTGTACTCTTCTCTCTCTCTCTCTC
>JBAMHW010000012.1:16184247-16201336 GCA_037177495.1 Rhadinocentrus ornatus | reverse complement strand
TGCTTCCTAAGTGGACAGTTTGATTTCACAGAAGTGGGATTGACTTGGAGTTACATTGTGTTGTTTAAGTGTTCCCTTTATTTTTTTGAGCAGTGTAGAAATGCTGCGATGGTCTATTATTGACTTTGATGTTTCCTTTTCTCTAGGAAAAGGCTGTTAAACAGAGCGAGACCCTTGCTGAGGAGCTGAAGGCCTCACAAGAGAAATCTCTTTCTCAGGCTTCAGAACTCCATGTGAAGGAACTAGAGGTGCTGCAGACTCAGGTTGACAAGCTGAAGCAGGAACTCTCGTCTTCCAAGGACAAAACCCAGGAGTTGGAGAAGACTGTTTCCGAGCTGTGGCCATACAAGGAACAGGCTCAGGTAAGCACAACTAATTTCAGAAATGTCGAACACCTTTTTATAAAAGAGAAATTGTGTCAGTTTAAACAAACAAAACATGAAACCAAGCATTGCAAAACACAGTGGGAGATTGTGTGCATCTTTTTGTTCATTTTGATAGATTTTAAATTTGAACTGATTGATACCAGTCATCAGTATTATCCCACTTCAATATTTTGTGGATTGTGTTTTTTCATTCACATACAAGCACATGATTAACTTTTCATTAGATGCTGTCATTTAGTATAAACTAGGAGGGGATTTATTAATCTATTTTATAGACACTATAGGAAAATTATAATTGTGCATTCAGTTGCATTTCTGTCCATTTTCCATTTAGTTGACATTATTCTTAATGGATTCACAAAGTATTCAGACCTGTTCAGTCTTCGCACACATCAAATCTCAAAGACACGGAAGAATATTTACAATAGAATAAAAATGAATACTTTTTTTCAGAGAAAATCAACTATTTATTTCAGCATTTCATTTTAAAGGAATTTCCTCACGACACCAGAAGTCAAATAAGCCTGCTGTTGTGGACAGGAAAGAATAAAACAAACCTCAGATGAAAAAAAACTGTTGCATGACTAGGCTGTTATCAGCCTGTGCAGCATTCCCCTTTCTACAGTAAGTTGCTTGAATTGATTTGTACATAGCTAAGAAAGATGTGTGTGCATGCACATCAGATCCCTCAGGGCAGAAGATAAACAATTGAAGTTTATGGCAGCCATAGCCTTCCCTGATTCCCTGATGTGATGAGGCATATTAATGATGACATTTATAAAATAATTTCTAGACCTTTTGAGATTTCATAAGAGCACACTTTTCGATGTTTGGAAACCATAGTAGCAAAGTTAAGACTAGTGAACCTAGAGGTGGCCCTATTGGTCAAACGAAGTAACTAAGAAAGTTTGTCCTCTGTCAGTTTTAGTGAACAACAAACCAGCTTAAATGAACTCCGGAAATTCCCTACAGATATAGAATTAGATATTTATCTTTCAAAATGCACATAAGCTCCACACCAATCAATCACACTAGTGCTTTCAAATAAAAAGGAAATCTGCCATTTAGAGTGTGCAGAAAAGTATTCACTAAACTGTGTGTTCAGCTTTTGATTTGACCTCTGGCATCTATTCCTTCCAGCATTGTTCAGCAGCCTGCTTTTTAACAGGAGCATTTTCACTTTCTTACATCATATCAGACATTCAGTGACATCGGCTTTAGCATTGTACAAATTATGTTTATTTTATTCTCTTTGAAGTAAAAAATTAAAGTGCAGCTGGAATGTTGGTGTATTTCCTGATTTTAAAAATTAAAAGTAGTTTTATAAATTGTTTCCAGTGATATTGTATCATACACTCTGGCAATCACATTTTTCAATCACATTTTTATGTTTGTCAAATTTGGTCACGTTCATTAAGTTATTAATTCAAGGCAACAAGGGGCTCAAGTGAAAATGTTCCACTTTTACATTTTTAAAAAACAAAATAATGTGTTGTAACTATGGATTTGATTTCCATTTTTGATGCTTCTGCAGCTTAATCTTTCCATTTGCATATCACTTATCTCCATGTCTGGTTGGTTTATTTTGTATTCATTCATGCTTTACCCTGGAAATATATTCCCCTGCTTTTTTTTCTTTCATCTTTATTTTCTCAGTGTCTTTTTGCTGAACTTGACTCCTCCAAGCATGACGTTGAACATTTGTCCCAAAAACTGGAAAATCTGAATCTAGACCTGGAAAAAATGTGTAAGGGAAATGAGAACATGAAAGCTGATAAAGACAAACTGGAGAAACAGCTGTCAGAAATGCAAAATAAGCTTTCTGCTCTTGAGATGAGCTACAAGGAACTTTCTGTGCAGAATGATGAGCTGCTGATAAGCAGAGATAAACTTTCAAAACATCATGAGGAGCTGCTCGCCAAAAACAAGCATTCAGATGATGAGAGGATTTTAATAAAGAAAGAACTAGAGAAGCACAAACAACTTCTTCAGGAAGCCCAGGCTGAAAACAAAGAACTGCAGCAAGGTGCAGGTGAATGCTTGGCCCAAATTGAGGACCTTCAAAAACAAAATGCACAGAAAAATGACTGTGTCCTCAAGCATCAGCGGGACATCCAACAAATTGAAGCTAAACAGAAGCAGCTACTTCTGGATTATGAAAATGTATGCAAAGAGAGGAACCAGCTAAAGGAAGACCTCAATGAAAGTAGATCAAATCTCACATGTGAGCGAGACAACCTAATACTAGAGAGGGATGCTGCTAAAAATGCCCAAAAATCTCTTGATGCTAAAAATGCTGAGCTACAGGCAAAACTTAAGTCATTGAACTTAGAAAAAGAAGATCTAATGATGAAGAATACCCAGTTACAAACCCTGACAGAAACACTGACAAAAGAAAAAGAGGCGATGTCTTCTGAAATTGGCATCACTGCATTGGACAAAGAAAAGCTTGAGGCGGAGAAGCAGGAACTTCAGAATAAGCTCAGTCTTACAAAAAAAGACTTGGAGCGCTATGTCCGTGAATGTGAAGACCTTAAAGCCTGTAAAAAGAGCCTGGCCCAGATGCTGGAAGAATTCAAGACGAGCAGTCAAGTGACAGACTCTGAAAGGCTTCAGCTTCTGCAGGAGAAAGAAGACCTGCTTACAATCCAAAGAAAAGTCTCAAATGAAAAGGAAGAGCTTCTCAGAGAGATTCAAGAAGTGAAGGAAAAACTTCAGGTCTCAACAGAACAACTGTCTCATTCTAAAGAGAAACTTAAAAAAGCATCTTCTTCTTTTGAGCAGGAGAGGCAGGCGTTGCGCATTCAGCATTCTGAAACTGAGATGGCTCTACATGAGCTGCGGAAAGAAAAGATGAGTCTGAATTCAGCTGTAGAGCAGCAAAAAATGGATTATGACCGTTTGATTGAGGAGAAGGCCGAGTTGGAAAAGAAACACATGAAGGCAATTTCTGAAAAAAATGCTCTCTCTCTTGAACGTGAGAAGCTAGTTGGTGATATCCGAACAGCGAGAGATCAACTAGATGGTTTCACCACAACAAATGCTGACATTACTCAAGACAAGGCTCATTTAACAGCATTGTTAGAGGAAACCAAACAGCAAAAAGATGAAGTTGAGGTTCAGATGACTCTGTTGAAGCGAGAAAAGACTGACTTACAAAGTCAACTGCAGAAGCATCGCTCCGTTATTGAAATGCTAGAAAAGGACAAAGCTGATCTTGTTGAAGAACATGGTAAAGTAAAAGTGGATTTTGAGAAGTCTAATTTAAATCTTGTTCAACAGCTGGAAAACTTTACAAAAGATAATGATGACCTTCTGTTACAGCAGACTGAGGTTAAAAAACAAACTTTGTCTTTGCAAAAAGAGAACCAGGTGCTGCTTCAGGAGGTCCAGGAGTTAAAAAGTCAGATTAAATCAGTGTTGGAGGCAAAGGATCTTCTTGAGGCCCAGTTTCAAGCTGAATCCAGTGAACGGATTAAAGCAATCTCTGATAAAGATGACTTTTCCAAGGAAATCAAGGATCTTCAAAAAACTTTGTTTAATGTTACACAGGAAAATAAAGAGATTTCCTCCAACTTTAAGGATGCTGATGAACAAAAGAAATCCTTTATGTTTGAGATGGAGGCCTTGCAAACACAGCTGAAGCAGAAAGAGCAAGAAAATAATCGACTCACAAGAGATAAAGAGCAGCTAACATCTAAGCTGGAGAAGATGGACGAACAAGTGTCTTCTTTGACCACAACAAAGGAGGACCTGTCAGCGAGCCATTGTAAATTGCAGCAGGAGATTTCCTCTTTCCACACAAGCCATGAAAAGTGGCTTGCTGAACGTTCAAAGATTCTTGAAGAGGTGAAGTGTTTGCAAGCTGACAAGAAACAGCTAGAGATTAATGTCAAGGCCCAACAAACTGAAAAAGAAACCTTGGAAAAACAATACAATAATGCTCTTGCAGAGGTGTCCGCTTCAGCTGTTGTGAAAGAAGAAATTTCCTCAAGCATCTTGCAGCTCACAGCTCAGAAGGATGCCATGGAGGTGGAGAGGGATGAGGCCACCCAGCGAGTCAGGGAGCTCGGGTCACACCTAAAAAATCCCATTTCTAAGCAGCTTGAGGTATTTCTTCCCCTGTAGTAATCACTGACTTTCACAATTTATTGTGGCTGGGGCTATGTCAACCTCTGACTGCATGCTCGCTGGTTTGTCTTCCTATACTTTTTATTTTTGTGTCTAACTTTCATCCTCCATTCATTAACCCCCGTCTATTACACTTAGTTCCCAGCCTTTTCCTGTGGGCTTATAACGCGATCTAATCTTAAGTAAAATGCCTCTGGGTTACTCAATTTGTGCAGATGTGAAGTGATCTTTATCAGAATCAGACTTTTGTTTTAAAGCTCTACAAAGTCTAACAGACTACCTTTTTAAAGTAGTCCCTGTTTTAATTGGAGTGTCCCTTATCTGACTTCTAACACAGGCTTATTGGTTTTCAGTCTCCGTTCTGAGGCCACAGGTTGTAGAGACAGTATTTCAGTCTTTCAGTTGTTTTTCACCTTATTACAGTATTCATGATGTTAATTAATCGGGATCGGTTTTAAAACTAAGAATCTCCTTTGGATAATTTTAACATTTTCTAAATTGGTTAATTAAAATATTTAAGCAATGAATTCTTTTAATTATATTGAAATAATATTCTTAAATTACTTTTAAAGATTTCTAATTCTGACAGATTGAGATAATTGAGTGTTTATATTGATCAACCGTGTGCTTGTTTTAATTTTCAACTGTTGAGCTTAGCAAATATCCTGCTCATGTTTAGGCTACAGAGGCCTCTGGCAAGACTGCTGAGGCTTTTGAACAGCTGACAAAAGAGAAAGCTGTTTTGATGAAGGAAAAAAATGAAGTCCAATCTTTGCTGGGAGAACTCCAGGCCTCCAAGCAGGAGTTGCAGACACAGGTGAGAGATGGGTTTTAGCAGAGGAAATGCAAACATTGTAACCTTTCAGAGTGGTGCTCTATGCAAGATAAATGCAGTCAAATGACTTTATTTATTGTAGTTTTAATCATGTTATTATTGTTTTAGCTGGAAACTCTAAGAAAAGAGAATTCCAAGTATCAAGAACATCTGAATCTTTCCAAAGAGCAGCTTTGCACAGAAACTGAGAAGACCAAGAGTCTATGCCAAGAAATGTGAGTACATCTTGAACTCAGTGTTAGAATGTTATGCAGATATATTCAAGTCTCTGTTGGATGATACACTTTGAGCAGGTTAAGTAAACAGATATGGGAGTAGGTCTTCTCTATTAGCCAATATATATTACAGCTGAGATGATTTTGATATTTATGTCTAATCAGAGATAAACTTAAAGAAGCAGTTTCTGCGAAGACCCAGTCCCTGCAGATGCTGCAAGATGAGAACAGCAAGCTGAGTCAGAAACTCGATGACAATCACAAAGACCAGAGGGATTTTGTGAAGGTGAGCCATTTTATTATATTAAGAGACATTGATAAGTGGACTGTGCCCAGGTTTTAACTTAACGTTTTCTCTCCAGGTAAAAGATGACTACACAAAAGTCACAAAAGAACTGGACGAGTTGAAGCAAAGGTAAGGGAATAATAATAGGCATGTTATTTAGGTATTTCGCCCAAAAAATGCATTTTCCGAATTACCTTAGTAATTTTTTAATGCTGTCACCCAGAATTCATCTGCTTGGTACTTACTAATATGCAGAACATTTGTGATTAAATGGCTGGCATTTCACACTGCTCTTTTTCTTCTAAGCTTGCCAAATAATGCCGTCAGATCCTTGATGGTTTTACGTCTGGTTTGCAATCATTATGTCAGACCACAAGTGTGTTGACCACATTCTTTCCCTGAAAAATGCAGTCTTGGTTCTTCATGTTCATATTTATCATTGATGGAGTGCCCATTTTTACCAGACAGCAACATCTTTATTTGTCTTTATATTTATGAATGATCTGTAGTAGCCTCAGGGTCAGGTAAATGGTTTGAGCTCCAAAGATGTAAATGTGTCCCAAAAATATTTGGTCAATTTAGGTCACTTTTTTTTTTCACCCGACAGTGTTTGTATGTTGCACCCCTGACGTTTAACTGGTAATGTGTGTTAAACAGTGAAAGCACTTTGAAGGAGCATTTGAACAAGGAGAAGGCTGCCCTCCAACAGTCCATCCATAAAAACAGTGCCTTAATCTCAGAAAAAGACCTGCAGGTGGAAAACCTGAAGAGCGAGGTAAGATTATTAACAGAGCTAATAAGTGTGCAGCTCACAAAATTTATTAAATTTTGACATCTTCAAATGAGACACAGACAGAAACTATCTATAGATTTCTAAGTTCAGTAGATGAAAATGTTAAGATGATATCAAAGAAGAGCTTCTATGTTAACATATAACTTGATCTCTAAAAATATTTTTTAGATTTCCTCTGAAAAAAATTAGATTTACATTTTCAGTTTTATACAACCTCTTTTATTATTTTGAAATTGTTATGCAGAATAATTTGTATTTTTTATACTGTATAATAATAATACTGAAGTTTGAGTGATTGCCAAAAAAATGCTGTTTATTCATTGGTTGTTTTGTTGGATATAATCCAGATATTATACATAACCTAATATGAAAAATAAAAACTGTATTCACTGTCATTAACCTTGATTATTTAGGAATAAATTAACAATAAGTTGGAACAGTGTATGTAGGTTTTGGTGTTGTTGCCTTGTTGGTCTGTTTTTTTTTTTTTTATTTATTACAATCAAATTGACCTCAAAGGCACATGTCACTTCTGTGGTTAAATAAAGTTTGACTTACACTTTTTTTTCTTTACAAATAATCTCTTTTAGTTTGTTCCTTTTTGGAGAGAGTGAGCTGAAAACGTCTGCCGTTCGGATCTACTGATTTTCTCTGCAGTCAGATTACACCAGTTTTATGCTCATTCTCTTAAAATTCAAGTTTTAAACTTGTGCTCGTGGCAGACTGTAAACTCTAAAATCCAAACTCACTAAATGAATTAGCACTCAAATCCAGTCGTGAATGAAAAAAATCTGAATTTGCATTATCTTGGCGAGAGAAGCTGATTTTGGGCCTTCACACCTGTTTAATATTTTCCAACAAAAGCCATTCATCCTCCTCATTTATTTATGATTTTCTGATAGTTTTCCAGCATTATATTGGGGTTTGTATTCATGAAGAGTACTGAAACAAAGCTATTATGTGTGTGATTTTAACATCCAAAATTAGCATTATCTCGACGAGAAAAGCTGATTTTGGATAGAAGCAACACAGGCAACCTTTCAACTTGGATGGCAGGAGCTTAGCATATCAGTCAGTAAGTCATTAGAGACTAAGGTGTCACCAGAAAAGGAAACTGAGTGAATATTGGATTATTGAAATTAGAATTGATTCAAATCGAGTAATCACGTCCTCCCTTTAAGCTAGCTCTACTCTAAAGCATTGTTTTGTTGAAAGAGAAAATAAATGTTTGTCCAGTATTTATTTGAACAGGTTATTTTCTTTCTCTTTTTGCTAGTTGCGTGCAGAAAGTGCCTCAGCTAAGACACTGCAGAGTACAATTCAGGCTTTGGAGCAGGACAACATTAAACTACAGGAGCGTGTTCAGAGACTGGAGAAGGATCTGACTGCTGGATCTGATGGCATCAACAAGTCCTCAGGTAACCATGTAATTAACTCAAAACCACAGCTGGTTTTTCTTGAAGCACCAAGACCAGTTGTAGTTAAATTGGGAAAAATAAGGCGATAATCTGGTTTGCTTTTATGTTTTCTAGATGATGAAATTTTGGACAAGATGAAGGAGGATAAGGAGACTGCAGAAAGTCAGGTAAGTTCTGTCTAACTTATCCTAAGTAGAACAGATGATTTATATATTTTTTTTATTATAATTATTATTTTTCTTTGTATTATTTTTTCCCCATTTTTCTTTATTGCCATATACATTGTGTGTAATGATGCTTTCCTACCCTGCCTGTTGAATCTTCTGACAATAATTCAGACTCTTAGCATTTGCATTACTCTTCCTTATGTGGAAACGGTCTTACTGAATGTTGTGATTGTGAAATGTGAATGACTCTATACTAATGAATGGACTACAACTATAAACTCCTTGTTGTAGCAATAGACTATAGTTTACAGTTCTGTGCGGACTCATGTTACAGTATAATACATTAGAGGTGATGCTTGCCTGAAGTGATTTGAAATTGTACTAAAGCTCCTCTCACCAGTGAGGAGTCTTTCTACAACAGTCATGGGATGAGTGTACCATCAGAGTGTACCTCTGTTTAAAGTGTTATGCTGTATTACCTGTGTCTGTGATAACAGAAGTCTGGCAGAAGGTGGGTCCTAATTTGAAATTTTTTTTCTCCCCCTTCTCTTTTTAATAAATCCAACTCTTCTTCTCTGCCCTGTTTCTGATGTTGGCAATGCTACACCACCATCAGGCAGCGGTTTGTTAATGTTTTTCATCTGCTTCACTTGTGCATGTTTATCACTGTGGCTCTTGTCTCATCCAGTTGGTGTAAAAACCATAAACTGTCAAAGATTAATCAAGCTTGATTTAATGATTCATTCAGTTTTTACTCAGTTCAAAGCTAACATTTTCTAAAAATTCTGTTATCACTGAGGCTTTATAAGTCATCAGATCTGTGAGATTACTCTGCAAATGCTCATAAGCTTGGGCATTTTGTTGAGTCCTTTGACTCATTTCAAGCCTTGATTTCTCTACTGCTGACAGCTCAGTGACATTTCACCACTAATCAAAACTGGGGTAATTTTGGAGGGATATGCTGAGACACAGTTACTCTTAAAATTTCAAACACTATTGCCAATGTCAAAAGAGGCAAATACTTGGCAAATACAGTAATAATGGGGAAAAAAAAACTTAACAGAGGACCCTATATACATTTTTATATAACTAAAATGTAAGAACATTTGTCTGTCTATGAAAACAAGAAGTAATGGTGCAGTTGTTTGTCCTTCACAGATTGAATTCCTAAATTCAGTCATTGTTGACCTCCAGAGGAATAATGAAGAACTTAAAGACAAATTAGAGAAAATGGCAGCTGCAGCTCTTAATGGGAATAATCAAGGTGAACTGGATAATTATGACAGGTAAGCCCTATCCAAAGCATTTTTAAGTTTGTGTGAATGTAGGTTGGTGGACAAAGTTTCACACAGAGCTGCTCATTCTCTCCACAGTAATGCAAAGCAGCCCACAAAGAAGAAGCCTCCCCCAAGACTGTTCTGCGACATCTGCGACTGCTTCGATCTCCACGACACTGAGGATTGTCCCACACAAATGCAGATGCCCGACTCCCCTCCACACACCACTTACCATGGCAATAAGAGTGAAGAACGGCCCTACTGCGACATCTGTGAGGTCTTTGGACACTGGACCGAATCCTGTAACGATGACCAGACCTTTTAAAGCCTTTTCAACCCTCGTTCGCACAATCAGTATCTTTGCACATCACGTTTGTTATGCTGTGTGTTTGCGTGTGCATTTTGTGCTTGTTTTTGCCAAGCATCTTTGTTGCCCAAGCCAACCCTCAAGCGCTCTTATCGAAGAATGGCCTCCACAAAAGCTTTCCAAAAATTCAGACATTCAGAAAAGTACTACGCAGTTTTATTTTGTTTGATTGTAAATGACTGTAGAGGGAGAACATCTAGTGTTCTGGGTCTGTATGAGAGAGAGTACTGTAGGTGGATGTATCTTTCTAGTAGAAACAATGGTCTGCCTCAAATTAGTTAATTTATCAATATCATAAAATTGTTTGCACAGCTCGTCAGAGGATTACAAAGATAATATCAAAGGTTGTTTATTTGAACTGTAAAATACTTGATCGAAAAAAATGTCAGTTTGCGCAAAAAATGGTGAGCTATAGTTTATTTTTTTATGCCTGGAAACGATGTATTCTTGAAAGGTTTAAAGTGTAACTGGGAAGAAACTTGCTCGCTCTTGTCTGTAGATGGGCAGCAAAGCAGTGCTGTTTGGCTTTAATAAGAATTTTTCTATGGTCTTCAAATGACTGCTGAAAGATTGGTAAGGAAGATCACTTACTGTAATTGTTCAGTTCCAGTTATGACCTTTTAAAAAAAACTTTCTTATTGATTAAAAAAGTTGAATAATTTTGGCATTTCTTTGAATATGTTTAGACTATATCTGTATAAAATAAAGTTTGTGGATGAATTAAAAATAAAATGATTCTTTATATTGCTTACTCTTGTCTGCATGCGGTCATGTCATCTTTGTACATAAAAGATCTTAAAAATGATTTTATAATGAGCTTGAGAGACTAGTTACTGAAACACTAATCCTGAGATGTGTCCAGAAAGCGTCCTATGGCCACGTCATTTGGCTTTTTTTTTTTCTTTTTCTTTTTTTTGAGGTTTTATATTCTTGTAGTCTGCTCAAGATTTGTTTGCTCTTGTATAGGAGTGAATCTTGTTGCTTCTTAATTTAAGAATATTCTGTTCTATATTGCATGTTTTATAGTTAAAAATGCCACTCTTAAAAGACTTTGCTACAAACAGGATCTACCTCTAGTATTTCTCATTCTCTCTTTTGTAGTACTTTTTGTTGCACATTAATCAGATCTGAAAATAGGTGACTAAACCTATTAACATCCATAAGCAACACATTAACTCTAAACAAGGTGTTTACCTCATGCAGGTACAAGTCTTGTCCTTCGTTACTAGCTTGAATGTTGATACCTGCGACCCTACTATAACTGGATAATCTATTTCACTGTTGGGCAGAAAATATTTTGGTTAGTTTCAGCCTCCTAACAAAAAGACACACATACACACATGTTACACAGTGACAGGTAAAGTAATACTAACTGACCTAAATTATGAATATATCTAGTTTTCTAAGTCAGGCAGATATCTGTTTCTCAATGTATAAAGGCCAGGATGCTAGGAAGCCACCACCACACTTAATATTTTAACTTAAAATTTGTATGTTAAGTATGTGCCTTTCATGAATCAAGCCTTTTAAAATTTGATAACTCTGGATATGATTGTCAAGAGAAGACTGCTGCGCAAGCTGCTGAACACAATAGACAGTTCTTTACATCCTCTATACAACACAGGGAAGAAGCAACAGAGCATTTTCAGTAGAAGGCTTTGTCAAATTCACTGAGACAGAAAGATGCAAGCAGCTATCACCTAAGGCAATAACTTTTACTTACTGTTTTTAAGAAAAAAATATGCAACTGAAATTTTCCTCTGGGATTAATTGAGTTGTTTTTTTTAATATCATTATTATTTATTTCAAAATAACTTGATGGTAGCTTACATAAGTAAAGAATAAATATGTTTAAGACCTGAATATCTGAGGTAATTTAATATAAACATTTGGATGTGTCAACTAAAAGTTTTGGGTACAAAACACGTTATTATTTGTTTAATTATTTATTTTTTATATACTAAGTAGTTTCTTCCAGCAGGACATCTGCAGCAAGGGAGAGCTGCTGAGTACACAGAGTGTAGGACATGAAGGTGCAGGAAATACATTCAGTCATGTGTTTATTTCAAGGAGTCTTGTGTAGGGGTGTTTTTTTTTAACCTGTTATGGGTGTTTTTTTTTAACCTATTATTAATGATAGTAATGAGCTTTTAACAGTGAAATGAACTGATTCTTGATTTTTAGAAGCTTTAGCTTCTTCATTAACGTACTATCCTGTAGTTAGAGAGTCTGTAAAGACAAAATACAGCCTTAGAGCGACCAGGAATACCAAACGGTATCTAAACAAACTGATGCAAAATATCAAATTCACAATCTTTCTTCATTATTATTGTATATAAATTCCACATTAATAAACATTTAAAATGTTGTGATTATGCATGGTTATGACAAAATCCTTTACAAATGTATTTAATATGTCTGATAATTGCTCTTGTTAACATTTATTGAGTAAGAACGTATGTACAATATTATAGGGACAGTTTCAAAATCTGGGTACTGTACATATCGCATATATCAATCCATGCAGTTAAAATAAATATTAATCTGTTTCCCAGTTGAAAACTGACATCTAAAGTAAACAGAAATTTGCTGCAAGGCTGTAGGAATTTTGGTTTGGTAGGACAAGAAGGTGTGCTTCAGATGCTGAGTGCCATTTTTCCAGCTCCACACTCAGCTCCACAGTCACTGGTTCTACTTGGACAGGTACAGAGTTGTCTTCCTTTTGCTTTCTTCCTTTTTCTTTGCCTGCAGTGCACAACATCAAACAGGGCTTATGAAAAAAAATAAAATAAATAATAATAATAATAATAATGAAAAGCTTACTAATAACCCAAAACACATTTATTTTCACATTTATCTTTTTAAATATAACCTTCTTAAAACAATGTGCAGCATATAATGAAAATAATATTAAAATGATTTCTTCTTATTCACTGATTGCTGAATAACGGTGTTTCCTAAAACATTATTTAAAGCTTTTAATTAATGTCAAAGCTATATTTTGGTCATCTGCAGATGTAATTTTGCTTAATTGTCTTGTCAACCTTTTAAAGTTGCTGTATCCTTCTGTGTTGGACTACTGCCTCCTCGCTGTTTTGGTTCCTTGCTATCGTTTTTCTTGTCTTCCTTTATCTTATTTTCCAAATCCTGCAAATGTGTGTAGAAGACCATGTGTCAAAGAAATAAGTCCTCATCTCAGTTTGACTACACAGAATCCTGCTGACTGTCCCACAAGTTGTGCTCGACACACAGTTTTCAAATATGAGCCTGTGTTGTTATCATTAAGAGCCCACACTAGTACCACATAAACAGAGTAAATAATGACCAAAAAATCAGGTGTTCTTTGTCTTTGTAACTTAAAGCATGTAAACTTACCTTTTCAAGTGTTTTTGAAACTTCCATATCAGAGTCCGTGTGCAGGAAAATAAAGTCACAGAGGACGTTGACCTTGTGACCTCCTTTAACTAGGCTTTGTAGTGGAACATATGCAGAGCCAAGGACTCTTCTGATGGGGGTGTCTTGGATCAGTTCTGGTACAGATTTCCTCTTTTTGTCTTTAGACTTGTCTTTGATCAAAGCAGATTTGACCTGAGGCTGAAGAAAAAGCCACAAAATGACATTTTATTTTAATACATTTTATGAACCAGTAAATAAATAAAATAAAAAGGTTTTGTGCACTTTAGGGACGCCTAAACAGCACATAAACCAATTATTATCTTTTCAAATAAATTGGTATGAAGTATTATTTTATAAAATACAGCTTGTTTAAAGAAATATGGGTATAACATAATTTATGTGCATAGACTATGTTTATGCATCTGGCTTCTGGTCACTTTCATGAGTCATGTTGTTGTAATAAAGTATGTTCAGAATGTGAATGTGTCACCAGTAGCAAATGTTGGTTTCTGAACTGTGTTCTGACAACAAGACAGATTGCTACTCTATAGCCTGGAGTAAAAGACTTTTCAAAAGTATCACAAGACAGTGTTATGCATTTTAAATTAGCTATAAGAGAGTGACAGTGTTTCTTGATCTTGTTTACAGAGAGATTTTGTTTGTGCATCTTGAAGACACAAAGATTATTGTAACAACAGTGCTTTCAGCCATGACAAATCATTTCAGTCTTTTGTTATCTTCTGTCTTTTGACTAAACTGAAAGTCATTTTGACTTTCAGTTTATGTAATTCTGTTTCATTTTACATTTGATTCAACATTCAATCCTTCAGGAGTGTAAGATTTGCTAAGGGGTTCAGTGTGAATTTGCTCTACATCAGGTACATCATTAGGACTGACAGATAAAATGTATTGAATTTCCATACATCATCAGCACTCTGACTGACTGATTATTGCACATCACAAAAGCAGTCTGATATGTGTCTGCAAGATGATGAGATAAAAACAAAACAAAACAAACAAAAAACCAGCTGAAGTGCTTTGAACCCGTAACTTCGGCTCCGAAACTTCACAAAAACTAATGATAAAGAGCAGTATGAAGTCTGTTCAGAGCTAATGAGCTGCACATGTTGTTCAATAGATTTACTGCAGAACAAAGGTCAGAAGCACACTACAGGTCCATATGGTGCAAGTCCTGCTCATAACAATGATGTTGGATTCTTTAGCACCTTTTCAACACCAGCCTGAGTCAGAAAAGAGTTCCTGTGCTGTGGAAAACATCCTACCTTGTTCCAATACCTAAAAAAAAATCCCAACCATCTGTACCAAATGACTACATCATGCAAGTCCTTGAGAGATTGCTGTTGGCTCACCTCAATAAGCAAGTAAACACCTTTCAGGGTTCTTTACAGTGTGCATATCATAATGGGCTTGGGTGTGAAGATGTCATCATCTACCTGCTTCAGAGAACCCACTCTCATCTGGACCAATCAGGCAGCACTTTGAGGATCATGTTCTTTGATTTCTCAAGTGCTTTTAACACAATTCAGTCTGCTATGTCAGCAGCTCTGTAAATTCAGGGTGGATACCTACACACACACCTGAATTTATGACTATTATGACAGGAGAAAGTAAAACAGTTTACATCCTGGGAGAAGAAGTGGAGATAGAGTAATACAAGTACTGTACCTTCGAGTGCAGCTGGACAACAAACTAGACTAGAAATGCAACACAGAGGCTACAAGAAGGAGCAAAGTAAACTGTACTTCTTAATGAATCTAAAATTATTCAATGTCTGCACCAAGATGTTGCATATCTTCTGTAGGTCTGTCTGTGGAAACTGCAATCAGCTTTGCAGCCATCGGTTGGGGAAGGAGCATCAGAGACTTAAAGAGACTGAACAAACTAATCAAGAAGGCTGGTTCTGTGCTGGGGGTAACTCTGGAGCTGATTGTCCTGAAAAGAATGCTGCACAAGCAGCTGAAAATAGTGAACGATTCTTCACATCCTTTACACAACACAGTAAAAAAGCAAGAGTGTTTTCAGTGTGAGGCTTTGTCAAGTCCAATGAAAGACAGTAAGGTACCGTAGATCATTCCTGCCAGCAGCCATCGCCCTCTGGAACAAAGCACTAAATTCCTCTAAAGAATTCATTTAATAATTTGTATTAAAAAAAACAAACAAACAAAAAAAACAACAACAACACTGCAATTTCCCTCTGGGATGTAAAGTATTTTTCATTTTTTTCATTCATAATACATCTGGCTTAATCTCAGGGTTTGTTTTTCTCTTTCATTGTAACAGACAAAGTTAACAGATGAGGATTTTTCAGGAAATCCTGAAAAACTAATCAACAGAATCATGAACTCTAAGTTTCAGATTTTGCAGAAATGAAAAGATTAACTCACTTCTTTCCTCTTCTCGCTTTTCTTCTCTTTTACAGCTTGGCTGGGTTTGGCCACTGGGGCGTCCCTAGGGGCCGCAGGCCATGACAAGACCTAAAACATAAAATTTTCTCTATTTCCTCTGACTCACATTACACTTAAAAACATCAATATACCTTATTTTCTGAACCTTTTCTTCCTCTAGCCTGAGATAAAGTCCTTGATGGAGGAATTTTCTAAAGTCTCCCAGAGAACTAACAACATATGTTTGTGTGTCACTGAAGTCCATCCACTCTGACCATGGTAGTTTTGATGTGGAGTGCTGTGACACTGAAAAAGAGAGATACCATAAAATGAGTCTTGATCTAATTTATAAGACAAGTCACAGATAAAATGTGGAAATGAGGATGTTTATAATAACTGTCAAATGAGAAATGATCAGCCTTGCCATCTACCATTGATCATGTTTTGACTTTGAAGGAACTTGTGCAACATCTACAGGCATGGATAAGAAAAGGTTAATCTCAGTTCATTCCACAGGATATATATTACTTAGTTGCATTATAAACATCACGCTGACAGTTTTTTTCCCCCTCTTTAAACACCTTCATTTAGCTGAATCAGCTCTATTGCTTGATGTGTCATAATGTAAGTGCCTGTCAGCCTAACACTTGTCCAGCTCAGGTTAAGTAGGTATTATTAATATTCTAACAGTGTACACTATCAAAGCAGGCTTTATCACCATAGAAGACTGGTGTCTGGTGTAGACGTCTCTCTTTCACCATTTTTGTTTGACTGTAGGTCAGTGTCAATGGAGTCGTCCTCTGTCACATGTGGTGTAGATTCCGTGTCAAATTTGGACTCACTGTCAGATTTCTGTAAAGGACACCACAAGACAATTTAAGATGAAGTGAAAGCATTAAGATGAAGCATTAAGTAAAAATACCTATACGCTATCTGTGCAGCTATACTTCCAGTTTTAAACTTTACTTTTCAGTTCAGAGAACTTTGCAAAGAAGGCTGTCAAGTTAAACATCCTGATGCTGAAACTGTATTAGTATTTCATTTAGTTCAATGGAATTTATCTACATAGCACCAATACACAATATAAATCATACAAAGGGATTATTCAAATCATACCAAATTCATTCTAACTGTATTCATACAATGCTAATTAATCAGATATAGCCCATATTGGTTTCTATTAAAAATCTTTATACATCAGTGTCATGTATTTTATACATCACTTTGATGATGTATAGCACTTTGGGTTGCATTATGTATGAGATGTGCTATATTAAACATTTTGCCTTGATTTGCCAATGACAAATTTTAGATCCTTTGGCCAATTTTTGGTTGTTAAAAAAATCTATGTAAATTGACCATTTTTTTGTTACACATTGCATGTTGTTTTGTCTATATATATATATATATACA
>JBAMHW010000012.1:16157653-16174351 GCA_037177495.1 Rhadinocentrus ornatus | reverse complement strand
CTTTCTTTCTTTCTTTCTTTCTTTCTTTCTTTCTTTCTTTCTTTCTTTCTTTCTTTCTTTCTTTCTTTCTTCTTTCTTTCTTTCTCCATGTAATTTTTCTTCAGGAATTATTTAGTAATGTATTTTAATTTAATTGAATTTTATAATTTATGTAGTTTACTGATGTTGATAAAGGCCTGTTATGCTCATCAAAATAAATGCAGGTGATTGGCTGAGATCATAATGAAGTTCCTATTTGAATGGTTCCACATCTATGTTTTAGTATTATCCATTTTACACTCTCAAACACAAATCCTCCTTTAGCTGTTTTTATATTTTATATAAGGATTATTGAACCCTTTCCAGGATGGTCAGCTGTGGTTTAGAGTGGAACTACCTTTATAACACAAGCATCACAAGTTGTGCAACCTTTAATTGTGTCATCCCTTTAAAGTTCATATATTTTTTTATCTAAATTTGTGTAGGCCTAATGTTACAGAAGATGTAGCTTTTAGTCACCATCCATACGGGGAAACCCCAGAATTTAAAGATGAATCCTGCAATTGTGGTTTTTCCTGTCTCACCCTATACGCAGAGGAAAATTTTTAATAAAGAGATTTTTATCTAGGAGTCCTAATAAAAGGGATCATCCAAAAATGAATGGCAAAAAGTGATATCAGAACTTGAACTAGCTGTTGATTGAAACCTCCAGCTGTCATGGTTTTCCGCGCTGGTAAGCATCTTGAAAGTTTCTTTTTCCTTTCTCTCCTCTTTTCTTTATACCAGACATAAAATCTAATCTACATGCATACAAAATTGCATAACACTGAACTCTCCGGTTGTGGCTGCTGCTTAACACACTCGATGAATGTGTTAGCACCCTCTTCTAATTAATCTCTCATGTCTGGTCTCAGTTATAGTTCTTATCTTCCTGTGCTTGCAAATTACAAAAGCAGCCTGTCGGCCTGTTGAGGATGAAGCCAAAGAAGGAGCCTTCAACATGACCATCAACATGGCGCGGGAGGTGGTACAGAAGGCCCTGGACAATCTTGTAAGATTTTTTGTGCTTTATTAAAATTAACTACAACTCGTGGACATATGAGGGCAGGTATTTGACATTCTTACATGCATTAAATGCTTTGTAGTTCTATCAAAGGGGGGAAATTCAGGCCTATTTTAAGTTAGATATACGCTTACACCTTATTAATTATGGCATTGAGTCTGTTAACAACTTCTTTTTCCTTAATAGTAAATAAGTAAAAAAAACAAACAAACACGAGTTAAGTTAGTTTTTACTCAGAGTTAAGTGGTTACAGTGTGGGTGTGGTTTCTTAATTGGTATTAGGAATGTTATCCATCAGTTTTGACCACTTCGGGAACACAAAAACTAACATGAACGAAACCACTTTTGTGGTTCTATCAGTTTTAATGATAAATTTAAAATGCAGCCAGTTGTTAGTGCAGCATCCTGTAATTGAGTAATCACGTGAGATAGATAATGAAATAACATCAAATGACTGAAGTGTAGTATTTGCTCTCTCTTTAACTCACTGTCCGGCTCCTTCAGAATGTCCAAGGACTGCTTCCCCACATCTCCTGCGCTTCCCTGAACATGACGGAGCCGCAGATCTACAAGATCTCATCCTGTCGCTGCTACATCCAACAGCTGTCCAAGCGTATCCCTGAGCTGTCAAAACTGCTGGACACATGCAGTCAGTATCTCCTGGATGCGGAGCAGCTATACAGTGGCCAGACGCTCCATGTGAGCTGCAGCTTGCCCTCCTTTGAGCAGGACCACTACAGTTATATGTATGCTAAGTGCCTGTTGCAGCTTGTGGATGAACGACTCAGCAGTAATTTTTCAATAAATGGCACAATATTCTTTTAAGCATTAAGTTTAGTTTTGGTGTTTTTTTTTTGTTTTTGTTTTTTAGGAGAAAACATCAATTAGAGATTAATTTTCTTATGCTATTCAGTGAATATTTATTTAAAAATACAAAAAAAGTGTCTAATAATTAATGAACAAAATGCTTTTTTAAACCAAATATTTAAAAAAATGCAATAACCAAGTCACAAGTGTATTTGTCTTGTGTTTATTGTGATACATAATCATTTAAGGCATTTTAACACATGCTGCATCTGAAACCTTGGAGAACACTCATACACAACATAAGAAAATATTGTCTTTTTTCTTTAAACAAACAAAATACCATATAAATATGGGAAGAAACAACAAATGCAGATTCAATCTGCAATTATATACTGTACATCATTAATAAAGCAATGACTCTCTCACAGAAATGGCAAACAAAAATAGGAACCCCAACCTTGTTTGATACAGAAACATTTGAGGAAAAACTTGGGACGGGGCGGGTAAGATCCGATAAAGTCCTGACACAAACAAGGAGAAAATTGGTGCCTGTTAATGCTAACATGTCTGTAAGAGAAGACATGCTTGCAGTAAAGAGAAACATTTGCATTTACAAGTAACAATAGCTGCATACAGAGGAGCATTCAGTTACTTAAAATAATAAGTTATTTTAAGGTACAAATGAGGTTTTAAAGTTCCCATGAAATTCAATTTAGAGGTGGAGAGTGTTGCAAAATGGTCTTACTTGCACAATATGTCACTACAGTTATTCACTTATGGTTTGTAATAGTATTTAAGAATTTGTCATTTAATGGAAAACAAAAAATATTGATGACTTATCTTTCCCACAAGGGTGTGCACAATAAAACACTTTATCCGACTTTTAATTTTAGCTGAGCTGATGCAATGTGGTGGGTTGTACCCGATCTAGCAACTGGATCTAATCAAAAAGAAGAGGCGGGATTTTGCTTTAACAGGAAATATGTCATTCTGCTGAAAGTAGCAGCACACTGCTCACCATGTCATGGGATCTTTATCATGCAAAATACTAAATATGATGTACAACTGTACACTGTAACAGTGCTAAAATTTTTTGTTTACAACTTGCTTTGTTTCTTTCAGCATTTTGGAAATAAACACCTCACAATAAAAGCTGCACGTTAATCAAAGACCCTTTGTTCTACAGTAAACTCAGTTAGGCAAAAAAAAAAAAAAAAAAAAAAACCACGACATTTTACGTTTTACAAAAGCCACGAATCCATGTCTGCCTGAGGAGTGCAAAAACAAACAAAAAAAAAGGACACATCAGCCTGCATTGATTATAGGTAAGGGCACTTCGACCTAAAGAATGATGTATGTCAAACATGCCAGCTACATCTGCTGGTGCTTAACCTTCAACCGGTCAAGACATCAGAGTGCTTCATCATACTGCACTGTATGGGTGGGTGAGATCATGATATGGCTTTTGGTGAGAGTCTTTGTGTTGTGTTTCCACATAAAGAGTAGTTTTTGTTCTCTGTCTTTTGTCAACACACTTTAAATTAGTGTAATGAAGAGCAGAAAAAAAAAATCCACCTGTACCCTTACTGACATCGTGTCTTCCTGCCGAAAAGGATCCTAACACACACAGATGTTTCCCTGAGTGACCAACAAAGAATACAAATCACCCCTTTTTGCAGACTTGATCCTGCACCACTGTACATGTAAAAATAGTATGTTTATGTATGATCTGTACTGCTTTGTACTGTCAGTTATGCTCCCTATGAGGGCAGTAAGTAATATCACTCCATCATGCTGTGACATGCCCCAGTACACATCCATGTGTGTATCATTTCGAAGATGACGGCTATCTTCTGTAATTTGCAGTTAAACTCATTAGAAATTGGCAGAATGCGCATAAGGCAGAACTTCGGTGTAGACGGAAAACCACTTAGGAACAAGCATTAACTGGCAATGAAACATTTACCTGAGTAAATGTGGGATGGAAAAATTAAACAAAACTTTCATTTATGTGGTGCTGTTGGGACACAGATTAACCTACAAGCGACCAAATCTCAGGTGATCTCCTACATTTTGGTGTAAGATCTTTCTAGGAGAACCTTTAAAAAAAAAATAAAAAAATAAAAATTGACTTTCACATTAATCTCCTGGTTAAAGGCATTATATCCTTACCTTTATGCTTCTAAAAGATAACACGCTATCAAAATTATCAGAGTATTTCCCTTTTAAAACACAATGTTGTGTTTTTATATTAGAAACACAATTTTTAATAAATCTATATTGTTGTTCAAGAAATAAACCACAAGTACCAACAAGGTACTAAGAAGATTTTCACCTAAAGTAGGTGAAGGTATTTGAACTTACTGCATCATTTTCGTCAATCAACATGCAAAAATCCACATGTATAAACGTAATTCAGTTCCAGACAACATTTGTCCTTTCACTGACACCTCTGGGAATTTGTGGAGCCAAGGAAGACCTTGCTGAATGTCTTACTAGTGAACAATACTAGTTCAGGTGACTTTCGGACGACTTCAACTTTTACTGAGAGCATGGCTTTACATCTGAGGATGTGACGGCCTGAATGGCTTCCTCAGGGAGCATGGAGGGGTCACTCAGAATAGATGTGGTTGTGCTCAGCTGACGGAGAGTACTCAGAACCACTGGAAAAAGTAAAACACACAGAGATCATTATCTGAGAAAATATTAAGCAACTGTCTTCCTACACATCAGTGCATGTTTACATGAGTTGCAGTTAAGCAGATCCAAATCTTGATAAGATTTTTTAACCCCCTAAAAAATTTTTTGTCACTTAAATCCAGCTAAGTACGGCATCTGTTGCGCAACATTAGGAGTAATGTGGGTTACAGCATGTTCATGCTATTGTTTTTCTTTTTTTCTCCATTTTCCTAAAGATAGCTTCGTCCTCTATCTGAAAGAAGGGTTGACACGAACAGTCATAACACCATGATGCTGTAGGCTGTAAACCGCAAATGCAAAACTTACACAACTACAAAATCTGTTATCTGTTGACAAGAGGGACAACGTAGGAAAACCCCTTTCACATCTTATATTTTTTTAAGTGTTGAAAAAGAGAATATAAACTTTTAGACCACTTTTTTGTTCAAGTAAAGAACACAAGTGCACTAATGTGCAAATCACTAAATATTAAAAATAATAATTTATCAGGGCATTTTTTGTTAAAAAGTTGTGCATTTCCTCTTATGAACAATCAAAATAATATATTACAGTTAATTAATCTATAAAGGAAGAACTGTGAACGTGGAAAAACAGCGACCCAAAAGTGAGTACACCTGTAATAACTGACATCTTTGTCAAAGAAAAACTACAATGATTGCAGTAGTGTTGAGAACATGCAATTTCTAATTACAGTACATGGAACTTAACAATGCCGACTGATTTCACAAAAGATGCAAAATAATAATAAAAAAAGATCCAACTGACTGATTAAATGAATAAATTAATGCATAAAAAACACAATGTAGTGGAAAAGACATATGTTGTCCTCCATACCTGTAATTTTTATAAATATTAGCTTCCCAGTTTCCATAAGTCATACTGAAATAAGACTACAAACAAATCAAATGGAAGAAAATAAGGTATAACTATAATAAAGCCACATTTTAAAACAGATTTTTTTACTTCAAAGACATAGAAAATACAAGCCTTTTAGCAAAATAAAAAGGATTGAACACAAAACTGCTGAATATCTGTCCAGATGTAAGTAAAAAATAAATAAATAAATAAAAAAAAAAATTGAAACTTTTAATCTAAATTTCTTGCTCCATTAAAACTGGACTCATCTTTGTAGCATACCGTTTCATTTTAACCAAAAAATATTCCATTACAATCTTATTGATACTGATTTGAGTTACAAATTAAAACTGTGAAACAGAATTAAAAAGTCTAACGTCCTAGAACTTGAACTAACCATTAATTTTAGTTTCCAGAAGCAAATATTAAAAATAAATAAATAAATAAATACAATAGGAAAAGCAAAGCTGTAATAAAAACATTCAGCCTGATTTTATGCTTAATGTTTCCAACAAAAGTGGTCATAAAACTGATGGCTGATTTATTATAAAACTCCCAGGCTGGTCTTTAAGTAACTGTAAAAAATGTGACTGGATCATAGAAATATTTTATTATCAGTGATTAAAATGTGATAATCGAAGTCAGCCAGACATAATCAAAAGTATAATTATTAGATCGGGGGGAGATGGTAAAAATATTTATTGTAAAGCATGATAATTATAACGGCAGTGATTCAATGTAAAACCATTTGTCTTCTAAAACGTCCTGAAATGAAATAGTTACAGGATAGATTCCTTCTGTGTCAGAAAACACAGAGATGGTGAAAGATACATTACAGATCATTGTACACACACACTGCAGCTGGAAAGAAGTCCAATCATGGGTGCAAATCAGCACATTCACAACTGCTGTTATTTTTTATTTTTCTCAATCTCATAAAGTGGTTGGGGTGATGATGTTGTAATTCATGTCAGAAAAATGTTCCTTTACTTACTGGGTCTGAGGACAGGAAGTGAGCAATGACGATCGAGCCACTGCAGCGTGGTCTGGCACAGCTCTGCTCTGCTTGAAGTTGACACCATTCCATTGAATGACTCAAAGAGCGGCTTGATAATGATGCTGAACTGAGATGCATTAGAGTCAAGGGTAAATGAAACAACAGAGCGATATATATGCAACTGTCTTTGAATACAAAACTGCCATCTTTTGGTTTTTGCCCAATGTTTTACAATTTAACTTTTTATTTTTTCATATTCTGGAAATTTAAAGGTATATAACTAAATAAATTGTTTAAAACTTTCAAGTATGAATTAATAGACACGTAAAAGCATTGTTTGATGAATGCATAAGTTCTTTAGTAACAAAAACAAAAAAACAAAACAAACAAACAAAAAAAACCAAAAACAAGTCTCAATCAAAAAGCATTTTATGCTTTATCTTTGTATAATTAATTTACTACACATTGGGTTTACGTAAACAATGACCAGGAGGGGGGGGGAGTGAGCCAAGAGTGCCCTTTTTGGAAACCCATGAAAGGCAAGTCCATCAAAGGGTAGGTCAAGGTTCTGTGTGCAAGAAATGTACTGCAGTCTAGCTGTC
This sequence comes from Rhadinocentrus ornatus, assembly GCA_037177495.1. Lineage (NCBI taxonomy): Eukaryota > Metazoa > Chordata > Actinopteri > Atheriniformes > Melanotaeniidae > Rhadinocentrus > Rhadinocentrus ornatus. The sequence continues at coordinate 16,167,348 of JBAMHW010000012.1, read as the reverse complement.
AGCCAACCCTGGGCTCTGTTAGCATTCAAGACCAGGAGGATATGAAAGGCACAGCTTGCTTTGGAACAAGCAGAGACACAACTACACCATCAACTCCAATCAGGAGCAGCAGCCAGGAAAACTGCAGGACTGAGAGACTTTCTTAGCCAGAATTTTTGACAAGGCTTGGAGAGAAGAAAGAAACACCTGTCCAGCATGAGATTACACCAAAGGGAATGAGATGGCAATGTGCCAAAAAAACTGATCGCCATCAGGAAGAATCTCGCTTTATTAATATAATCTATATATAATATCTAGTCCAGACAGTCTGTACTTTTCTCCCTAACCCATCCAACCCAAACAATGCAACCTTTGCCTGTGGAAGGGATTCTTAAACGATATTCTGACATGCTGTCCAGACCAAGATTATTTTTTGGATTTCCTCTGAAACATTGTACAATGTTCTAAGACTATATCACTATAGGCAACATCACTATTTATATGCCCCATTTATGTGGGCATCAGAGGATGAGGAAGTTGATCACAGCTAAAGAAATACCAGTGACAGATTTGCTCATCAAGTAGTTCAGTGTGTGTACGTGACCCCTTCCAAATTGGGAAAGAAGGCAGCAGTCTTCAAATAACAGTAGGAAATTCTTTACTGGTGTGAGCCAACTTTGCTTATACTCTAAAGCAGGGGTGCCCATACTTTCTGCCTCCAAGGGCCAAAGTGAAAATGTACCAGTGATCCGCGGGCAAAACAGAGTGATTTTAAGGGTGAAACACAAATAACTGTAATTCACAGTTCTTTTAATTATTGTCCATGCATGCACGTGGATTTGTTTCCATCAGTGCAAATTACATGCTACAAACATCAATATGGAAAAATAACAAACGTGTTTGATATTGTCGCAAGTCCCAGCGATGTAACACAATCAGTAACCAATAGATGAGCTCTGACAAAAGAAGACAGAACAACGACAAAAACGGACGAAAAAAAGAAAGAAAAAACAGACGAACGAGAACCGGTGATGAAACGTTGTAGGTGGACTGTCCAGAAAGAGGAGCGGATGGTTAAAGTAAATGTCTGCTGTGGATCATTTATGTGTTACAGTATAATGATCTAGCAAATGAGAGAAGAATAGAAAACTCATTCATCCCTCCAGATTCTGATGAGTCGGTATAACACCTGGTGGAGATGCACACTTAAAAATGATGTGAAATTCCTTATGTCTGAGACTAGGCACTTGTCGTTAGATGTAAGCAGGTGTGAGCTGATAGTTTTCTAGTCTTTTTCAAATCTTCTGATGTAAGCCCAGCATTAGAAGGACAACAAACAATAATTGCAAGAACTAAATTGTTACCAAACATAGTGCAAAAAGTTATCCACAAACAATGCATGTTCAACAAGGCAAGTTGCAACGCTAGTGGGACACATGAAGCTGATCTTTAGACATTACTAGCCTGTCAATGTTAGGTTGCACCTGGCTCACTGACAAGGTGAGAATGTCACTGAGGTGTGAGTTATTCTTTTAAGTGTGACCAAATTGTTTATGGACCACAGCAACTGTATCTCAGTCCTCTTCATTAGTGATGACACAAAAGAAACTCACATCTCTAGATTTTTTTATTCTCTTGGTTGTTATTATATCAAGCAAAATAAAGTTATTTTTTATTAAAGGATACAATCCAGAACTTCCAGTTGTGAAGAGTGCGGCTCCTAACATATTCATTAAACTTCTCTTGCATTTGGTCAAAACAATGTCGCCTCATAGGAACGCCAGTTGCAGGGAGCTGCTCCTGACACAAGCTATGGTTAAGCATTCAGAGGACAAAATAAGAGTTGATAGTTAATTTGCTAAAGGTCTGTGCAACATTTCCTTAATGGTCAAATGGGTGGAATGTACACAATGTTTTTATATACCTAATAGAAGTATTGAGCTCCTCTATTTCCTCTCGTAGTCTTCTAACCTCATCCAGCATCTGCTGCCTCTCCTGCTGGAGCTTCCCGATGTGCTCCACTGTTTTCTGCAGAGTGACTGCATTTGTAATCTATGGGCACAAAGTTAATGATGAATAAAGGTTAGCACAATAAATATTAGAACTGAAAACTTTCCATGTGTTCAATCTGTTACTGAAGTTTTGACTCACAGACTTACATTTGATTGTGACTTAAGAGTAGGAACCAGGGTGCAGAGTGTCTTAAAGCCAATGTTTATGTTTGATCGTCTCTTTTGTTCAGCAGATATGTGTGTTGTCCTTCGGCTCTGTCATATATTACAGAGAAAAATGTTACTGATTTCGACGTGAAGACAAAAGAGTGTAATTTCCTTTTCATGCACAACTTCGTTCCACCCTGTGATAGACAGGGAGATCCCCAATCCACCAATACAAACCTGATTGTGCTCATTCTTTATCAAAGCTGTACTGCTGCTGATAATGATAGACTGTGGGCTGTGAACTTGATCTAACCCACAAGGTGACCCCTGACTGGATCCTGGCTGACTGTGAACTGAAAAGGAAAAACAAACATGAATACTGTTTTGTAGTCTCAAGGTACTTTCCAATGGACACAGCATTCTCACCGACGTCAGAGGAAGCTTTCTGATTTTTGCGACTGGAAGAATATGACTTCTCTTTAGAGACAATCGTCTGGGAAGACTTCTGTGTCTGAGGTAATACATGAAATCCAGATGCCTGAGATAAAATATCAAGATTAAAAATGTAAATCAAGACCCACTGCAACAAAATATATTTAAATTGGAACAGTCGCCATTTAGACAACAGGCAAATTTAAATATTGTCACTATGATTTTGGACAAATTTGAAAAAAATAAATAAAAATAAAATAAAACCATACAGGTCCAAGATGTGAGGGAGTGATGACTACACTGGCATTAGTGGTGTCCACATCTGCTTTCAGGGGTGTGCGTGTAACAATCACAGCATTAGAGTGACCTGCAAAGGGGGCTGAGAGGATATATTTGCATTGATGCATACAAACTGTCACATATGAGTTATCATATAATATGTGTTTTTTACATTTCTGGATAAAAAACAAGATCAGTTAGAAATGCATATTTAAAAAAGATTTGCAAGCCAAATACTGCACTTAATATCTAGAAAGAAAATTTTGCAAAGATTGGTCTTTTGAATATAAAAGCAGATAATGCAAACAACCTGTTTTGTTGAAATATCTGGATAATTATGGCAACATTTTCAAAATGTATCTCAATACTGAATGTAGCCATGCTGCTGATTATTCTGCAGGTGTTTTCTTTTTTCTTAAACAAAACACCTGCAGAACATTTTTATAAAGAATATGTGCATTATATGAAAATAGTAAATCAATAATGACTCAATGGAAAAGGCTTGGGTGGTCTCTAATGGTAACTAAGCTAAAACAACACAATTCTAAAACCAGGTCAAATATGGAACGCTCATAATATGTGGAGAAGAAACACAGACCTGTGAGGATGAGGTGAGAAGAAGGTAGTGTGTTAGCAGGAGCAATTCTTTGCACTGGGCGGACTTTGTTGGCACTGTTTGATTGATAAGGGCGAGGCAGAGCAAAACCCTGAGGGGGCTGGAAGGGAGTGGCAGGCAGAGGAGCCAGGGGTTGGAGTTGGGATGGAGGGGGTTGCGATTGTGCAGGTATGGAGCTATAGTCTGAGATGTGGCTGAAGGTGGTGGCTGAGTTGCTCGGTGTAACAGTTGAGGGAGCTGTGTGTGTAATCACAGAGGGAGCAACAGTCTCATCCAGCGTTGAGGTGTTGTCTAGGGCTGAGGAACCCATGGGAGCTGGTGAGGGCAGGCTCTGACTTGGAAGGCACTGTTCCAAAGAATCACTGGACAACGGCTGAGAGACAGAGGGAACAACTGACTGATCACTGGGGGCCACTTGCCCAGAAAATAGAGGCATATAGTTCTGTTCATAAGCAGCTCCACCACTTTCTTGACTGGTCTGACTGGGTGCGGAAGAAGAGATGGGAAGGGGGCCAGCGGGGGTGATTTGGTTGGGTGAGAGCTGCAAGGAGGACATCAACTGGGCCTGAAAAGGGGTTAAAAAAAAAAAAAAAAGAAGCAAAGAAATGTATTTAGAACTTTTTTGTATTGCAAAATGACACAGAAGTGATGCAGCTCCATTATATTTATGTTAGTTTGAAACTTTCTTTCTGGTGCTGGTTTAGATGATGACAGTGGGCAGATTGCCTTCCTCACGTCAGTTTCTGAACCCACAGCTTATTGTTCACATCTGTGACTGAGCCACACCTGAGTAAAATTTAAATTTCAATTATGTGACTAATTTAGCAGGTGAGGGTTGAGACAGAGGACTCTACAGAATTACGGATGAAAAATTTCAAGCTATTTTCATTTCATTTTTCTCCCCACAGAGTTCTACCAGAAAAAAACTCTTATCACAATGAAAGGGAGGGATGATGGAGCAGGAGAGTATTGACTTGGTGTCAATTCTAAAAACATAATATATTCTGTTAACTAATTTTTCTCCATCTGTGCGAATGTGAGATGCAATCTTTTATACAAAGACAATCAATGTCTTTGTATACCAGCCAATGTCAAATGCAGCTATTGTAGGTGATGATATAATCCTCAGGTGAGACTTTTAGGTATGTAAATCTTCTATTCTAATATCTTTGTATTTCAAAATCAAACAAATATATACAGTAAAGCATTTATGGGCCCAACAAAAACTGAAATATAATTTTATTATTAATCAGGAGAAATATTTTCAAGGGAGGGCACAGGATTATAGAAGAGTGGCAGAGAGACTTTAGCTATGGTTTTCAATGAATGATTAAGTCTCAAAGGAATATAAACTGGTTAATTAGTTTGAAAGAGTTGTGTACCAAAAGTGCAAAATACAACTTATTAATAGTACAATAATCTGTATTTAACTGCAGCAAGTAAGAAATATACTAAAGGGTGTCAATGGTTGATCACAAATTGCACAAATTGTCATGTGGAGTGTGTTAGGGATTGAGCCTTGGGTTGGTGTTTACCTGTGACTGAGAGCTGCTGCTGGGTAGAGGGGTGACAGATGATGCAGTGGGGTAAACAGAGGGAAAGGCAGGCTGACGGAGGCTGTGAAATAAGTCTGGAACAAGAGTCTATGTTAGTTGGAGGTTAGTAAAACCACACTACCTTTTGTGTTAGGCTAAGCTGACTGCTACAGCAGCGTTACTAGAACACGTGCGCTTGATTCTTACAAAATGTGAACTATTAGTTGGAGTGTAATGCTATTGAAGCTACGGGTGGTGCTCTAATGCTACCTTGAAGTGGATCAAAGGAGTCCATGAAGTCGAGATTGGGTTGTAAGGGGATGAGTCCTGGTTGGATCATGTCTGCGTTTCCTGCATGAGCTGTGGAAGGTGGAGGCAGAGGAGGGGCAAGCATACAGTAGTGTGAAAAAAGTGTTTTTCCGCTTCCCGAATTAAAAATTTTTTTTTTTTTTGCATGTTTGTAACACTTAAATGTTTTTGATTAAAAAAAATTAAATATTAGTCAAAGACAACACAAGTAAACACAAAATGCAGTTTTTAAATGAAGGTTTTTCTTATTGAGAAAAAAAATCCAAACCTACACGGCTGTGTGAAAGGTAAAACATAATTGTGGTTTATCACATCTAAATTCAATTTCTCTAGCCACACCCAGGTCTGATTACTGCCACGCCTGCTCCCAATCAAGAAATTACTTAAATAGGACCTGCCTGATAAAAATGAAGTAGACCAAAAGATCCTCAAAAGTTGGACATCATGCTGAGATCCAAAGAAATTTCGGAACAAATGAGGAAGAAATTAACTGAGATCTTTTCCAGACCTCTAACTGAGGTCTGGAAAAGGTTATAAAGCCATTTATAAAGCTTTGGGACTCCAGTGAACCACAGTAAGAGCCATTATCCACAAATGGCAAAAACATGGAACAGTGGTAAACCTTCCCAAGAATGGCCGGCAACCAAAATAACCCCAAGAGCGCAGTGACAACTCATCCAAGAATAGGGCTGGACGATATGAAAAAATAAATAAATTATTTATTTTGTCATATTGTCCGATCTCGATTTTTATCAATATTATTTTAATACTGCCAGGAATGTAAATTTTACTAACATATAAAGAAAATTAAATAAGATTAATATCAAAATCTTCATAAATAAGAAGGATAAAGTGTTTTTTGCTGGCTCCAGTTCACCACTGTGAGGAAGCAGATGCATCTCCAAATTAAAGTTTTCTAGCAGATAACAGCTCAAACTCGGACTGTGCTTGCATTTTCATGCTTTCCGTATAATTACTTAGGTGATATTCCTATAAATGATTAAACAAATTTGTTGTGTTGCTGGTTTTTGAGGGCACCAATCGTTGACATACCTAGCATATCACCTTGGCGTGAAGATGGTGCCAGGATACTCGGCTGGCCGTCTGTCGCTCTGTGTTTGATAATTTACCTGTTCTGTCATTAAGGTGTTGTCTCTCCTCACATATGACCTCATCGATCAGTTTGAATATGAGCCGTAGGTGAACTTTTCTCCATGCCTCGAGGGAATCACAGAGGGCTGGTTTTTCAAAAAATTTAATCCAGATAAAAGCTATCCGGATTTGGGAAACTCGTGTTTCAGGCTGGAGGATCACGTAATCCTGCTTACTTTTATCCCGGTTGTTTAAAGTAAGATTGTATTGGATCACCCCGATCCAGAATCTCGTTTTTCAGGATTACCAAATCCAGATTTCCAGCATTTAAAACAATGTGGGCTTCTGACTATGTAAAGAACAACAGGTAGAAGAGTCAGTACGGGGTTACTTTAAGTACTTTTCACTTTGCGACAACACACAAGAAATCCACCTGGTTTTAAAGTTTACATTTGTGGTAAAATATCCAGGATTTTTTCCCATTTGCTTGTCTTACAGATACTGGCAAGTCCAGTTAATTCAGCCCTGCACAGTAGTCAAAATTTACTTCTCTTCATGTTTTAATGACACAAAACAGCTAAACAATGTCCCAAAAACGCAAAGGACTTAATCTTTAATCCTTACTAAGACCAAACTTTCTTGCTTTTAGCCAGTCCTACAAGGTTGCGTCCTCTCCTGGCATTTAAAAGTAGAAGAAAGAAGTCTAAAAATTAAATGGCTTGATCATAAGCTTACATCATGGTTATTGCATTGATTATTTAATAACAAACTGTAACACATCTGGAAAGTTATATCAAGAAAATAATGACGATTATAAATGGCTGCAAGAGAATGGCACTTGCCGTTATTCACTGGCAATTACCGTTGTACAGCGGCGTAAGAAAGAACGGCAAGCCTTTGTCTTGACAAAGTGATGATTGAAAACGATGATTGAGAAAAAGTTTAAATAAAGTGTTTAAAATGAAAAAAAAAAAAAAAAGGAAAAAAGTTTGCTACCAGCCCACAGTGGTAAAACGCTGAGACCGTTAAGGAAACGGCAACTACCGCTACCGGAATGGCGACTGCTGTTGTAGCGACTCTGGCAGGCCATTTGACTGCTGCTTGGCTGAATGTTTCTACTCATACGCTCAGGTAGACAGGCGGAGGAAAAGTGGAAAATGGACAATCTCCTTTCTCAAACTCTGTAGAGTGATTGTCTACTAATTTATCAGCAGGCTGCTAAAGCTGAATATTTGTCCTCACGTCTCCAAAAATGCTCACAGACCTCAGGTCCTTTTAATGTATTTGGCTCACTAGTGAATTCTTGTGATGCTGTTTCTGTTAAACCTTCTTCTCTGTGTGAGGATTTTTTTGTTATAAACAAGATTTCTGCCTGCTCAGGACCCCTCAATTCCTATAGCAAGCTCAGCTGCTTTTCACCGGTTTAAGCCTGTTTCACTTCCTGTACTTACTTGTGGACGTTGTGAACCTCTTCGGAGGATAAATTCGATGTCATGTCTGGCATCTATTTTGCTGTCCTTAGCGCCAGGATCAGCCATCCTGCTTGCCTAGCTTCAACTTCTCCAGCAAAAGTGGAGCAGGAAAATGTCAATTCTGATTGACTGTTGTTGCGCATATTTTCACCACATTTGATAAAGTAAATAGGCTCACAGCTGATCACCATGATCAGCCAAAAATTTAGGGCAATCATTAAGCATCATCATATGATTGTCCCGCCCTATCCAAGAAGTCATACACGACCTTATAATAACATCCAAAGAACTGCAGGCCTCACTTGCCTCCTCAGTTAAGGTAAGTGTTCATAACTTCACTATAAGAAAAAGACTGGGCAAAAATAGCCTGCATGGCAGAGTTCCAAGATGAAAACCACTGCTGAGCAAAAAACAAAACAAAACAAAGAAAAACATTAAGGCTAGTCTCAATTTTGCCAAAAAGCATCTTGGTGATCCCCAAGACTTGTGGGAAAATACTCTGGGGACTGATGAGACTAAAGCTGAACTTTTTGGAAGGTGTGGCCTTTCAGAAAAGGAACATCATACCAACAGTAAAATATGGTGGTGGTACTGTGATGGTCTGGGGCTGTTTTGCTGCTTCAGGACCTGAAAGACTTGCTGTGATGAATGGAACCATTAATTCTGCTGTCTGCAAAACAATCTTGAAGAAGCTGAAACAAACTTGGATTCTGCAGCAGGACAATGATCTAAAAACACACCAGCAAGTCCACCTCTAAATGGCTGAAGAAAAACAAAATGAAGACTTTTGGAGTGGCCTAGTCAAAGTCCTAACCTGAATACTTTTGAGATGCTATGATATGACCTTAAAAAGACAGTTTGTGCTTAAAAACCCTGCAATGTGGCTGAATTACAGCAATTCTGCAAAGATGAGGGGGCCAAAATTCCTACACAGCGCTGTAAAAGACTCATTACCGGCTAAGAGTTGCCCATTAAGGGGGCAACCACTTTTTCACACAAAACCATGTAGGTTTAGATCCAGTGTCAAGCCAACACTTACTGCTGTAATGTTTAAGGAATTTTGTTAACAAACTCACATGTACAAAATGCTATGAAAAAAGGCAAAATCAGGTGTTAAGACGACATTAGTTATCAAAATATTTAGGAATAAGATTATATCTTCTGAATTACTCACCAATTTCCCTTGGATTAGGCCAGGCCATGGGTTGATGTGAAGCCAATGTAGAGAACAATGTGTCTGAAAACTCAGACATCAGAACATCCATGTCAAAGATGGGGTCCATCTCCATAGGGGCAGGTGTCTCATAATGCTTACGAGGCATACGGCGTGCAGCAGTCTCTTCATCCTGACAAAAGGAGACACGGAGCATGTCTGGAGAGACTTCCCCAAACAGCGATAACTGCTCCTCTGGCCCCTTTGAGTATTAAAAATGCAATGACCAAGCCAGTTAATGTCACACAAGCATGCCGTTATGTGCACAAGTAAAAAGCAGGGGCATTAATGTACGGCATGCAAATACTCTTATAAATAAGTTCTTTATCTATAAAGTTTTGTGCAAAAGTTAAGTTTTGCACGTAAGCTTTTACATTCTTATCCAGTACATAAACAGGGTGGCACCGAATTGGTCCCAAATTGATTATGCATCAATGAGTAACTTGATGGCCCCCAAATATATAGCTGGAATAAAAGGGTAAAAATAATCCTGTGACACATAATCTGGATCACAGATTCCTTATTTAATGTCACTGGCTCAGCCAGAGCTTTGAAATATCTACAAGTATTTCAGAAATAAAATTCACACAAACAACATGAGTATTAAAT
>JBAMHW010000012.1:16143874-16157504 GCA_037177495.1 Rhadinocentrus ornatus | reverse complement strand
AATTCTGTCATCTCAACCAAACATTTCACTTTCTGCCCATTTAGAATAACATGCAAAGCTCGAGTGTAACAACTGAAATTAGACCAGCAGCTTTTGTAATTGTCGGGTTTAGCGATGCCAGTGTAGTGTGATTGCTGGGCATGAATGTGTCAAACATTATGCATTTCAAAGAAAACTTAATTTGTGTGATGTACTCTAAATCCAAAGAAAAACTGTGGCAAGGTTATGCAGAGATATACATGTTGATTAAGGGCTGTTTTCTGTTTATATCAGAAAATCTTAAATTATTACAACCATTCTTATTTTACTTAAAGTGCTTGTAACTTTTCCTCAGTGCTGTGTGGGTACACATGACACTATCACACAGGGACAGCTTTCTATTAATCAGATGGCCACTAAAAGTGTTTATGTCCTGTTTGAATGAGTACCCTGGTGATTCTCCATAACATTTGGCAACAGCAATCTGTCAAGGTTAGACATAGCAGCGTGCATTTATCACTTTCAACAATCTGAACTGCAGCATCGGCAAAGGTGGGTTAGTTTAGTTATATGTTTTCCTAGAAAACTATGCTCCAATGTCTGAGATACAGTTAAAGCTGCTGCTGAACTGCTCACATTGCAGTTTTGTTTAACACAATGTAGAAATTTTTTTTGGCTTGGTATTAATATCTATTGCAAAACATGTTTGTTTGAGAAAAATGTTACTCCTCAAGGACATACAGAGTTTTTTTCACGACAAACAGCTGTTAAGAGGGCAGAGATCTTGTTTTCAGGTGTAGCGATCATGCTTTGCTCAAGTTGATAACAATTAGTCCATTACAGTTCATAAAGTTTATCCAACACGAATAAAACACTGAACGGTAAAAAAGATTTAACTTGTAGAAAAGTTATATTTTTTTAAACTGCATCCATCCATCATGCTGTTTTACACAATTACTGAATGTTTGTCACACTAATTTCAATTGTAATGGTGTTACAACATGTAAGAAAGAGGAATCAATAAAACTTTTATATCTTACTCCATGTACTGGCCAATCTCATTAAAGAGATACATATTGAGGCTGTTTTTATTAATAAAAAAGGCATGTCTGAATTAAGTTATGGAATGACATTTACACAAAAGTGATCAATGTCTGAATGACTGAATTTTGTCATTTCAACAGACTGACAAAGCTATTAATCTTCTTCTTGTTAGCAAATTACAAGCTAACATCAGTCAAATGCCAAATGTGCCATATATCTCAAAGTATAAAACAATGTCAGGTAAACATGGGTTAAATCTATTAGTGCCGACATCTTGTTAAATAGATACAGATTCTAAATCAAACTGATATTGACAATACTTCTGAATTGAGCATGACAGTTTTGCATACCTTAAGTAAGCTTGAGAGGTCTTCATCTTTGTGCTTCTGTAGCTATAAAAGAGTAGGGGCTGCATTAGATGAACAAAGTCTAGTGTCAAAATAAAGTTATATGGGGTACAGCGACAAAATTAACAGTATTACTCTGAAACTAAAATATGATGGTGTAGTTTTGGAAATTATAACAATAAATTACTCTTTTCTTAAAGTATGTTCTCCACTTGTGGTATTCTCTTATGGCAATTTCAATCCTTCTTTTCCAGCCTTTCCCCTCTGTGGCAATGGCCTGTAAACAAAAAGGACAATGACAAAAACATAAACCAAAGTCTACTTAGAGGAAATAAGTGGGAGGGGAAACAAACCTAATGACAAGTAATTATTTTAGAGACTGACCATTAAAAGAATGTCAGAAAGATTTTGGTTCCATGAACAACAATGTTTCTGTTGCTACTTTTCTAGTTATACCTCTGCAGGACGATGAACATCCGAGTCTATATTCCCGTCTAGGGGCGTTACAAAGTGACACACAGGATTCTCCCTTTTTTCCACATCTGAGAGATGAAAAAAAAAAGAATTTGCTTGATTCACAAAAAAATCAAAATGCACACAGTATCATGTAGAAATGAAAGAACGCTACAGCTTAATGCACAGTGTCAGATAAATGGTAACTGCTCATATAATCCTTAACTCAGTTTTTTTAATAGAAATTTACTACTAATCACTGGCATAACAACAATCTCCTACTAACCCGTTTCATAGTTCATGATTTTACTGTTTGTTTTACAAGTACTGTTAACGTATGTAGTATTAAACATGCATGGGAACTGAGCTAAAGTAATGCAAAGCCTGAAAGCTTGAAAAGGCAACATGCTGACATGCAGACTTTTTTTTATTAAGACTCAAAAAAGTATAGTCATCTCTTATGAAATATCAAACAGCAGCCTACAATCTTTGGATACCAAAATAAAAAGACAAGATGGAACTCTTACACTGCATATACCAGGCTCTCCATATGGCATTATTCAGACGAATCTTGTCTCTCCAGAGCAACTTCAGACCTTTGAAGTTCTTCCATTTCGGAGATACCAGCTTACCGCTGAAAAGACAGTAAAACTAACAGTGAAATCACTTCTAAAGTGATGAGTGGGGGTTTTATCTTGCCTAAAATCTCACATAACATAACATAACTGCTATGGCAAGAATTTGAAGAAGAGGGAAGTGGTGCCTTTGACAGAAAGGTGCTGACTGAGCACTAGGAAGCACAGTCTTCCAGCTTATCATCTAAAAAGAAAAAAAAGCACTCTTTGTGTGCATGTGTTTCTATAAGCACAATATCTGGACAGCGTCTACACAGTGCCCACCTCTGTTTATGATAAACCAGCTACCCCTTTGTTTTGCATTTTCTAAGTCACTTTACAGCTTTTTTGTTTGTTTGTTTGTTTGTTGTTTTACCATCAGGACCAAACAGGATGCTTGCCCTCATACTGTCAATGGTAAATGGCAATAAGCCTGTTACAGCTCAATCTGATAGCAGCAGTGCAGAAAGAGGTCATTTTGTGACACTATCCAAGACAACAGTACAGTAAAAATAAGTCCTCTGAATGTGATATTGTGACAAGTCTCCCAATTCCAGGCCTGTTGAAGGTGAAATACAGGAGCATTTTCAGTAAGATTCCTGTCAGAGGGTTAAGGAAGGCAGTCAGCCCAACAAAGCTCCTGTGTTATCTCCGGTGTCTCGTTTCCATTTCCACACTGTTGGAGCGTTGTTGCCATCTTGTTGGTGTAGATTCTGTCATTCAGGTCATTGTAACCCTAAGCTTTATTCGAGCTTTTAGGGTTTCTCAACATCACATTATCAATATTACCATCAACATTTAATTATCAGCTGATCTGCTACCACGTAGAAGACTTTTCTGATTACTTCTGTGTGACATGTCATCAGAATAGACACAAAAAGAACACGTTTGTTTTCTGTTTTCCTGGTTGCATTAGCCTTTTATAACTGGTTGTGTAATTGGCTGGTTGTCTAAAAGAAAAGCCACCATGTGGCTTTTGGAAACACTCAAAGATTTTCAACTTTGTGCACTTGAAGGGACTGCACAAAAAAGGCTAAGTGCTCTGAAAAGAGAATCTGGGAACAGTACATAAAAAGCATAAAATTGACGTCAGCCCTAAAACTACAGATTTCAATGAGAAAACTCACAGATGTAGGGGGTGACTGGCAACAAGATTATATTTGTTATCTTAGCCTATCATTGTTGTATGGCAACAGGCCCATACACCTGGACATTGCAGAGACACCATCTAACTTGAGCCTTTTTAGAAGAAAATAGCACATGGATTTGTACAAGCAATTTCCATCTGGTGTTAATAAAGTTTTTAACACCAGGGGTCTAGGGCATCTGATTAGATGCATTAGGCTCTCTTTCAAGGTTTTTTGGGCACATCCAACTGGAAGAAGACCCAGAGGCAGACTCAGTACTCCCTTAGTCCAGTCTGGCTCTTCATGGGTCTTTCAAGTGGTCTGAGGTTTAACCCAAACTTAGACAAACAGAGGAAAATGAATGCATGGATGAATTTGTATGGAGCTAGGATGTAATTTGTGCACCAAAACCTTAAAAATACCTAAAAGAAAAGCTGCTTACATCTACGAGCAATTAAAAGAAGCAAACAATACTAATTGACTAAAAGAGAAAAATAAATTAAATTGGAATTTGTTTCTCATAAATCTATAACCATAAACTCTTAAATTTTCTTTTATTATGACATGAAAACTTAACCTTATTTTATCATTCATTTAAACCATGCTCCACCAACAGAATGACTTACTTGTCTCTTATCACAAGAACAAGCAAACTCATCTGCACCCTGAGATTCTGAGTACATTTAGTACGTAATTAACCTTACAGCAAATGTAAGACAGAGGAACATCAGAGGAACTCATCAGTGTGCACTGGTATGGTTACAGTATCTTAGATCAAAGATAACAGCACAGTGACCAACCATGGACAGTCTGTCAGCATCTGTACCCATTTATAGATGGATACACTGACAACAGGGCACTATTAACTTTTCAGATCTAGCCATGTTCTTCTTACAAGAAAATATTCTTAAATAATTACATACACATACTGCATACTCATATCTTTTTATATGATAAATGACAACAACAGAACAGTAACTGCTCCATAAATAAACCTTCCAGTGAGTCAAGTTTGGTACCAAGTCAGAGGGAATCCTCATAGCAGCTGGCACCAAAGTTACAAACACTGCAGCTGTAAATAGAGAACCATGAGTAACATGAACCCTGCTCTTTTTCTTTAACCCTTACAACCAGCTAACATTAACTGCACTTTTTTCTGTTTATGTCTCAGTAATAAACACTACTTTTCCATTATTTTAACATTCACTGTCCGGCTTTGTTTTGTTTTAGAGTCAAGTAAGTCATATATTACGAATAATGTGTTTTATATATATATATATATATATATATGTAAACTTGGCACTGGGAACTCAGGATGCACATTTCACAATATTCCCTAACAGTATTTTAGGCTTGAAAGATATTTAAACTAATAAAGAAAAAAATCCTAGATTATCAAATAAAGAAACTTTTGATTAAAGCAATTTAGATGTGATTTCAGGTTTGCATGAGCATCCAAAAATTGTTCTTAATGAATGGTCATTGGCATTAAAAACCTGCTGGGCCTTGTTTTAAATACCCTAAGAAATCTTTGATTGTGACTGTGTTGGGTCTGACCATAACAATCGGAATGAACATACATATTCTTGTGCTTTATACATGTACTCTTTAAATTTAATTTAAAAATGAAGCTCTTATCTGCATTTCTTTCTGCAATTATGAGATATAAAGAAAAGTGTAACTTATTTTTGCATATTTTCTTGTTCCAGACAACAATTACAGACAGTAACTCAACTAAACAGCAGCTCATAGAAACATTATGCAATTCATATCATGCCCTGACAACTTCCTTATTCAAAAGTGACAACATCAGGCTGGATCTAATCCCTCCAGTCTTCACTCAAGCATTTCAACTGTTATGAGAGAACCCTGCCCCTCTGTGTAGTAATGTTGACAGGGCATAATAAAAGCTCAATTCTAATGTTCTTCAGAATGCTTCATTTCACGATTTGTGTTCGAAAAGAAGTTATCAACTCTAAATGCAAATTAAAATATAGTCTCTAAAATTGATTATTCAATAAATAGATGTATACTTTATCTTGGGACCCCCCAAGTTGGAGACTTCAATAAAACATTACCATACAACGCCACCCAAGTTAAAATAAGCACAATCAGATGCAGGTATTTATTATATGAATAAGTATAAAGTGTTTTTCCACTTTACTTTTTCATTTAAGAGCATTGATATTTAGGTAAACGGCTTCATTGTTGCATGTACTGAACTCAACAAAAATGACAGGTCGAGCAGGAACTTAAAAGAATGGCAGACTCGTGACTGCAATCTAACTGTGTGCTCCTTGGTCATGTGCCTGACATAGTAAAGAGCTCAACATGAACCGGGGCTGAAGTGAAAGTGAATACTAGCATATGGAATACACAGTAGTCATGTGTTGTAACTCACCTATAGGCAAGGGTCATACATTCAAAGAGTTTAGTCAGGGAAGCGTCAATGGAGATATGCGATGTGCTCGCCTTTCCAAAATGATACGTATGACAGGTCTGTTTGTTGACAGTGTCGAAGTCGTAGCCCTTCTTTGGAGGGTGCTCGCTGTGGGGCGACGACACCATGAAGTGCCCGCTATGGATGATCTGAGATTCCAGCCCATCCATCTTCCGCAGCCCCAGGTTGGTCTCCTCTGTGTCCGAGTCGTCATCCTGCTCTTGCTTTATGCTGGCTGGTGGGCCGCGGTACGTCTGCCGTTGAGACATCTCCCTGGTAGCCATGTCGAGAACCCTCCAGACAAATAGCTAACGTTAGCCAGCAAGCTAGGACAAAAAAAATATCCCTTTCATGAGGCTCGCCAATGGAAACGCGTTTAAGTCCAGCTGTTAAAATTTGCCAAATTCGTGCCATGAAGCCGCAGACCTCAGCTTACCATGTTAAAGTCTGCAATTGGCCATTTCCAGCCAAGTTAACTCATTATCTTGTTATATATTTGACGCAGCCACCAGTCCCAGAGACCAGCTGACAAAAAGTTGCTTCTCTGTGTGAAGCAGGAAGTTCCTGTGTTAAAGCATTTCTGATTGGTTATAATCAGAGCCTCACCCACCACGCAGCACAAAGTAAACTGAAGAGCCCCCCCATACACACACGCACACACACACAGCATATGTGAAAAATCATAATAATATCATGACATTATGCTTGATTATATTTATATTACACCCTTAAAACATAAGATAAACATTTGACTTCATTAAAGAAAACAACAAAATACTAGCTTTATTTGATTTTTTTTATTTATTAATAAGCAACAGTTTTAATGTTCGACAGTAAAGCAGTCCAGGCATATTCTGGGGTATGTTACATCCTTTATAAATCTAATATATAGCTACAAGTTATATTAATACATAACTTGTAATGAGTAACTCTGATGCAATCATTGTCATTTTAAATAAAAAAAAAAAATTTCCCCTCTAATAATGACATCTATTCATCACATTTTAAATGCAGACACAAAATACATTGTCTCTTTCTTAGGACTTGTTATAAAAATATATCTAAAACAACAACAAATAAACAAACAAACAAACAGCAGAAGTATATTCTTGGAGCTGTAAAACTTAATCTTACTAGCCAACATGTCAATGCATTTATCATTCTGGAGGGGAAGATCTGAGGCTCTGCTCTGCTGGGGTTGGTAAACCCAGGATGTAACCTGTAAAAGTCTCCATTGATATCTCATCTGGGATTGCACCCTCCAATGAATACTCTGAATCCTCACCTGCATGCACACATCAAACAGTGATGATTACAATAATAGAAATTCTCAATTCATGTCTTGTATGTTTTCATTTTACATGCTGACATATTTGTCATGCTCACATAGTGCATGTCCTTCCTCTTCCTCTTCATTGAGGCCTAAAAGTGTAGTAAAACACTCTGCCACCTCTTCTTCTGTCATGCATTCTCCTGTTAAAAATATCAAAATTGTGCATTTTAGTGGATCTGCACTCCTGGTAGTAAAATACACAACAGAGGAGCTATTTTCTTAATATTACAGTGACTAAACTGAAAACATTCAGGCTAAGGTTTTGTTGACTCTCTGGTCTTCAGCATACCTCGAACTTGAAGAAGTTCTAGCAACTCGTGTCTTAGCAGAACATGCCGTCCTGTACTGTCAGTGTTACCAAGGACTTTAAAAGCTTGGACAATGTCATTGCTTGAGATGCCAAAAGCTGGCCGGTGGTTAACATACAGCTTAATAAATTCCTCCAGGTCAATGTCAGTCACATATTTTCCTGTTTCGGCATACTTGCTGAATTTGACCTCATTTTGCATGTCTTCTATCTGGTGAAAAATAACAAAGTCAACTTTTAAAAGAGTTCTGATGAGTAAAAAGGCATTTCTGTTGTGTTCACCATACCTCTTTTTCAGTAGGAAAGTACCCAAGCGCTCTCATTAGAAAGGGAACATCTGACAGGGAATTTTTTGTAGACACTTGTTGTTTCTTCATCAAGTCAGTGCCATGATGACGGATTAAGCAGTGGTAGAAAACATCTTCCATCTCCTAAAGACAAAGAAGCTCAGCACTCTGAGAAGCTGTGGTTATAGTGATGCTGTAAGTGCAAATACATTCACTTATATATTAAACTGTTGGGGTTGTATAAACTAGGAATATAATGCCTGAAAAAGAGCATTAAAGCTTGAATGCTAAATTTTATGTTTCTTCTTTAAAAACACCAAGTGAACAAATAATAATATATTTTTTTAAATTACCTCCTCCAAAAGTTTATAGAACTTAACATATCTGAGACAAAGACATAAAGCAACAAAAATAGCCATGGACACTAACCTGTCATCTTCACTACTGAAGCACTTACTAGTCTGATAATCAATCTAAGCTGTTTAAACAACATGCCACAATCACCAATTAACAGGCACACAACCATTACTATTCTCAACACAGAGTGCTTGTCATGCTCACACATACACAAACACCTCATGGCCAATGTGAGACTCAGCATCCTGGACATGAAAACTTGGATATGTAGAATAAAGAAGTCAATGACACAAACTTTACAGTTGGTAGATATTTGCTTAACCGCCACAGCCATCAATGTATAAATGTAAAATGATAATTATTTAAAGGTGCATGAAGAATCAGATAAACTATGTGACATTGTGGTTTATACAATGGGTACAATTAAACAGTGACAGTGCAGAGAAAACATTTTTCAGCAGGAAGGTTTCTGAGCTGCATGATGACATAACATCTGCAGAGGCATTGAGCAAATGAAGTTAACTAAATTAAAAAAATAGTTCTTTATTGCCTTTATAATTGTCTTTTTTTTCACTTCATAATGCATAACTGTTATAAACAAGGTATCATGGTGTATTACTGATTTTTAGTTTAGCACTCATTGCTCAGAGGGTAAAAGCAAAACCTTAAACTCACCCTGTAAAACTTGCCATCTCTTCCTCCATCTAAGAGAGTATAAAAGGGCACCATGTCCTTTCCACCCATGGTGGCCGTTGCTTCCAGTACACTGTACAAACCACAAAAAGAAGACCTGTTTTAGGAAATGTCAAAACACAGTTTAGGCATTTCCTCTTGTTCTCAGGTTGGTGTTAGTAAACTATACTTCAGGTTTATTTCCCATGAGCAGACACTGCAGTCAGATCCTCCTGCAGTAAAAACAAATCGCCCATCATTGGAGCAGGCAAGGGCAGACACCCCTGTTGGATGGCAGACCAGCGCACTGGACTTGTAAGGGTTTCCATCCAGGGGCAAAAACTGGAGGCCCACCTGCAGGACATACAAGCATTCTTACTGGTAATATAAAAGATGTGAAACACCACTGTACTGCCTAATTCATTTCCAACTGAACATTGTGACAATATGCATTAGGTAAGTAATAAGAAAAGCTTAGAAAAAAAGTACTTGCTAGGGTCCAACGTGCCGTTAATTTTCTTCTGTGTAATGATTTTAAGCTACATTTTGATTGAATACTACAAACACATTTTAAGACTAACCTTATCCTCTGTGATGTATGCCAGGTGACAGAAGCTTCTCTCAGGTTCTTTAGTTTTGGGAAGAACCAATATTTGTTTGATGGGAGTGCCAAATGTTGGACCAAGGAGAGTCTTTCTGTTTTTATAGAACATGTGACACAAACATGTAATAATCCTTCCCAATAATTTAGAGTGACAGCAGTCAATAACAGATATGGTGATCTTGTTTAAGTATATTACAAACCTGCACATCTTGGTTGTGCTGTTGAAAAGTTTTATCTTGTACTGGTCTGAGGCAATGAGAATAAACTGTTCTGTTGTAAGGGGAGGATACCAAGTCATGCACAAGGGCACAGCACTTTGTTCAATTTGCTCCGAGCTTAGGATAAGAAGCTTGTTCACGGTGCTCTTTTCCAGGTCATACTCCACCTATTGTTCAGTACATATAAAAAAAGGAGCATGTAATAAAAAACTGTAATGGAAACCGTATTACAAAACAGTTGTATGCACAAAGTAGGCATACCAGTCGGCGGTCCATTCCCAAAGACAGCAGCCTTGGTTGGGTGCTGTCCAGGTAAACCCCAAAAAGAAGATCTTTGATGGGTTTGTAATGAGAGCAGTATCTTCCCAGATACATCCAGCGAGGAAGGGAATCTTTATTTTTCTGCAAGTGGAACACTGTCACTGCTTTGCCAGCATCCTAACAGTGAAGATGGATAAAAAATGTTCATGCCATGGTTCAATAAAAACAAACAAAATAATTTTAAAGTTGGGATGTGTAGCTAATGTATTTTACTATTGATCTATTGATCAGCTGAGTCTGTCGAGAGTTGTTTCAGACTTGTTGGATAGTTTAATACTGAGCATAACTTTTAAATAGTTCTAAAAGTTTTACCTTTATAGTATCTTAGTATAGTATGGTATCTTTTATTTATTTATTTATATTATTTATTTATTTATTTATTTTTATTTAAAGTTTGAATTGGATTAGCTGTTGAAAATTTGCCCAGCTGTAGAACACTTGTGGGAAGCTACTGCTCAACTTAGTTCCCCTTCAGAATTCCTCCCTAATTTTCCAAACTGAGACTGCTGTCCACTGCTAAGAACTACAATACTTCAAACAAATAAACAAATTAACAAAATGTCTTTTTAAAGCCCTGAAGAATAAAATTCATAATCACATGTTAAACACATATTCTCCTGTATGCTCGCTCCTCATTTATCAACGCTGTCTCACATATTTTATCCTGGAGCCATTAAGTCTGATCCAGTTAAGTTTAGTCATATCTCTAAGACATGCTCACCGCAGTGGCAAGGTACTGTGAGTCTAAGGAGAAGGTGATGAGGTGGATGCTTTCTGTTGTGTAATGGAAACATTCCTCGGGATCACTTTGCAAAGTGTGGGAATTTAATAGGTGAACAGCTCCACTGCCAAAACCAACAGCTAGGTATAGCCCTGTTTTGAGACAAAAGTGTAGGTCTTGAATTCAACAAGATCAAAATCACAAAGCAGAAAGGAAATGCTTGGTATATGATATATGGAACAGCCTTGTGTTTTGCAGCAACAAGGAAGCAAATTGGCTCACCTTTAGGGTCAAAAGTCAGACACTGAATGTGCTTCTCTGTCTCAAAGACCCTGCTGCCAATGATTGCTTTGTTGTTGTAGTCCCACACTTTTAAAGTTCCCCTTTGGTTACCCATGGCCACAGCTGGCTGATTGGGGTGGCATGCCAAGGCATAGAGAGACTCATAATCCTCATGCAGGAGAATCTGTGGGATGCTGTTCTGCGTTTTCACATGCACAACTTTAGAACTGACTGTTGACACTATAAAGTTCCTGCAGAAGAAGAGACGTCAGAATGACTAACATGTTGTACTTAGGGTTTTTAATTGCATTCTCACCCAGAACAAAAAAAAAACAACAACAAAAAAAACAAAACAATATAGGTTTAGGATACATTAGATTGGACATTATACCTGACAATTAATGGCTTGGCCTCCAGAGTGTGGTCCTCCAGATATCCATCTGAACACTCTTTGGAAAAGGAAATGAAAACAATAGCGTCCAGATTAAAGCTACTGTACCGAGTGAGAACCCTTAATATTTCATCATAAAAGTAGATTTGGCCACAAATGTCACCAGTTACGATGTAGCTGTAAGATGAAAAGATACAAAAAGTCACTCATTAAATACAAAGCAACATTTAATCAGCAACTACAATAAATATTTCTGGTTCTGGGTACCAATCAGTCACGGTAAGAAAAGTGATCGGGTGGTCCTGAAGGTAAATTAGTTTATGTTTTTCAAAGGGCAGGCTCTGATGATCAGTCAAATATTCCTCGACATCCCACACCACTATGCTGCCTGCAGTGGCTGTTAGGATCTGAGGATTTGTCAAGTGAAACACAGATCGACTGAGGGACATGTCAGCAATGTGGACAGCTGTAGAAGCATCAGGAGAAGGCTGAGTAGATGCGCTGGCACGAACAGCTTTCGCAGCTGCATCACTGAACTGCAATTATAAAAAAGAAAATAAATAAATCAAACATCTATCAAATTACTCAGGCACATAAAATACAAACACATTCTTTTGATGATACCTTCTTGAGCTTCAGTGCAAAGAGCTGCAGACTTTCCTTTGCCTGGAAACAGACCTACTGATTAATGCAATAAATGTAGACCCTACAAATGTGTTGTTTTTTCTTAATTTACAAATACAAGAGGAACTTACCCTGCTGTAGAATAAAACGTGACTTTTACTGCTACTGAGGAGCTGAGTACTATCCTCTGGCTTAAAAATAATGTAATCCTAAAACATATTTCAACATTTAAACATCAAACCTACATGCCATTATCATTTCCAGGATATTCAACTGTTAAAAGAAAACAGAGATCACTGACTTGAAAACCAAGATTGGGATCAAGTTTGGTGCAACATAATGGTTTTTGTTCCTCACTGGTCCAATCCCAAATGCAGACACACTGGAAAGACAATTATAAAAAAAAGTTAACAGCAGTGTGCTGTTCAGTGTACACTGTCATTAATTTCTATAGACATGCTGTTACACTCACTTGAACTTCTTCACTGCCAAGGGTTGCTAGATATTTTGTGTCACTTGAAAATGCCATAGCAATGACACCTTCATCAGGGTGGCAATCAAAAAATGTCTGCACAGGAATGCTAGAATATTTTTTAATACAAACAGGGATAGCATCGATAGTAAGATTCAGTTAAAACAAATGCTTTAACACATGGAGAATGGAGAGCTACCCAGAGTAGGAGTCCCATATCATCACCACGCTCTGTGACCCACGATCTGCTGTTGCAATCCAACGTCTGTCCTCACTTACACAGATACATGAGATGGGATGGGAGTGACCCTGAACACATTAAAAATTAAGCTTCGGACATTTAGAATTAGGAGCGTAGCAACAAAACCTCATATTAAAAAACATTCAGCTAAGTTCAAATGACTTCTTGACTAAAAATAACATTTGGAGTGAAAAGTGCTATTTATAAAATATGCTAATGCTTTTCCTTCTGTTTGTTTCCTGATTTTGCTTGATGACAAACTTGAGATGGATGGACTCCACAAGTTTGTAAAACACCTTATTATCCATGTTAATATAGCATAATAAGAAATTTATCCTAAAGGTTTTTTGACAGTCAGAGATTAGTATTAGTAATACTTCAAAAAATTTGAGCTGTACTTTGGGCTCATTACCCTGCAGACCAAGTACAAAGTAGCTAAACTTCCCGTACCACACTTGAACATTCCCAGCACCACGTTTCCCAGCAAATCTGTTCATCTCCTTCCATACACTTCTGTTACTGCTACAGTTACATTGAGGAAAATAAGTATTTGAACACCCTGCTATTTTGCAAGTTCTCCCACTTAGAAACATAGAGGGGTCTGAAATGTTCATCGTAGATACATGTGCACTGTGAGAGACATAATAAAAAAAAATCCTGAAATCACAATGTATGATTTTGTAACAATTTCTTTTTTTATGATACAGCTGCAAATAAGTATTGAACACCTGAGAAAATCAATGTTAATATTTGGTACAGTAGCCTTTGTTTGCAATTACAGAGGTCAAACGTTTCC
>JBAMHW010000012.1:16112307-16131617 GCA_037177495.1 Rhadinocentrus ornatus | reverse complement strand
ACACATGTGTACCGATTTTCGTGTTCGTACGTCGAAGTAGAGTTTCAGGACCCCATTCATGTGGGGATTTTTTTCGTCAATCGGTGGCGCTGTCGAGTCATTTTTCAATTGAATTGGATGGGGACCATTTGGAAATCTAAGTTCAGCGGGGATTGATATGTGTGCCAATTTTTACAACTTTTCATGGGGGTTCAGGGGGTGATATGGGCCCGCGAAATAGTGAGAATAATAATAATAATAATAAACATTTCAGGCACAATAGGGTCCTTTCCATACTTCGTATGGCTCGGACTCTAATAATCTCCTCCATTTCCCTAACTACATGTATGGAAAACAAATAACTACTTCAACAGGTCAGTCTCATCACTCATTCTTTGACCAACCGACAGCCCCAAACTCTCAAGGTTAACTTTAGCTTAACCCATTAATCAAGTGTCACAATAGTCACTGGTTAGTATTCTTTCAATTGACTGAACAATGACACAACAGCTTTAAATCAGTACATCTGTTTATAAATACACCTCCAGGATTTAATAGTCTGTAATTTTAAATGTGAAGGCTTGTTTGTGTCTTCCAGGCCTGCAGAATGATCACAAGGCTATCATGACAGAGATAGAAGAAGCCTTGCACAAGCTGCATGCTCGAGAAAAAGCCAAGAGAGAGCAGGATGAGGCAGAGGCCCAGGAGGAGGCAATGGAGCAGCAGGTCACCCTGCCTCCTCCCTTTGCACGGGTGGACGCTGTGACTGAAGGCTCACCTGCCTCTGGAGCTGTGAGTGATGTGAACTGTGCTTTTATGTCCAGTAGTTGTTTCAGATGAACCATTGCAAATGTCTGACGCTAACACTGACAAATAATGTAATTTATTTTCTCTGATTATAATAATTGCTTTTATTCGTTAAAAGGGGCTTAGAGTTGGTGATGGAGTCATTGAGTTTGGCTCTGTGAACACGAAGAACTTTCAGAACCTCCAGAACATTGCTTCTGTGGTGCAACATAGTGAAGGAGTAAGTTTAGCTTTTGTGTGGCTGATTTATTCTTGTGCAATTTCCTTGAATATTTTAAGTAATAGAGATTTCAGCAGAAAGTAGATGTGAACTCTCATCAGTTTTTCACATTTTATTCTATTTATTTTTCGCCTATCACCAGATCCTGTTTTCAGCATTATCCTGTACTGTCTTTATTTATACTTCCCAATATTTAGTGGATTCGACAGTTTCTGTTGCTTAAATCTTGCAGAACATGCTTCTTATTATTAAGTGTAAGCTGCTCTGTCTTGTTCTTTTACAGAAACCCTTACGCGTGACTGTGATCAGGGCTGGCCAGAAAGTTCAGATGAGCCTGACCCCACAGCGATGGTCAGGCAGAGGTCTGCTGGGGTGAGCGCACAGAAGACACTCACAATCATGTGTGGACTAAGAGCAAACAATTTAATGAAATTAACAAAATCATCCTGCAAAATAATAAAAATGAAAAAAAGCTGAATAAGTCTTTTCAATAATCATGTTTACCATGCAGTGGTGCAGGTAAAATAACCTATTTAATGCACCCACTTTGAATATGCATGATTTATAATGGTCATAACTTCCTTCTAATCTTTGTATTAGATCAGCTATTCAAGTCACAAATCTTTTTTTTTCCTCCCCAGATGCAACATTGTTCCAGTCCAGCAATAATCCACAAGACCTTTTTCAGAATTCCAGTTTTGGAAAGTCTTTCCTGGGTAGTTCCACGCTTATTTTGTATATACTGCAGATATCTCTATTTTCATTTTTCTGTATCTTATTGAAAACATGAAACATTTTCTTCATTCAAGGGTGATTTTAAGAATGCAATTTCCTGGGGGTAAGAAAGTGTTGCAGCACTTGCGATCAACAGGTTATGCTGATTACTCTAAGTTAGGATAAACAAAGCTAATCTTCATGTTAAAAAAGGGGGGCTTAAGGAAATTTTTCTGAAACATGTATTTTGATAAAACATGTGTTTTGATGCCTGTTATCTGGAGCTGTTTTGAAATCTTGCAGTGATCTGAAGCAATGAACAAAGTAGTTTTTTGTAAACATTATCAATCAGCTATCAACAGCTTCCTTTCAACTCTTGGGAAATTAGGGAATATTGGAAAACTGATGAACTACCACTCTTTTGTTATTAATTATGCAGTTAAAGATTTTGGCTAAATTGAGAAGTTTTTAGGATGTATACACCCCTTTAACCTGTTTGAAACAGTTTGCTGTGATCATTCAGTAAAAGATTTCCATTTCAGTGCATCATATTGATATTGAGAAAGTTAGCTTCACCAAGCATGTTTCTATCAGTGGGAGCAAAATAACACAGACTTGTGAAAAGATATATTCTTGGGCCATGTGTTTAAATTCATGTTTAATATGTAAAATATTTTTAGAAACATGTTAACAAAATTTCTAAGTAAGGTTATTGCCTTGCGTTTAAGAATACTTGTCAGGAAAAAGGACATGAACAGATAAAGACCGTCAGCATCTTCACATGGCCTTTTGCATCAGGAGAGCCAATAAGGTTGTTACAAATCTATACTAACAGAACAGTTTTTTCTGAGTGAAACAAGAAACTAAATTTACAACATTTGCAGAGGAAAAAGAAATCACGCAGGTAGCTTAAGTTTCTTCTTTTTGGGCTTCACCATCTGTGGCAACTGGATTTTAAAGGCAGTCCTACAGAAATAAAAGCATAACATTAATCTCAGCAAAAGATTAAATTTCACTACATAAAATCACACGTACTAGCAACATTTATTCTTAAAAATGTATTCAAAAGAAAGCAGACTTACTCGCAAGTTGTGCAAATGGGGCTGAAGATGCAGAATACTAAAGAAAAAAAAATAGCTTTAACACAAAAGATACAACGGCTCTGAGCAATAATACTGGGATCATTGTGACGCATTTTGTTTTTACTGAATTTTACTCACTTGACAGACAAACTGAACACACATAACCAATTTCAATCAGGTTACGGTGGCAGAAACATGCAGCTCTGTAGTCCACGTGTGCGGGCGGTGGCAGCATCAGCTGTGAACGCTGCTCAGAGTCTGGCAGGAACACCCACTTTTCACAAAACACCAAACTAATGTCTTCACATGTTCACAACACCAGACATTCTTAGAAATGTGTTCAACTATAATTCACTCACCAAAAGGTATTGTGCCAGGGATACTTTTTGTGGTATCTTTAGGTACAAGCCTCCAGTTATATCACAAGCCTACAGACAAAAACATCAGCAAACTCCTGATGATACAGTGTCCTGAGAAACTTTAAAAGGTAAAGACAAGATCAAGAGCAATAAGGAACACTTCTCAGTATTTGACTGAATGCTTGTTTTATATTAAAACCTCTTTTGATATCACGTGGTTCAACACTTCCTTCCCTATACTGATGTAAAACTATATTTCTTCAATCGTTATCAAAGCTGAAAAATGTACCTGCTGAAGGAGTCCTGAGTCTGAGTCCAACACACAGGCATCAATCAGGATGTTCTGTTTTAAAATATTTTTTTTTGTTTAGTTTTTTCTAAAAGAATACAATAAACATTTGTAAAAGAATGATGTTCGAACACTGGGTAAGATAAATGCTTTTACCTGCTTTTGTGCTGCAAAAATCACATTCATGAAGTTCATGTACTGGAGAGCACAGTCCTCAGCTGCTTTTATCACCTATCCATCACAGTCAATACAGAGGATGAGCTCAAAGTCAGGTCAGCAAAAGCACTCGTGGAATTAGTTTAAGTCTTACCAATATTCTTGATTTTATCTCCTGCCCAACTAAAGAAATAAAGCGATTGTTAGATTTTAGAGCAAGGAAAGAGAACAGAATGTAAGGTATATTTATTTGACAAGAAAAATAAATATTACCCTCCAGGTCTTTAGAGACCCTGTGGATATCTGGTCATTTCAACGTTAAGGAAAATTTAAGGAGTAAAGGAGTTATTACTTTACACAGCAGGAAAAAAATGATGAGCAATCCTTTGGGCACAACATTTTTAAACAGCATATAAAACTATTCTGTTAGAAGTTCTCAAGAGTCTTTATTGTGTCTCTGATTTGCCCACTAACGGTAGTGGTGGCTGAGATGTCTGCAGGTGCATGGCTACCATTACAGGGAATGTAAAGGTCATTGTCTTCCCGAAGAACACTTTCACACACGGTGGGGTCAGGGATTAAACAGCAAAGCCTAGTAGTGTATAATCTACTGTAACACATAAAAAACAGAAGTGGACAAATGGAAATTTAATCAACAAACTACATTATTACAAATTAATAAAGAATGCCATTTCTCCCCAAACACCAACATAAAGTTAAATATTTAAAGTCACGATTAATAGTATTTCACATTTTTAATGTAAAGGTAGGCCCGAGATCATAAATAAAAATTATGACCCCATAAAAATAAAAAACCTTCTTTATATTTGAAAAGCTTGTCCTGAAACTCAAAAGCCAATTATAACTTAATATTTATTCCTAAAATTAACAAACTTTTGCTACACAACTAAACTTCCTTTTTCCAACTAATCTGTATCAATGTGTTAAGGGTTTTCACTGAGAGGATACAGCAGAGAGCTTTGGCGAGGGATCCAGCCAATAGAGTATCAGTTGAATTCCCCGTCACTTCAGCTGTGAGAACATGACACACAGCAGATTTCAAACAGTTAAATAAAAAAAATCTAATTATGTACTGTATATATGTTAGATTCATTTTATTGTACCTACATTTCGACATGACATTCCTGATCTCTTCGGCAATACGGTTGTTGGCGATAGACAGGAGTTCATATTTTCCATCCCTGCTTGAGGATGCATCATCCTCACTGTTCTCCCCACCTCCCCCACGTTTACCAGGATATAGGAAGTGGCTGGATGGAAGAGATGTTAATACAAGCAGTGAATGAAGCAAAACATTAGACATTCTGCGCTTCAGTCTCTGGAACTGGAGTTGGTGGAAGAAATGCATCAATATTTAGGAAAATGTAATAATGTAGTAGACCATAGTATAAATCCTGCATTTACGTTATTGACAGCATGCTGCAACTGAAGGCAAATTTGTCCTCAAAGTATAATTACTATTTCTGCAATGGCTCTCTATATCATATATCGTTACATGCAGAGTATTTATTAGATGACTACATAATTTTGTAAGTAGCATTCTAATGTTATAGTGGATACATGTGGAGGTGGTTTCAACCATGTTTAGCACTGTTTAGTACTTTACTCCAAGAACATTCAATTTAGTCAGACACAAAATAAATCTTGTGATCATGAGACTGATTAACAAGATAGAAAAGAAGTAAAGAGAAGTTAAATTAATAAAAATTATATTTAGTTTTTTTATACTTTTAGTTGAATCTTTGCTTTTTTAAAAAATATACTTGTAGAAAAGCAACATACTAAATATACTGTTCATTGCTGGAAAGTGTTCTGTGACGTTACCTGTCTTGGCAGTGGCTAGCGATGACAGCCAGCTTGTTTGTCCTGGTCATAGCCATGTGCGAGTTCCCCATCACCATGACTGCATCCAAACATTTGGACAAGGTGAACTGGACAAAGACGAGTAAAGTTCTGTTGTTTAGACATATTAAAAATGCTAATTTAACTGTACACATACAGCGTATAGTCAAACTTGTTAAGCAAATGTTAAAGGACTGAGTTTTTAATAATTCTTTTTGAAGTTGTTGTTTTTTTACACTGCAAGTTATATTCACCCATTCACAGATTATCATACAGCACTTCTTATATACTTCCTTTATACAGACTCCACAGTACTTTTTGTTCTCCATCATACACTCTTTCACACACACCACTAAAATTATAGGGTATAAAGGCATATATGTACATGTTTATGATGTGAAAAAAAATGTCTTAAAGCCCATTCTAAAATTAATAAAGGGGTCATACTTCAGAATTAATCTTTGTTTACTTTGCTAAAACTGAACAATTTCTCGAGTTATCTTCAGCTTTAGATCACATTTTCTGACTATGATTATTAGATCATTTTTTTCTCATGCAGTGTCCAAACAATTTCAATTAGATTCATAAAATTGAATAAAACTGTAAAAATGATATTGATTGCAGTTATTTGAAATTATATTATCCTTTTAGAAAATTGTTAAAACAGTTTCCATTCACCACAACAACAGAAAACATTTGTAAACTATTTTTTAAATAATTTTCTATTGTTAGTATCCATTTCTTTTCTTTTTTTTTTTATTTTGTAGGAGCTTTTATCTCAAGCCTCAACGCATTTGCAATGGCAAGGTGGTGATCAAAGGTGTTAATACATTAAAAAAATTAACGGAAAAAGAAAATAGCTGAAAGCTCTCATTTTTATGCAAAAACACACAAGACAAAATTTCATGACCACAACAGCTTTATGTGTAAAAGATAGCTGTTTTTTTTTATTATTATTTCTTTAAAATGGATAATTAGGAATTCTTATGACTAATTGTAACTTGAAGAAATAATTTAATATCACACCTGACCCCCACAACCCCTTTCATTTCGACAGTTTATATTGCATTTATTTAATGATCATGTGTATGATTTATACATGGCATGAAAATGCAATTAAACAGGAATTCATGAGTCAGATTTAAACACCATACCTCTGGCCCCCGTTGAGCTTGCTGACCCCACCATATCGGATTTACATCCACGACAATGACCAGCAGATTGGTTTCATCCTCTGCAGGATATGTTAAAAGTATTCTTTTAAAGCAAAATGCAACTTGCTGAAGAAACTCACAAGCATACCCCTTCAAAGTATGAATATCGGAAATAGTAGATGAAAAACAGGGTCACTTATCGCGAATCAGGTTAAAACAGACTAACCTTGTGCCATCCCATCAAGTTATCGTTTAAAACGAAGAGACAAATGTGTCAACTGTTATTCCAGCGTTATCATCTGTTGGCCTCCATCTTTGGCTCACAACCTACCCGGCACAAAAAGTATGATAAAATTTTGAATATTCAAGCAATATATCATTCAGTAAAATAATTTTATTTAGGTAAAATTACATCTTTTCATACCGACAACATCAGTAGCGACGAAATGTTTCCACGTCATCACCGTGCGACCGACAAACATTCTTCTACTTTACATATTAGAACAAAGGCGCGGTGCTGCCATCTAGCGTCCGTTTTGCCTTAGAGCACCAATGCCACACGTACTGTGTGCTGTACTGCATGCCATACAGATATTTGCCATATAACTGCCACACAGATATACTGTGTGGAATTGGTAATGTGCGTGGAGAATTATTTGACAACAGTTTAGATAGAATAATGAAAATAGAAGTCCAAACAAGACAAAAATCTTGCATTAAAAACTATGTGGCGTGGCTCAGCAAGGTAGAGCGGTCGTCTTGTAACCCGAGGGTTGCCAGTTCGATCCAAGTCAAGTTCATGTTGAGGTGTTCTTGGGCAAAACACTGAACCCCTAATTGCTCCTGATAGGTTGTGGTGAGCCCCTTGCATGGCAGCTTCTGCCATCAGTGTGTGGATGTGATGTATACTGTAAAATGCTATATAAATTTACTTAAGTTAAACTGAGGCATAGAGTAGAAGATAATCAAAATATTTACATGTATGCTGACAACCTTCTGTATTTTCAATTTAAACTCACCCCAGTAATAAGCCTTTATCTAAAATATAACATTTAAAATGCCAAAATAATTAATTCAACTAAACCAAATTTTTGTAGATAAAAATTTTAATATACTTTTCAAGATTGTAGAATGTTTTCAATCAGTTAAATAAAAACACAAACATTGAATCCTCAATGCTTTGTAGATTTTCAGCAAAAGAGTCACACCAACAAAATAAAAAATTAGTAATCGAGTTAAAGTTTACAAGATTTTACACGAAATGATTAAATTTTGCTGGGGAAAAAATAAATAAAGAGAGGAAAGTTGGAGTTGGCATGGCCACCAATCTGTGCAAAGGGACATAAATAAATTGTTTCTCAAGGTAGATAGTTGATCAAACTAAAATCCATACTTAACACCTATCCTGCAACTCCCGGCCAATATAGAATCACAAATATTTCCTAGTAAAAGACAAACAAAGCTTCCTGAATTATCTCTGAAGTGGAAAGTTATTTTGGGTTTAATAATCAAACAATCCTTTGTCATCTCCCTATTTCAGTTTGGGTTTTGGTTGTGCTTTGAGTGAGACAGTCCTGTATTTCTCAGTTTGGTAGACATCTGACTCGATGGCCTCGGTGGAGTCGTTCAGTGTTATGTACACATCCCCGTTGACTTCAGTGACTTTATGAATTCTTTGTTTGACACCCTTGGAGCACCACCTAGTCCTCAGTGGTTTTACTGTAGGATCATCCACAGCTTGGTAAAGCCCTTCACCTTCTGCAAGAGTGATCTTGTACTTGTGCCATGGACAGACAATGCACAGCCGTCCACTAAACTCCTAATGATGACATAACATGAAGTTAGGTGTTAAATACCTATAAGTTGCTGTTATGACATTGTTAAAAAAAAGATTGATTTTATAGTTAATTCTTAAACAGAACTGCGTCAAGTAGTGCCTGTTATACAGTATTTGAGTAAATGTACTTTAATATTTACACATAATATCAGAAAAATCACCTCAATGTCTCCATACTGCAATGCGCCCCCTGAATCTTTCAGTGGAAAAAAAAAAAGCAAAAAAAATTATACACTTAAGTATTTCAAGACTGTGATGAGCTGCAAAAGAAATGTCAACATCAACCACGTCCACAGACTCAAAGCTTACGGTAGCAGCGCATGTCCATTCCATAAAGCTGCCCCTGGTGGAACAAGACCAGAACATCTCTGCATCCATTCACCAGCTTAGTCACCCGCCCAGCCTTGACAATGTCTTCCTTCTTCCCAATGAAGTGCAAGGAAGGAGGGGATGAGGAAGGTGGGGGAGACGATGAAGCAGAGGATTTCTGGGAAATTTCTTCCTCAGAAGACATGCTGAAGATTTCTTAGAGGTAACTTCCTGGTAACGATCAGATAAAAAACAGCTTTTAGATTACATGATTATTAGAAAATAGGTAAGTTGAATATTTACTAGCAACTCTTGTTAATTTCTCATTAGAGCACGGTCAACATAAAATTTATACTATATTGCCAAAAGTATTCACTCCACCCATCCAAATAATTAAAATCAGGTGTTCCAATTGCTTCCATGGCCACAGCTGTATAAAATCAAGCACAGAGGCATGCAGACTGTTCTACAAACATTTGTGAAATAATGGGTTGCTCTTAGGAGCTCAGTGAATTCCTGCGTGGTACTGTGATAGGATGCAACAAGTCCAGTTGTGAAATTTCCTCACTCTTAAATATTCCACAATCAACTGTAAGTGGCATCATAACGAAGTAGAAGTGATTGGGAATGACAGCAACTCAGCCACTAAGTGGTAGCATCCGTAAAATGACTAAGCGGGGTCGGCAGATGCTGGGGTGCAAAGTGCGCAAAAGTCAGCAACTTTCTGCACAGTCAATTGCTACAGACCTCCAAACTTTATGTAGCCTTCAGGTCACCTCAAGAACAGCGCAAAGAGAGCTTCATGGATCGGGTTTCCACGGCCGAGCAGCTGCATCCAAGTAATACATCACCAAAAGTGATGCAAAGCATCAGATGCCATGATTTAGAGAATGCCGCCACTGGACTCAGATCAGTGAAGACGCATTCTCTGAAGTGACTAATCACGCTTCAACATCCTATGATCTGATGGAAGAGTCTGGGTATGGTGGTTGCCAGAATAACGTCTGACTCCACTGTGCTAAGTGTAAAGTTTGGTAGAGGGGGGATTATGGTTTAGGATTGTTTTTCAGGCGCTGGGTTTGGCCCCTTAGTTCCAGTGAAAGGAACTCTGAATACTTCAGCATACCAAGAGATTTTGGTAATTCCATGCACCCAACTTTGTGGGAACAGCTTGGGAAAGCCCCTTTCCTTGTTCCAACATGACTGTGCACCAGTTCACAAAGCAAGGTCCATCAATACATGGATGAGCGAGTTTGGTGTGGATGAACTTGATTGGCATGCACATAGTCCTGACCTCAACTCAATACAACTCCTTTGGGATGAATTAGAGCGGAGGCTGAGAGCCAGGCCTTCTCATCCAACATCAGTGTCTGACCTCACAAATGTGTTTCCGGAGGAATGGTCAAAAATATCTATAAACACACTCCTAAACCTTGTGGAAAGCCTTCCAAGAAGAGTTGAAACTGTTAATGCCGAAAAGGGTGGAATACAGTAAATATGGCAAAATAACAAGGAGAAAATCAAAACTTGTTAAAATATTGGCTAAAATAGGGGGAGGTCAGTGTTTATGTTTAGTTACACACTGGTGTGGAGGCTACAGTCACTTTTCAAGTTCTTTCGGTTAAAATATGCCATCCTTATTAACAATACTTTTAAAATGTCTCTGAATTGAGAATCAGCAAAAAATAAATAAATAAGGAATTAAAAGCGAACAATCAAGTTTTGTATCTCCATTGGAATCTCCTGTGCTCCTGTTTTTGTTTTTTTTTTTGTTTGTTTTGTTTTTTTTCTCTTGGTAATCTGTATTATTAAACAAATATAGCATCACGTTAAAAGACAACGATTTTTTTTAAATTAATGTTACTATTTACACCACAATCGAAACATTAAATTAACCTACCTTTTATACACCTCTGTGAACGTATGCGTTGTAGCTGGTAGTCATGGTAACAGATATTGTCCCAGGTCGCCTATGGTGGTCTTCAAACTAGTTGTTGACACCAGTTTGAAGTGATAGAAGTGATATCCGAAGCCTAGCATGCGGCTTATCTCGCTTAAATTATACACACACGTGGACACGCTGACGCGTTATCTTTATCAAACAGGCTTTCTAAATTATTTGGACATGCATCAAATGATGAAAGCAAATAATTCTAGAACGCATGGTTCCAGCGAGTTTCCGGAAGAAGAGCTAATGTTGTGTGTTACATCCAATTATATCCCTAGTGAAACACGGGATCCATACATTTGTAACTGCATTCACTTACATTGTTCATGGCATATAGTTTAGGTTCTATACAGTCTACCCAAAGTATATTAAACCCATACACAGTAAAAACATCTCCACTTCACCTGTTTTTATAGCTCTTCATTCAGTTTGCAATAAACTCAGTGGGGTAGATGGTTTAGTGTGCAAGGGATTTTTGTCTTAATGGGTTTACTGGTGGGCTTTAAGCCCTTTGATGGATTATCTCTCGATGTAATGCTGAACTGAGCGTTATTTCTGGTCTGGTCGTCTCTCTAGAATTCTGCCTTTATATCTGTTAACATTTCATTTCTGATGTATCTGCTTCCTTGGGACCTGGCCTGGCTCGCGTGTAAAAAGAGAGAGCTTTGAACTTGTTTCGTTGTTATGGAGACACATTCTGTGTACGGAAATACAATTCAAGCCTGCAGCCTATTGAAAAATTAATGCCTTTGGTTAGTTAAACATTACACATTCTCTCAGTCATCTTTTGCAGCTGAAGTCCAGAGTGAGTCTTTTTGATTACTATAATATTTTAGAAAAACTAAATTCTTTTACATTTTGATAGTCATACATGAAATGATTTGTTAGCAAAATAGTGGTGATTTATAAAGCATACCATCTTTTGCTTTTGGAGGGGGTTGTTTTAAGCACTAAAAATCAGTGCTTGTTACCTAATGCTTTACGGCTATAACTTTAATACTTCAACTTTGATTAATTAATTGTTCCCAAAACAATGTATGATATTGCAGTATGGATTAACTGTAAAGACTGTAGTTAAGCCTGAGGTAAAAGAGCTGTGGGGTTGTTACACTGAGTGGGGCAGCCTTGAATATGGTCCCAGTCAGGTCAATATCTCAAGACCACTGCAGCTGCTCGCCAAACTACAGTAGAAGTCACAACAGTTGCTGTGTTTGCTATATTTATATTTGACACTGTAGAAAAATGTGTGGCTGCTGCGTGGTGGTGCAATGGCTCCATCCTGCTCTAGTGTCAGATTTCAGCATCATACTGGTGTCCCACGTTTTGCTTACCATCAGCGGAACACAGGGATAGTAATGATACAGTGAGCAACCATTGGCTATAGTTCTCTGACAGAAATATTTAGATAAGACATGCTGTTTTGTAGTGTTGGTGGGATAGCACACAGATTTGAACAATTTTTAAATTGTTTTCTGTAAGTTTAGCTCATAGCTGTATAATTATGCTGTGATTGTCTCTTTTGTGACCAGTTGATGGAGAGACTAAAGTGATATGTCTGCCACTCTCGGGGCAGGTGGGTTGAAGTAAAGGACATAACGGAGAGAAAAAGGTAGTTTAGGAAATGACAATATGTCTGTACGAGTGTCTGAAAGCTGTTGGGCTACAACGTCACTATGCAAGGTAAGCAGAAATAGGACATCAAAACTTATCTATGCTCTGTAATCTCCAATAATATTATTTGTCCTCCTTTTTGTCCTGTCCCTTAGATTTACTTCGATGGGTGTTTGCCATGCAGACCACATTTTAGGGTTAAGCATGGAAGACTATCCCCTCCTGGGAATCTGCTCTATGGAGGACAGGACTCAGCTTTTTCATCTGGTACAACTAGTGAAAAATCTTGACCTGAAGAGCCTTGCATATGATGATGGTATTGTTTGTGGAGATGATGAAGGTGGTGAGAGCTATTCTGTAGTGCATGGTAGCAGTTCTAATGATTATCAAAATCCTGAAAAAGATGTGAAAGAGGATCAGGGTGAAAATGGAGCCGCTATTCATAATCCTGATGTACCCAGTTTTGGTAAACCATTACACGTTCGAAGACGTCTTGACTTCAGTGACAAACCCACTGATCTTCAGCAGAGGCTGCTTTCTCATCCTGCAGATACTGTTCATGCCTTTGCAAGTCATAACAGAAATAATAAGCACGTCCAGGAAAAAGGATCAGTCACCCCAGTGCAGCTTCAACTTCACAGCAGAAATGCTCTGCTATATAGCAATCAAGAGAGCAGCAACTGCAAGCTAGATGTACATACCGGTTGCTGTCTGTGTGACTGTCACAGCGGAAGCAATAAGCTAGGCATCAGAGGAGGAAATTCCATCCTAAACTCAAAAACCACATTACCACCAAAAATAGAGACATTCAACAATTCAAAACCCAGTCCTGCAACAGTGATGCCAAAGACATTTAACAGCAAAAACAAAATCTCTAGAAAGAAAAATTGCTACACAGACATGGCTAATCTCATACCTGATAATGAAGCAAAGGGAACAGTTGGCTACAACTATGGACTGCCACTGAGTTCTACTCATGCTCCACACAAAAAGTGAGTTGCAGTGGCATCCATCTTTCTTTTATCTTGATGACAACCGTTTGCATACATATTTCATGCATGTTTCTTTTTATGTATGTATACCAGGCAAGTGGGAGGACAGCGGATTAGTGTGTGTGTGAGGAAAAGACCTTTGATACATGCAGAGTGCAGAAGAGGAGAGACAGATGTGGTGACAACTCCAGGTGGAGAATGTGTAATTGTCCACGAAAGAAAAGAAGCCGTGGATCTCACACAGTACATACGACAAGTAAATGTGCAAAGAAACAATAAAAAATCCTATAATGCTGGATTTTACAACCATGACTTTACCAGATCAACATATTGTCTGTTTGTTTTGTTTTATCATGCTGTATCTTGTCCCTTGTTCTTTTGTCCTTTAGCACAAGTTCTACTTTGATCAGGTTTTTGGAGAGGACAGCTCGATTGAAGAAGTGTATCAAACAACAGTTTATCCTCTGGTGCAGCACATGCTCAGTGGGTAGGTTTGTGCTGTACATTAGTACCATACAATTTTTTTGTGTGTATATGTGTGTTGAGAAGGGGGGGAAGGGGGTGTCAGTTTAAAGTTTCACTGTCTTTGTCTTGTCTCTGGTTTCAATCCACCTATACTGCATTTGCGTTATGTGTGTCCACAGGGGCAAGGCCACCTGCTTTGCATATGGACAAACAGGTGCAGGAAAGACTTACACCATGCTTGGCTCATCTCCGGGGAAACCTGGGTTGTATGCTCTGGCAGTTCAGGACATTTTCGCTCATCTGTCCACCACTTACAAATACTCATCACTGCTGGTTTATGTCAGTTTCTTTGAAATCTACTGTGGTCAGCTGTATGACCTGCTGGACCATAGGAAAAGGTGTGCAGATGTGAAAATATGTCTTTACTTCATCAATTACCTAAGTTGTAATAATAAAGCTTGATTTCCTTGTCTTAATCTCTCTTTCCTTATGGAGGTTATTTGCCAGGGAGGATGGACAAAAAGTGGTTCACATTTCAAGGCTGCGTGATGTCAGAGTGGACTCTGTCAACTCACTGCTGGAGGTTTGTAATGATTATCACCACAACCTATAGAGCATATTTATACAAGGACTGTGATTCTAAAATCAGTGATCTATCATTTTAAATAAGATGAATTAAATCTAATTGTCAAATGTTTGGCAGGAGATAAAAAAAAAAAAAATGTTCTCATTTTAATCAGAAAGGACAGTATGGAAACAGATCTAAAACATAGGGGGGAAAATCTACAATATTACTGTGTTCTAGGTGGCGATTATGACGATTCTTCTCACTCTTCTCTTCTATCACCTGCCCCTCTTGTTGCCTTTGCCAGGTGATTTCACAGGGTACAGCAGAACGAACACAAGGGATAAGTGGTGTGAATCCACTCTCCTCTCGTTCCCATGCCTTACTTCAGATTCAGCTTAGAAATCCAAACCAGCAGATAACTGGAAGGTGAGAGATTATATATTTTATTGTCTTCACTGAGTAGGTTGTGACTTGTTTGACTTGATTTTTCTCTTTAGCTTTCAAGCTTTTGAGATGAGAACTTGTGTTGTAAAGAGTGGCCTGTTTGACTTTGAAGATCTACGTTCCCAGAGTTTCCTTTTAGTTATAATTTTAGTTTGTGGTTTGCAGTTTTCCTAATAGCTTTGTGCCCTGGGTTACAACAAAGTAATTAGACCACCAGCATTAACTGAAAGACCACTAGCGTTTGCATGAAAAGACTGAGCAAAGAAGTATATGTGTGTGTGTATCTGTGCAGAATGTGGTTTGTTGACCTGGCAGGAAGTGAACGGGCATCAGATGCCAAAGAACCTGACAGGCAGAGTCGTATAGAGGGAGCTGAGATCAACCAGTGTCTGTTGGCAGTAAGTTTTACAGACAGTATTACATACTCAGACATCCCACTAAAGACACATAGGAATATATGTTATTTCTTTTTGACGATTTTTTTTTTCTTTTTCGTTTTTTTTTCTTCAGCTTAAAGAATGTATTCGTTCTCTTGACAAAGAAGAATCACACATACCTTTTCGACAGAGCAAACTTACTCTGGTACGAAGCTCATAGCGTCTAATTATAGACACATACATGAATATCATACCTGATGTTCTTTTTTCTCCACTTTGACCCCCTAAATTCCCCTGTGAATTATTGTCAAACTACTTCATTCTCATTCAAGGTTTTAAAAGACTCATTTATTGGGGACTCAATGACATGCATGATTGCAAACATTTCTCCTGGGCACCCAGCAACCGAACACACACTCAATACACTGAGATATGCAGATCGGTAAGTATTTCGTGAGAATGAGTTAGTAGTTATACTGGTAGAAATCTGATCTATCTGACAAATTTCTGGAAATTTAGTCCTTCACTTGCCTAAATGATGTGACATGATAAAACTTTTTTTTTTTTTTTTAATAGAGTAAAAGAACTGAGGGGGGCGGGAGGATTAAAAGGAAGAAGGAGCAAGATGGTGCCTTCCCTCAAACATTGCCTGTCCAAAAGCAGCAACAGTAACAGCATTGGGACCCCTAAAAAAACAAAACTAAGGAAACAAAGCAGGATTTTTGGTTTCAATACACCTACAACAAAGTTATACACGGGGGACAGTCTTCTCTGCTCAACACCCAAGAGCGATATATGTGGAGAGAAAACACCAGCACTGGCCAGAAAACGGATTGGATTTGAATATATTACACCAGTTAGAGGTTGGCTGGGGATGAATGATAAGAGTCATGGGAGAAAAGGAGCAAATGAAAGAGAGACAAGGAGAGTAGAAAATGAAAGTTATGGAAACACTCACAGTCACTGTGTTAGAGAGAAAAGTGGCAGGGCAGTATTGGAACAACAAAATAATGAGCAGCAAAAACAAGAAGAAGTGCATAAAGCTTGTTTAGCTTTTACTGAGAGGGAATCTGGATTCTCCCACAGAGTAAAAGAGAGCTGGCAGCACACTGTGAAAGAGACAAGAGGACTGGAAACAGCATGGATAGAACCAAGAAGACAAGTGGAAAACAGTAGAAAGATAAGCAGCGAAGCAGCGAGGCAAAGCGAAAGAGGTTTACATATTTACATTGATGATATGGAGAGGAAGAGGCACCTCAGACGTTATCATCAAGAGCTGCAGCAGTTTATACCCTCATCAGCCTCTCCATCTGTCCATTTCCCCTCATCTCCAACATGCCCATCTTTCTCTTCTTCTGCTCAGGGCTTTCTATCTTCCCTCCAGCACTCTCTCGACTCGCGCCTCTCTGCCCAAATGTATCATACTTTGGAAGACAATCCAGCTGCATACAGGGCCAGGGTGGCTAGAGTTGGTTATAATAGAGGAAAAATACCTTCTTCTAGTGGTGAAACTCACATACAAACTAAAACATCTTCAAACCTCTGTAACAATAAGGATGTGGATGC
This sequence comes from Rhadinocentrus ornatus, assembly GCA_037177495.1. Lineage (NCBI taxonomy): Eukaryota > Metazoa > Chordata > Actinopteri > Atheriniformes > Melanotaeniidae > Rhadinocentrus > Rhadinocentrus ornatus. Next base: position 16,114,877 of record JBAMHW010000012.1, on the reverse strand, counting down.
TCTAGGAAACAGTGGTAATAGTGAAGACGCAATGGTTTCTTCGGAAGAAATAGAAGCAAGCTTTTGGCAAGACTGGTGTGAAAATAAGAAGAGGGGATCAGTTAAGGCAAGAGGGGAAGCAAAAGTCAGGAGAGATTATGAAAGAACGGCTGAAATAGTAGGGATAGAGAGGAAGTGTGCTTGGGTAGCAGCCACAGAGATGGAACCTGCAAATGGAATGACCGGTCCAATTTCATCAGAGGAACAATTGTCTTATAACTGCATTGCAGAGAAAAGGAAAGAAGGAGACAGACTGGATACCTCAGATGTCCCAAATGGTAGAGAGTGGAGAACTAAGCAGAAAGAAGCAGCTGACTGCTACAGCGTAGAGTCTATCTACAGTTGCTATGACAGCAGCAGCCTCTGTACCCACCATCCATTTGAGTCTCAGCATCAGCAAGCTCCTGCAGAAAGGCCCCTCTCACCCCCATTTGAACATGCATACACACTCCCCAACAACCCAAACAAACCAAGTGAGCCTTCTGTCCAATTAAAATATACTAGATGCAATGCCAACATTCGTACTTTACCACTGCAAAATACTCCAGAGGATCAGTCAACTACATTACCTGTCACTATCATGACAAAATGTTCTGCTTACACAAAGGCATACAACTGCCTAGATGTCAAGGCCAAAAAGTGTGTTCTACCTCAAGATGAGACAAATGTGGATTCTTTTAGCTACATCACAGATCCGCTCAGCATCTCCCTGCTTGAAGTTGACCAACAGGCTGCAACTGCTTTGTTTCTACAGGGAAACAGCAATACATCAACCTGTCCAGTTGGAGACAGTAACAGAGGTGAGACTGGAAAAGAGTGTCTCTCATGTGCTGAAATGGAGGGGAAATTTGTTGAGGATGAGGATGCAGAATTTTGCTTGTCTCTTTTGGAGCTTCCACAAGAACAGGATCTCTATCCAGCTGATACAGACAGTAATCATACTGAGCAACAGATATACATAAAAAACAATGTCTGTGGAATAGGTAAGTGTTCATTCTCTCTCTATCTCATTCTCTCTCTCTCTCTTTGTGTTGAAAGTAGTTAACAGCTTCTTATTTTGTCCAGGTACAATCAAGCCTCACATTCCTGAGTTTACCCTGGCCTCAATCCAGAATCGAGAGAACAGTCAGAAAAACCATAGAGTGCCAGCTCTTAACAACAAAGTCTGTGCATCCCCAACTAAATCTGCTTCCTATGTTTCTGAACACACTCCTAAAAGATTACCGTCTGTCCAGCACTTTGGCAACACTGGCTTACCCACTTTCAAAAACCCAACAGAATATGCATGTGATGAGAACAAAAAACATTCATTCTCCATTTTAACACAACACTCAGGATGTTTCTCAGCTCACTCAAATACACTATTTTCAGACCAATCCAGCAATTCAAACACTTCACCTGAATCAAACAATCCTGCAGAGTTAAATAGGCAAGAAAGATTTAGCAATCAGCAAATTAGACCCACAGTTCATCTACTTACCCTGGATGACTTGAATCACGCCAAGTAAGTACGAGAGTTCTCAGTATTTTGCCTATGAATTTAAATTTGATTGCACATGCTAATACTACAGTATATGACTTTATCTCACTCAATATAACATTAGGTGGTGTATTGTCAAGGCCCATCTGGATCAGCTGAAAGATATGGAAGCTTTATGTCATAAAGAGAAGAAGCTTTTGTGCCAGCAACATGACATGGTTAGACTAAATCACATCCACAACTGTTAGTTCAATTATTTTATACTCCTTTATGTTAATAAACTTCAGATTTAAAGGAAAATTTTCTTCCTTTGTCTCCCTGTCTAATAGGCATTTGGGGAATATGTCCACAAGCTGGCAGAAATCATGGAAAGAAAAGCAAGATGTGCACACAGCATGAAAGTTCAGCTGCAACCATACTTGAAACCTATTCAATCTTTGAACTCTCAAACCCAAAGAGGAGAAAATTATCCTGATTGACTTATGCAAACTGAATAAATTTTTAAGAAAGAATAGGCTGCATTTTTACGTCCTGTTATAGGATGTCATTCTTTAAAGGGGTACACAAGTTTTCTCTAATGCATGTTTATTTTTATATTTAAGCTACTTAATTTATTTTGTGACTGGACAAAAATTTTTTTGTGTGTAATATCAAGACAATTGTTACCAAAGACTTTTCAAAGTCAAAGTCAGATTTATCAGTCAATTCTGCAGCATGCACAAGACAAAAATAGAATTGAAATTGTGGTTCTCGCAAACCTTGGTGTGATGAAATACTTTTTAGTAAAAATAAAAGAATTACATTTGATGAAATGTGTTTTTCTCATGTTGAAGTTAATATTAGGAAGAATTTTCTGAATGTAATTATTACACTACTATTAAACTTGAATGGCTGGAATTTATAATATATATAATATATATATACACATATGCTGACAAAATGTTCTTCCTTGCACAAAGGCGGAGGTAGCGGTGCTGCTGCTGGGTTGTTGCCCTCCTACGGCCTCCTCCACGTCTCCTGATATACTGGCCTGTCTCCTGGTAGCGCCTCC
>JBAMHW010000012.1:16101029-16112207 GCA_037177495.1 Rhadinocentrus ornatus | reverse complement strand
CCGACAACATAGCCGCTAGGATCGTCGGGACGCACAAACTCCTCCACCACGGTAAGGTGGCGGCTCAGGGAGGAGATGTGTACCATGTGTTTGATATGTACCAAGTGTAAACATGAAGCAAAATAACATCACCTTTCTGAGGAACATGTTGAGTGAGGAAGTAAATGCCATTAGCAAGAGAAATTCATAAAAGTTATAAACAGAATCAGAGACAAAGCACAGCCTTGGCGGAGTCAACACTCACTGGAAACTATTCTGATTTACTGCCGGCAATGTGGACCAAGCTCTGACACCTTTTATACAGGGACTGGACTGCTCGTACAAGGGGGTCCGGCACTCTATACTCTCAGAGTACCCTCTCCGTCCGTCCATCTTTTAAATACAGTCTATGAGGGAGACTGAGGAAAAGGTAAGAACAAACTTTGTTTCACACTGAGTCTGGTGGATCGGTTGCTACCACAGCTTTAATTCAGGTAAAATCGAACCCCAGTCGCTTGCCATGCAAGCTCCTTTCCTCTGTGCCAATGGAGCTGACTGCAGGGAGACAAAACTGGTGAGCAACCAAAAGTCCAGGCAGCAGTAACAAGATGGTGAGAAAGATAGTAAGCAAGCGGACACTCACTGTGAGAGTTTGTCCTCTCGGATCCGGGTGGGTCCAGATACTGGACCGGGCCGAGACAAAAGGCAAGGTCAAGAGCAGGCCAAGTCAAAGCCGGGGAATCAGAGACAAGGTCAGAGACAGGGATCCAGAACAGTGCTCGGGCACAGTGCAGTGACCAGGAGTGGGCAGGATTGAAGCCAGGGAATTAGTTTGGGAATGAACGTTGGAGAGTCAGGTATGGAAGCAAAGACAATTTGGCAAATGGCGAGTGAGACAGGACAGGTTATTTAGTGGCACTGATGAGGTAACTAGCAGGTGGCGCCGGCAGGTGGAAATGGTTGAGCTGATGAGACGGAGGGGCAGAGCCAGAGAGCAGGAGGTCACGGCAGAGTGTGACAAAGGCAGCAAGAAGACTTCTGGATTTATGCACAGGTGGTGAGAAAGCCTAGTGTTTGCTGGCATACATCAGAATGTGGCTCTGGAAAGCCTCTAGGTCAGCCGTAGATCTATATGGAATGTGCTTTGTTAAAAATCTTTTGGAAAGTTATTGGTTTTTACATGTGCATAATAAATTTACCTGAATGTTAAATATTTGTGGACATCTTTTAGTCATCTCTTGTTCTTGATGATATTCAGTAGAGCCTTGTGTGCCACAGAGTTCTCCTGGATGATTTCCTTTTTAGTGAATTTCTACAGATGTTCATGATGGCAGGATCCAGCAGCCCAAGTGCGAGTACCACAGCAATGATGTATTATTCCAATCCAAAGTGCCTGACAGAAAAGGTAGAAAAGACTGTAATCCCATGTTTCACTCGTTTAACTTTAGCATTTTCCCCGAAATTCAAAATGAAATACAAATCAATCCTGCATATGACCACAAAAATGTTAGCTTACAAAAAAATGGTCTGCTGTGTCTGCCTTCTTGCAGCACCACCAAAAAGGTTAACGATATCCTTTAACCAGGTGAGGAGTATGCCATTTCCTTTTAACTGTGCAGCCTGAAGATCATGAGAATATCACTGTTGATGTTTGGGTATAATAACTGACTGATTGACAAGTTCTTTGCACTGTGCCACATGTGAAAGCTATGCCTTATACCATGGTCTTTTAACCTTCCTCTATCTAGGTGCATTCGTAAGCTTAATCATTTCTGTATCTTTGTGGGTAAAAAGTGGGCTTTGTGTCTACCTCTTGTGTTTCAAGAGCCTAGGACATTCATTGAAATACTTTAAAATGATAAATTTTAACCCCTGAGTGTTAATGTGGTTTATAACAGGAATAATATTCTATTGTTACATGTTCAGAGAATATAAACCTAGCAGAGCTCTTAAATCCAAAGATTCTGGTCAACTAGTCCAGACCAGAGTCCAGACTAAACATGGGGAAGTGACATTTAGCTGTTATGCTGCAAACAAGTGCAACAAACTGCCAGTGGAGACTAAACTTTCACCAAATGTAGACATTTTTAAATCCAGGTTAAAAACATTTCTTTTTTTCATGTGCCTATGAATGAATTCTGCAAGATAACTGCTTAGTCCTTTTAATTATTTTAATGTAAATTATGTTGGTTTTTTTTGTGATTCTTGCTGTTGTTGCTGTCTTTTACTATTTCTTAATATCTGTAATGCTTTTGTTTTATGTAGGGCACCTGGAATTGTCCTGTACATGAAATGTGCTATACAAATAAACCTTGCCTTACATTTAAAAAAAATATATTTTCACGCAGAAAGGGTTAGCAGGATAGTTAATATTGTTTACACAACTCTAATGGTTTGCATTTGAATAAAATTATCAACAATGTGCTATGCTATGAATGTTTTCTTTGAAAAGTGTTTTTCTTTCTTGTGGTTATGTTATATTTTCCTGCTTCTCTGAAATCTAATATTTTAGGTCAAGTCTATGCAGAACTAAATAAACTCAGTTCAAACTATTTATATAGTACTTTCGGATATACGTAATTCAAAGTGCTTATTACAAAACAAAATAAATACACAAAGTTTAAACCGTTCAAAGACTTTCAATCGTCTGAAAATGAAAAATTCCACCTGTTGTCTGCAAAACCAGGAGCGCCTTTAAACGTGAACGCGCACGTCAGCGCGCGGCGTTGGACCATCTGACCATCTTAGTCGAAATTGGTTGGCAGGAACTGCTTCACAATGTTGAACAACGGCGCGGAGGATCACGTGACAGCATCTGCTGCTGCCCGCTGGCTGAGCGAAGCGTGTTAGCAGGTAAAGTAAAAAATAAAAAATAAAATAAGAAAATAAACTACATATTTATTGGGTTGATGGGTTTAAAAATCGTGCCAAATGCATAAACGCCCCGACGTACTACTTACCTTTTCTGGATAATATTTTGTTCGATTGAACTATTCCTGTAAACCTTCACCCTGTTTGGTTGTTAGCCATCTATCTCGCTAACTAGCCAACGCTGTCTCCATACTGTGTGTGCTGCATTGTATATGGACGGGCCATTCACATGCCGGGCACTTAAAATGTTGTGGCTGATAACTGTTATGGCTATTGTATTTCGACAAGTCTTCACCCCTACATTCTCCCACCAAAAGTAAAATATCGGATACCATCCGTTGTGACGCTTAACGAAACACGCGACTGTGTTCTTTCTGTTTGTTAGCTTGCTGCTAACATTAGCTTTCCTCGGTTTACACAAAGGGGTATATAAACGCACTTGACATGTTTGTTTATTTTGTCTTCCTGTGTCAACGTTTCGATTGATAACAGTGATATTGCTTGGTATGTTAACCAATCACAAATATATTGTGTCCATATGCTTCCCGAAGAATACGGCTATTTTTTATATAAGGAGAAGGAACGAATTGCACACGGAAACAAAGGCGATCGATTAGCCAGGGTTCAGCTATAGCTAGGTGACCTAATGTGAACGTTAGTCCGTGTCCCTTATTTCTCCGTCTAGCGTTTTGTAACGTCTACCTAAATAAGATTAGGCTTTAGTTACTGATTATTTGACGCACAAGCGTACAACACTGGAAGTAATACGAAAATATACTGTCGACGCTAAACACTGTCTAATTTTTCAGACAGTTTTGACTAGTCAAACATTTGTGATCACAGTCAGTCGGTCTAATTTGACATCCCATGCTTGCAAATAGTCAGTTGGGATTTCTGTTAGGTAATACCCTGTTACTGCATTTGCTATACTTTTATGCTTTCAGTTGAGGTTCTTCGGGCTAGCATGAAATGTATGTTCTTTATGTTTAGATAGTTCTTTGGGTGTCACGGCATTGTAAATATCCTCTCGTAGTATATAGATCGAACAGTGGTCATTTATCTGACAATACACGCAGGAACAGTTACTAACGGTGTTTTTGTGTGGGAAAGTGAGAGGGAGAGAGAGCTGTAAGATGACACCCAGACCGTCCCCTCTTGGCTGGCTATATTTAACCAGGGATGTTGGGGGCGACAGATGGGGGGTTATAGTCTTACATGGTATATGAGTGAATCTTGGCTTGTTTATATTCTTTGTACAGCACTACCAATGCATACTAACATTGCATTTTACCACAACAATGCTGTGACCGTTTCATGTGACCACCATTTTTCTTTGCTTCTGTCCCCTCTTTAATCTTTTTTCCAGATTTTTTTTTTCTATTTTGTACATACATTGTTTTGTATATACTGTATATCATGACTTCAGTGGTCAGCAATCAAGCCCGAGTGACTCGGGACAAGACGTTGCCCACCATCACACAAACGGCACAGCCACAGAAACAGATACAGGTGGGGTATTACCAATATGGTATAATTCTGTTGAATACTGTCCTTGGATACCATTTTAACATTGAAAAAAGTAAAATGTAAGTTTTGCGCTTGGAAATCTGCTATTATGCAGAACCACTATAACAGATTAAAGAAAATAAGTAAAATTGAGTAGTGTTTGGTGTTATGTATATTAGAATTTTTAAAACAATGAGGAAATATACTTACTGTTCTTGTCTAGATTTTTGACTGAACTTTGTCTGTGTACCAGGCCACAGCAGAACAGATTCGTTTAGCCCAAGTGATCTATGACAAAAATGATGCAGACTTTGAGGACAAGGTCAAACAGGTTAGTTCATGCACAGTCATTAAGAAAAAAAATCTTTGGTATTTGTAGAATTTCAAAGCTAAAGGGTCATTGTCATTGTAACTTAATAAATTCTATGTTTTTTTTTTTTTTATATGCTTAGTTGATTGAAGTAACTGGAAAGACTCAAGATGAGTGCATGGTAGCCTTCCATGACTGCAATGAAGACGTTAACAGAGCCATAAATTTTCTACTTGAGAGCACCTCTGACCCAGTAAGTGTGTATACACATACAAACAATCCATAGGACTGTCACGATAACAAATTTTGCTCTGCGATAAATTTTCTCAGAAATTATTGTGATAATATTGCAAAAAGTGATAATGTTGTCATTTTGAGACCATTTTCAACTAATATAATGATAATGCAAGTACACCCTTTCCCAAACTTTTCGATTAGCTGGAATTGCTCTTGATGTGTATTTTGTCATATACGGTAGTACAGTGGTTTCTCATTTATTGCAGGGGTTACGTTCTGAAAACACCCCGGGATAAATGAAATCTGTGAAATGAGGACCTTATTAATTTTTCACAATTCAAATGCACGTTAAGGCCTAATTATTCCTTTTTTGGAGTGTTTATAGACCTTTTCCAAACTATAAATGAACATTTTCAACATTCTCACAAACTTTATACACTCTCAAAAACCTACATATATTTACCAATGTGAATTTCTTAATAATTACTCACCCCATAAAATATATTCTTGCTTCTCTGCTGGCGCGGCGTCCCCACCCTAGTTTGTAATGTCGTTCAATCAAGAAACAAAGCACAGTGGGCTGATTCCTACGGTTAAATTTGGACATAGAATGGTTGAAATAGGATTTACATATACTTAAATATGCAGTGCTGCATACAAAAAAATCCACGAGACTGCAGAAGACGAACAGCGATATGGCAAAGGACCACTGTATATAGACTTCACCACGGTCTCGTGCTACAACATGCTGCTGTCAAGTATGACAATAGAGCAGGCTTTTTCAATCCTGGTCCTCAGGGACCACTGCCCTGCATGTTTTTAGAGGTGTCCATCTTTAACACACATGACTCAAATGAATGGCTCGTTAGCAGACTTGCATAGAGCTTGACAAGCAGTTTAATTAATCTGAATCAGGTGTACTGGAGTTGGAAAGAACTAAAACATGCGGGGCAGTGGTCCCTGAGGACCAGGATTGAGAAACACTAGACTAGAGAGATCACTTCGCTACAAACGAGAGCGTTCAGTTGAGATACTCCATAGTGAAATCTATTGTCATACACGGTCTATGGTACAGTAAAATAGAAGAAAAAAAAAATGAATGAAAATTATTGTGGCCGACAAACTTATCCCACTCATTTTTTCTTACCATGCAATTAATTGACTTATTGCTTATCGCAACAGGCCTAACAATCCATCCTCACATTTTCATACTTGTGTACATGGCTAGCCCTTTTTCTGTTTTGGCAAAGGCTAAAAAATAATAATACAGGAAAGTATTTTGTCTCTTGTTTAATGTCTATATGGATGACTTATCAAAGTTAACCATTAACTGTGCTACCACAGTCAACCGTTTAATGTATTTGGATGATCTAGCGAACTTCTCTCCAAATAGTGCTGACCTTCAACAGTTACTGAGGGTCTGTTCTCATTATAGTTCAGTATGGTTTCTGCGTTAATTATAATGCAGAAAAGAGAAAAATGTAGTATTTCCTAACTTCTCTCTCTCTGGTACTTTTCTTAATATTTGTAACGTTATTAAATACTTAGAACATTATATCTGTCAGATGATATGGACATCTATAGACAATGTCGCTTAATGTATGTTCAAGTTGAGGTGTAAATGTGGTACGTGTACTGTTCCAGGTAAGATTAGACTATTTAAAGCATATTGCACTCCATCTCACTGTAGCATACAATGATGGAATGCGGCTGATGCGCAAGATGCCAAGATGGAGCAGTGCCACTTGTCAGGCTAGGTTGCATAATCTCATGTATAGTTGTATGTGCAGGTTAAATGACTCTACAAACAGCATAATTTTATCTCTGATTGATCCTGCTTTAAGCTTACTCATAGGTGAAGAATTTTTGATGTTTTAACCTTAATGTAAACTTGAGACATTGGATTAAATGTCATTTTACTATATTTTCTTTTCTTTTTTATAAACTATGAATCCAAGTGTGTCTTGAACTATAGCTATAACATTGTTATTAACTTCTTCAGAACTCCTGGGAGACAGTGGGGAAAAGGCGTGGCCTTGGAAAGGAAGGAGGACCCTCGGAGATAAAGGAGAGCAGGGAAAAGAAAGCAGAGAGGGAAGCAAGTCGTGGGCGTGGAGGGCCAAACAGGAAAGGCAGAGGCATCAGTCGAGGACGAGAAGGTAACGAAAGGAATACGGGCATATAGATAAAACTACGATGTATACAATTTGTCATTTGTTGTCTAAAATGTCACTTGTCCCTCTTTCTTCCTCATTTTGATTTCTGCTGGATTTTAGGTCGGTTTGAGGAGAATGGGTTTGAGGTGGCTCTTGGAGAGAGGGGGGCAGACCGTGGACGCAGAGGGAGGGGCAGAGGTGAGCACTGACATAAAACACATTTCTAAAAGGACTATTTTGTCTTAGATTTCATTCAGTGGAAATGTTGTCAGATGGCAGCTGCCTGGCTTTTGGAATAACTTGTAATGTGCCTCAAAATTGAATGGAGGAACATTTGGGTTTAAGATGTTTATTTGGCCAACATTTTATGGGTCATTATTTTGATTTGTGACACATCTTTTAACCCCTTAGTCTATTGTGGAATGTCTCCTTGTAAACACAGATTTTCTTTTAATACACTAGAGCGGTACCACATTTTAGAAAATATTTAGCATGACTAAAGGGAACTTAGACATGTATGTGCTTCCAAGTAACATGTATTGGGAATAAGGTATTATCCCTGGCACAGTTCATTGACATTTTATTCTATTTGCTGAATTTTGATACCATCTTAAAAGCACTTAATCAGGTGTTGAGACAGAAAGGTACAAATCAACAGTGGTCAGTTTGCTGTTTTTTTTTTTTTCCCCCTCATCTTCAGGACCAGGTGGTCGTGGCAGAGGAAGAGGAGCTGCTGGTAACAGGTTTTCCACACAGGGAATGGGGTAAGAACATATGTTTAAATGTGAATCTTAAAACCAAAAGAAGCTGAAGAGGTGGTGATGTTGATTTACAAGCACATATCTTAAGACAACAAATATGTGGAAAACCATATTTCTGAATCTTTTCTGAGGGGAAAAAAATGAAGGACTTCTCTGCTGTATAATTCCTCACCTTTACATGTATCTCCACCTTCCCCCACTCTTTCAGCATCTTCAATCCAGCTGACTACACTGCTAACTCTGGAGCTCGCCAGGAGCATTTTGAAGGGGATGGCAATGAAACGGCCGAGGGAACTGGTAAATTAAATAAAATAACATGCCACAGTTTAATACCAATGTCTGTTTGCTGTTTTTCTTTTTTGGGTAAAGTTGGATTCTACATTAAATAGTAGCAGTGTACCACTCAGTGGTATAAGTGACCAATTCCAGACTACTAGGTCTAAAACTAGAGCAGAATGAATGCAGGAATGGGGCAAACTAATTTACATATTGTGTAAATGCGATCATTGTTTGTTTTTGTTTTGCTAAGGAACGTGGGGCAGTACGGAAGACTGGAATCCAGAGGACTGGAATGAGGATGTAAGGCTGCACTTCTGAATGATCTAAAAGGAATTTGAAATTTTTCTGTGTGAAAATCTGGACAAACTTTGTTGCTTAATATGCCTAATTTCTTGTCCTGTTGTCCCAAAATGGTGGCTAACTACCATCTATTAATGGTTTGGCAGTAGGTACTTGAAAATATATAGTACATAATATATGGTAGTATTAATTGGAGGGCTGTCTTTGGTTTGGTTTCAGTTGTCTGAGACCAAAGTTTTCACTGCCTCTTCTGCTCCAACAAACCACATCACACCTGGACACAAGTAAGCCATCCTTCCCAAAGTCCCAATCTACTTAAAGAGCTAAATAGAGCTTTTCTTTCTGTAGAAATACATATATTATTCAACCTTCACCATGCTAACCCTTCTCTGTACACTTCTCCCCAACTGTTTTGCATTGTTGTCTCCTGTCTTTCCTCAGTGTGGATCTGGCTAGCCTACTACCCAAGACTGGAATAGCTGTAGGAGGTTCAATGGACTCTGACTTGGGGGTGATAGTCGAAGGCCCCTCGGCAGAAGATTTGGGCCAAAGCCTAGTGTTCACAAATTCCTACCACAATGGACGCACTGCAACACACAGCTATGCACATGCCACAGCCAACAGCTACGCCCATGCTGCCTCTGCTAGCACCACCTATGCGCATGCTGCTCTGGTATGCACAACCTCATACATACATTGCTGCATTTTATTTTATTTTATAATCGTTTGCCTTTGTTGTGTTATCAGTCCTCGGTCATAGGTTCTGGTTTTGGTTCCCTGAACACACCTAAGCAGACATCAACTTCTGACATTCGGACATCAGAGCTTCTCAACGGATCTCGGCTTGGTCAGAGAGCCAGTCAGATGTTGGCAACAACTAGCAACAAAAGTGTTTCCAAAGATGCAGGGCCACCTCCAATGCAGAGTCCTGCTTCTGCCTCCTCACCCTCTATAGATGCCAAGCCTCGGAGGGTGGAGAACAACGCTGTTACATCCCAACATTGTAAGTTCATCTCAAGGTGGATTAAAAAAAAATAAAAATTGCACCAAAGTTTAAAACAGGATTTTTTATATTTATCATCTGCTCTTGAAACCAAGAATGTTGATGCTTTTTCCCCATTTTCTTCAGTGGAAATGAAGCTTCAGCCAGAACCATCAGCAGTGCTCAGCCAGCTGGCTCAGAGGCAGCAACAGTCCTCCATCCTTCCCACAACAGAGCCTCTGGGTCTGTCTCAGTCACATGCACCACAGGCTCCCACACCACCAGGTAGGACTGTAGCAGTGTGGTGTACTTTGATGATGAAGACCTGGAAGTATTGAGAAATAAAAAATATAATTAATAGACTGCTGAACTATCAACAAATGAGTAGGAAAAGTTTTATCTAGCTACATATGGAAATTGATGCTAGTACTGTGTAGTTATTACTCTTTTTTTTCTTTTTTTTTTCTACTGAAGATAAGTGCTGCATGCAAGGAGTACTTAACAGCCCTAACCAGTATCTGTTCTGTCAGGTCATTAAAGTATTTTCTTTGTGTCCTCTGTTGTTTGAATGTGGTGCTCTATCTTTTGATGGTATTGTAAACAAATACGTTGCTTTAAATTTCAGGTCACGAGTCCTCTATTCTTCTTGCAAGGGATGGGGCTTCTCCAGGAAAAAAGCTCTCATGCCTGGAGTCTCCAATAACTGAGCCCCCTCAGCGCCAATTAAAGACGCAGAGACGGAGAGTTCCGCCTCCTTCGAAGGTAAAACCTTTTTGGTGCGATAAATCTTACTGCTTCATGCAGTAATGGTGGAAGAATTATATCATATGCAAAAGAAGGTAGTACTTGAAGGTACAGCTTGCCACCTTGTCAGAAGTAAGTTACAACACATTTACTTTATCTACCTTAGATTCCATCATCAGCTGTGGAGATGCCGGGCTTGGCCGATATATCTGGCCTGAATGTTCAGTTTGGAGCTCTCGACTTTGGGCCTGAAACTGATAGTGGGTCGGCAGATGTGTCACAGATTGAGTCAACCAGGGAACACACCCCTTCCCAGGCCCAAGCAAATTTTTCTGTTGCTGCTGCTGCTCCCACACAGCAACCACAGATCAGCATCTTCTCCAAGCCAGGAGCTGTGAGGTACGTGTGCATGTTGTTTTGAATTGGTGTGTGAGTCGCACATTTGTTGTGTGAAATTTGCATGTTAACCTGGGAGCATTTTTAGTATTTCTTACTGAAAATGAATCAACTGTTGTCTGATATCGGCTTTTGGTACATGAGGTTGTGTGCTCACCCCAGTAAGCAGGGGTATCCTAATGCCCTTCTTTCTGTTATCTTGGGATTTTTCTTCATTTAAAATACGTCTCCTCTCTTTCCTATGTTTCTTTTGTTTCTTTGAACAGTGAACACATGAACAACTTACCTGTATCAGATGCCACCTTCCCTTCACCATCTTTGGGCTTACCCAGTACTACTTCCTCCCCCTCCATTGGTCTTCCCAGTGCAACAGCACCACCTTCGTCTTCCTCTGTTCCTAGTACAGCCAGCCGTGTGGAGAACAGTGGTCCCAGGTCTCTTCCACCCCATCTTGGCTTCTCTCAAAGCAAAGATATCCAGTCAGCTGCTACTGCTCCTTTGACTGTAAGAATAAACCCTTTTTCTTTCCTTTTCTGTCAAGGTTACCTTCAGGAATTTCTGAAACTATGGGAAATAGCTTTGTAGGGGGAGGGGGGGGGGGGGGGGGGGGGGGGGGGGGGGGGGGGGGGGGGGGGGGGGGGGGGGGGGGGGGGGGGG
>JBAMHW010000012.1:16057206-16069132 GCA_037177495.1 Rhadinocentrus ornatus | reverse complement strand
GTTGGCCCTGGGTTCCTCCTAATGCAAGACTATGCTAGACCTCATGTGGCTGGAGTGTGTCAGCAGTTCCTGCAAGACGAAGGCATTGATGCAATGGACGGGCCCGCCCGTTCCCCAGACCTGAATCCAATTGAGCACATCTGGGACATCATGTCTTGCTTCCATTGATAATTTTTGTGTGATTTTGTTGTCAGCGCATTCAACTATGTATAGATCAAAGTGTTTAATAAGAATAGTTCATTCAGATCTAGGATGTTATTTTTTTTAGCAGTGTATATAATGATCACAGAATCATATTTTTACATATGCGGCCCTGAATAACTTCTCTCTTTGTTACTTTGCTACATTGAGAGCCTCATCTGACTTTTGCTAAAGAAACTGCTTCATAAGGAATTAATTAAGACACTACACAGAATGCTGACATGACACCTGGGAGCGAGTTTGTGTTATTAGCTGGCACAACAACCATGCAGCATAATTACAAGTGCAGTCTGCACCATCTCTGATAAGAATTCCCTACATTTTCTTTCAGGAAATTGTTCCCCTCATACTTATTCTTCACTGTTCTGCCTTCTGCTTGCAAAAGAAGTTGCAATTCACCTTCAAACATAATTCATTGTGCCTTACTGACGGTGTTACAACAAATCTCACTTTTTCTCAGGTAATGTGAAAAATGGAAGTTTGAACAGCCTATTTATTTAATAAAAGACATCTCTGTGAGGCATATAAAGATGATCTATAAGAGTTTCAGATTGCAACACTACTGCCTTCTTAGCCTTTTCTTTGTTACCAGGTTTTGCAGGCATGGTTGTAAACTGCAGCTTGACTGGTTGGCAGAGACATACAAACCACAGGGCCGGTAGTTCTAGACTTGTGTTTTACACTTTTTCTGAATGTTTTTTACTCTGACAGTAGATAGCTGTTACTTTGTATTTATCTGTAAATGTGGTACAAAGCAGCTGTTAGGTTTGTTCTTCACATAATTTATTTCTCTTGGATTACAACTTAGGATGTATCTCTATTTTACTTTTAGTAGATACTAAAACATTAAGCTATGTTCCCAACAGTCCTTTGTAATATCCAAAAAAGAAAATATAAAAAGATTAAATAAAGCCTGGACCTTAACTTAAAACAGTTTTTATTTCTCTTTGACTGTATTACATCTTACACTTGAAAATTTCGCCATTTTAAAGGTGCTCATAATTATAATTCAAGAATAGTTCAATCTTCAGTAACAGCTTCCAACAGATGGATGTGCTTTAGACCTTCCTCAGCACTATGCAGGCTGCAGTGGTGTTGTTTTTTATGGAAGTGATGAAGAGAAGGAGAGAAATGAGAACAATGAAGAAAAAGTTGCAACACTTTAGATGTGCGGCCCACCTTCTTTACAGGGACACTGCATGTTCTGCAAATTGTGTGTCTTGTTTAATATCCATCTGTTATATTGTTGCCAAACATTTGATTTGAAGGAATTTGGTGGAATTTGTTACTCTTTCCCCTCTATGATAATTTGTGACTAACTCAGACAGGAAGACACAATGTGGCCTTTGTTCTTTTTTTTTAAAAGCCCAAAGCACCAAACTTGGTTAACAGATTATTTTAAGGAACAGCTATTGATGACAATTGAAAGAGTAAACGGAAATAGATTAAAGAGAGAAAAATATATATTAAAATACAAATTGCTGGTCATATATCTAAGTAATAAAGGAATATGACCAATGTTAATAAGACATTTTACATCCCTGTTTAATCCAAAATGTGTATCCAGCAAACACATGGAACTAAATATCCATTTGAATTATTTTTATGTGCCACAATTAGGTTTGCCACTTATAATTATTATGTAGTTGTATGATTGCGGTTATCTGAGATAAATATTCATGTTTCATTGTTGTAATTTTCATTTTATTAAACACATAAACTAAGAAGTGAAACAAACCTACAATATTTTAATGTAGTTTCACTGGTGCCTATTCAATTATCAACTAGTTTGACCTTATCCTGTCCCGTAATTCAGTAATTGGATTTTATCACCACCAGCTGCTTATCTTGAGGTTTTTCGCTTAGGTATTTGACTTGCATTGAGATTACCATCTATTGACATCAGCCTAATGATTTCATTAAAAAGCCCAACTCCACAGCACCACTGGGTTTTGTGCCAGATGAAAAAGGAAAACTTGAAGATTCAAAGTGAAAAGTTGGTAATTAAATGCATGAATTTATTTATTTATTTTTTGTGAACAGGAATACAAGTATCACAATTTATACTCATCATCAACAACATATTTCTGAACTTGGTTTAACCTCTACAATGAGCAGAGAAAGATAACTGCAGCTTGCACCCTGTACAAATATCCTGATGTATATGTTTTATACAAAAGTGTTTCAGCAACCATGGCTTTTTGAAGTTTTTGGTGTGATATACTTGCTCTGCTTAATCTAAAATCTCTTTCCAGCTATTTCAAGTTTAATGTAAACAATAATTAAAGAACTGCAGTGGTTGTTTCTTCTTTTATAATGCCCTTTGAAGTCTGTGCAGAGATTAGTAGAGAGAAAGAACTGTTGAGTATTTTTGTGGCTTACTGTCTGCGATGCTCTGCTGCTTTGCGACAGGAGCATACTGCTTCTAGCTTGTTTCACTTGGTTGCTTGAGTTATTTATCCGGACATGTACAGAAAACCGAGGGGCAGGTGTGGTTTGCAACTGAATCTTTCCTGTGATGCTCTAAAATGTAAAATGGCTGTTAGGACTAAATTAAATTGAACTAACTTGTATTATCTATGAGTTGCAAGTTTATAGAAGACATTTCTAAGCTCATATCCAGTTATTTAAATGATTAAATTATTAGAAATGTGCTTAATTTGTATCTTACTGCTCACAGAAGGTTATAATTTTTTTTGCTTTTTGAGCCGACTGCACTCAGACAAGGACAACAGTTAACATTAAGAGCATTACCCAGATGGAGCATGAGTACCTGTAAGGATATGGGGATGATTTGCATACACCCACATTTGAGACTCCAAACAGTTCCAGGTATAGATTTCCATTAGGTCAGAGGCTTGTGTGACCTTATACCAGGGGTCTGCAACCTGCGGCTCTGGAGCAGCGAGTGGCTCGCTGGACCTTCAACAATGGCTCTAAATACATGGCTAAAAATGCTAAAGAACTAACTAATGTTTTTAAGAATAGACTTTTCAGTTTTCATCATGGAATAATTTGCAATAAAATTCCACAACATAATGTCACTAAAAGTACCAGTAATATTTATTTTAAATCTAATTTTTCTTGTCATTAGCTTGTAAACTATATATATAATATATTTTTACATCATTCTCTACAAATATCTACATCCCATAGAAGAAAGTCTGTCTATGCTATTTTTATTTTATTTATTTTTTTTTTTAACTTAAAAATAGAAAAAAATGTGGTTCTTTTTCCTATAATAGATATTTATCAAAAATTATAAGTTGTCTTTTTTTGAAAAGTCTCGTAATGTTTGCGGCTCTAAACGAGTTTTATTTAGCTGGGCTGAGGGAAAAACAGCTCTTTGGATTGTAAAGGTTGCAGACCCCTGCTTTAAACTAATGATTCCCAAACTTGCTTTTAACTTGAATTTGTTTAACAGATGAACTTCAAACAGCACAAGCAGCTGCAGCTGATCAGCGAAGCTTTATCGCTAATGCAGTCTATGCAAAGGTGGGCGATTCTGTCCTGAGTTTCTTGAATGCACTTGAGAAAGCGTGAGAACTGGCTTCATCTGTTGGGCCAAAAGTTGGTGCAAGTATTGTGCTTTCTAAACTTCTTCCAAACTCCTAGCTTACATTTTTTTTTTGCCTGTAGCTTAAACATCATCACACAAACCGCAGTGAACGTGGATCAATTTGTTCCCATTTGTTCCACTGAAGTGAACTCTTCCCCAGTTTCCCCTGGTTACTGACCCAGCCAGCAAGAGCCACCTGCAAACTCTTACACATAGAACGACTGAGGGAGAGGGGGAGGGAGGAATGGGATCAGAGTGGGAATGGAAGAGAAAGACAGGCCATCTGAGAGAGAAATGGGCATCTGCAGATTTGAAGTCCAAAAAGGAAATGATGGAGAGACAGTGTGAGATGATGGATGAGAAAGGTAAAGGAGAGAGAAAGCAGTGGGAAAAAGAGGAGGAGGCTTTAAGAGGTTCCGGTAGTGGCAGATTCCCTTTACTTAGTTGTAGATAAATGAAAAGAATAGATAATCAGGCCTCACAGCTGGCCAGAGAATTGGCACTGAAACAACAGCACTGATATATGGGCAAGTTTTACAGGCAATAATGGACGGCAACACTGGCTTTGTTTGGGTAGGTTCTGGCATGTGTGATACGATTGATGTGGATAACGAGGTAGTTATCAGTATCAGGGATTTTTAGCAGCCACAACAAAGGATGAGATTGTCCTTGACTGTTTTGGAAAAAGTATTGAAAAGCAGTATCTTTCTCTTATCATCTCACAGAGAGGAATATGTGCCTTTAAAAAGCAAAAAACAAAACAAAAAAAGAATACATGTAAATAATTTCATGATCAGTTGTTTAACCACAGTAGCAATAAGAACATGAAAAACAGAGTACTACTATAAATGCAAAAATAGAACTTATTTATTTTCCAAAACATTTGCCATAACTATTAGAGTTAAGAACGTATACATTTTTTTATGTTATGGTCTACATACTTCCTCAGTTGCAAAGAATAATAATTTTTTTGGATCGTCCCATAAAATCTCTTTGAAATAACCATCCAAGTTGGGGACAAGGGCAGATAAGTGCAACATTACTTATCTAAGATGATGGCTGTTGCTCTGATAATTTATGCAAATTGTAATGACACACCAGTGGTTTTGCAAAGATACATTCATGCACATTTCTTGATGACTGTGTTATTTCGAGGCTAACAATGTGTGGAAATGGTTGCTTTGTAGCTGTTGGTCCTGATAGAAGTTGGAGTGAAATGAGCTGAGACCTTGGCAGATGAGAAGAGCATCAGACGTTTACTGGGTTTCCACTCTTTGTATTTCTCTCCGCCCTGTAAAGGTCCACACAATCATTAAATTACATCACTTACGCAAATGTTTTTTTTTTCTGGCTCCTTCACAATCACAATAGGACCACATACTTAAGTGAAGAAATAGATTTTATTTATAAAATCAATTATCCTCCCTTCCCTTGCTGGTTTTTAGTCTCTCTTGCCATTTGTTTTCTTTTCCCTACCCTTCCAGCTCTATCTTCTTTCACTGGCTCTTCAGGGACTCTCTTCAGCTCTTTATCGCCTCTCCTCCTTTCGTCTTATCTCGTCTTGTTGCCTTGTGCTCCAACTCTTCTGAGATCCTGGCAGGTTGCTTTAGTGTATGAGACCAGATAATCACTCTGCAGTCATCATGTCAGCTATTCTCTTCTCTTTTTCCCCTCTTCTCTGCTGGCTGCTAAAGCTGTATTGAAAATGCATTGTCTTTACAGAGGGGCAGCGTTCAATAATGTCTCACTTTTCTGGAGCTGGCAAACTGAGCAGCAACACAAAAACACTTTTGTTATATAAAGTTAAATTTTTTTTTTTTAAATTGATTTTTGCTTCTTGAGTGTAGTTTTTTTTGTCAGTACAT
Source organism: Rhadinocentrus ornatus (assembly GCA_037177495.1). Lineage (NCBI taxonomy): Eukaryota > Metazoa > Chordata > Actinopteri > Atheriniformes > Melanotaeniidae > Rhadinocentrus > Rhadinocentrus ornatus. The sequence continues at coordinate 16,063,507 of JBAMHW010000012.1, read as the reverse complement.
CATGTGCACAGCAAGAGACTTTGAGTTTACAAAAGAGCATCTTATAGGAAGTTCGTTCTTTTCATGACACTATCTGAACATGTGCTGTGCCTAAAATAAATTAATAAATCCTAACATAATTTACATAAGCTATAGCACAATAATGTATAGGTACCCACTTCAATACTTTCTTACAGTAATGTTTACATTTCAGGCTGCTTTACTGCTCTTCATGTCTAGTCTCTTTTTAAGACAGATGAAGTCTGCTAGACTAAACACAAAGAAAGACAGTTTAAAAAGAGTTGACCAGGGCCAAGCAAAAGGGTCCAGCTGTCTTGTTCAGATCCAGCATTGCTGATTTTGAAATCGGAAAATTCCGCCTTAAACTGGAGTGAGACTCTTGCCAAGGAATGCCTCGCGCCTTGAAGTAAGCCCATAACATTTGAGAGATTGATGTTACCTGGGAGACATATAGATCTTTTGTGCATATATGCTTGTGTGTGTTACTCTGTCCAGACTGAAGATAGGAAGGAGTAAACTGATGAGACACAAGCAAAATTTTGTTAGTTGAACACATAAATGTCATCATTTTTAGGAATTCCCCATTTATTAACATTTTGTTGCATGTAAATGAAACCTCATATAAAACCATATAACTAATGTTTGTAGGGGTGGCATGGCTTGGCAAGGTAGAGAGGTCGTCTTATAACCCTAGGGTTGCCGGTTTGATCCTCGGCCAAGTCGAGTTCATGTCGAGGTGTCCTTGGGCAAGACACCAAACCCCTAGTTGCTCCTTATGGGTCGTGGTGAGCATCTTGCATGGCAGCTTCCGCCATCAGTGTGTGAATGTGATGTATAAAGTACAGTTCTTTGGAAAAAAGCGCTATATGAGTACGGACCATTTACCATATAACACTTGCTTGTAGACAACTAAAAAAAGAAGATATGGCTAAAAAATGGCAGCTTTACCGTAAAAACTGAACATAGCCTCATATTTTTCTGCAGCAAAAGACAAAAATTTTAATGCTTGGACACAAAAATGCACTTCTGTTGCGCCTCTGTTTTGCTGTCTTGTTTTAAGGGTATTAACAGTCTAGCTACATATATTTTTTAATGCGTGTGTCTCTGTGTACATTTTACTTAATCACATAAAGCAAAGAGGAGGAAATGCAGCCACCATGTTTGTACTTTTGTCATTTTTATTTAAGATGCAACACCTTAAGCATCATATTTAAAAGGAAGTTCAATTGAATTTGACCCGTTTCCTGATTAGTGTCTCTGTAGGGTAATTATACTTGTGTGTGTTATTATTCGAAGCCTTTTCAATTTCTGTTATCCTGTCTGTGTGTTTGTTTCAGGTGGAGTGGATACAGCAGCAAGTGGTGAAGAGGAGGATCAAGAGGGATTACAAACCAGCCCCACCCCTTTCCCAGACAAGCCCTGCCCACAACCAAAACTACATATTCTATAATGATGCCAAGTGGAGCAGTATGTGGTACATTGTAAGTACACTGCATACTCTGGCTGTTCTTCCCAGAGGATTGTGTGCAGCTCCTATTAATCCATTATGCTGGTCAAAGGTCTGCTTAGGTCATGGGATGGTCCTGATTACTGCTGCCTCTGTGTCGCAAAAGGATTTGTTTGTGTTTCCTCTGAATAAAAGAATAAAGTTGCCATAGTGATGAAATTTTAAGCTTTCCATAATTTTGAAAAGTGACTGGTAAGGGTTAATGTTTGACATCCTGTGTTTATTTGTAAGTATATGTCAAAGGAACACAAAAGTTTCTCTGTTACAGTGTTCAGAGATCAAACATGCAGTCACACACACAATCAGGGCTCTCAGATCCACATTGCTGGCATTTAAAAGCTTATCACAACTGTTTGTGTACATCATCAGATCATTGCTTTCTGTTTACATTTTCTTGTGTCCTTAGCCCTGTCAATTGTTAACTTGATAGAGATAACTTGAAACTTTGACCTGAACTTTTTGCTTAATTTCTTATTTTTCTACTGTGGAAGAAAGATGGACTTCTTAGCATTTAATTAGTTTGCTTGGAAGTTTACATAAAAAGTTGCTTTGTGTATAGCTTACAGTTGAAATGGTGATCCCAGAGCTCTGCTTTTTTGTCTTTTTATGATTTGAGCAGCTTTTAAACTTTGCATTTCTTTTACCTCCATTGTTTGGGATTATGTGTGCAATGTGGTCTGTGCATTCTGGGCAATTTTACATTGTTCTCTGATGATTTTGCATTATGTTGGATGTGGAAACTGTCAGAGTTTGGTCCTAAATTTCTGAGAGACTCAGAGCTTTGGCACAGTTTGTCTTTGGGTGCTGGAGCTGTAAACGTCAATTTCAGCACAATTTATGGCTGCTGTTTTAAATTGCCAGTCAAAGATTTTTTCCAAATGTTCAACTCTTGTTTCGGAGACAAACATCTTTTGACAACCCAACCAAACGTACAACGAAAGTTAATGTGCTGTAATTGGTTGAAAGCCAGCTGAGTCAGTTTATAATCAAGTGCTAATGGAATTAAAAAGGCCAAAGGGTAAAAAATGGAAAGTGTTTTAAACCCTTCGCCATTTGCCCTTTTTACTACTGCTGCGTAATTTGATATATTTAGCATCATTATTTTCTCTAATTGGCTGTTTATTTGAACAGTAAAATGATGACTCAGTCTTCACAGTGTTGGCAGGAAAGTGGTGTCATGTGAAAGACCTAAAATCAACATCTTACAGCTAAACGTTTTGTTCCCTTTTGTAATGGTTAACATGTCGCTCTGAAGACTGGTGAAGTCATAAAGATGTTGGGCTTGCAGCCCATATTGTCATTTTTGTGTGACCCGCAGACGCTACAATTTATTTAACATCCTTTACTAAACATATCACATTTTCTGAAACAGTTTTCCAACAAGCTTGCCATAAATATTTGTGGACTTGTTTATAAAAATGCTTATTTTATCTGTAAGTAAAGAGGTCGTCATGCGGATGTGCTCATTAAACCACACGTCATATGTTTTCCTTTCTCTCCACCTGCCCTTCCCTCGCCATCTGCTTCGGCCTCTCCAGCACTGCAATGATGATGTCCATAACTGTCAGTCGGACATGAACATCATGGGGGCGTGGAAGAGGGGTTACACGGGTAAAAACGTGGTGGTAACCATACTAGATGACGGCATTGAGAGGACCCACCAAGACCTTATTCAGAACTACGTGAGTGTGTATGTATGCACGTGTAGGGCGGCTATGCGTGGCTGTTAGTGTGTGTGTAAGTTAGTTGTCGTCAATGAAAAGAAAGTGTGAATCTTTGTAAGTACTATTGTCTGTATGTGGTTCAGTAGGTATATTCATTCAGATATAACTGCCTCTATGTGCGTGTGTGTGTTTACAATGATGAGTAATATTGATTCTCGAATAATTAAATTAAGTTAAAATGTATTTATATAGCACGTTTAAGTAGAAACTTCAGTTGACCAAAGTGCTTCACAATAAAGATTTCAATCACAGATACAAATAACTACAAATAAAAATAACAAGAAAATGACAATAACAAGCCATGGTATATTCCATTCAGCTAGCATTGAAGGGCAGGGAAAAAAAGTGTGTTTTCAGTCTAGAATGAAACTTTGCTAAAGACTGAGAAGAACCCATAGAGTAAAAACACTTAAAAACAAAGCTTTAAATTTTACACTAAAGCAGACAGGAAACCAGTGTTAGGTGCACAAATCAGGGGTGATGTGCTCACGCCACTGAAGTTATGTGTACCACGATCGCAATCTCATGATGAACAAGTCAATGGTTATGATTCTATTGGTTAAAAGAAGCCACCTAAATTGTTGTAATCTTAACATATTAGTGCCAAAATATTTGATCAGAAATGACTATAATCTCAATTTTCTCAAGTTTTAAAAAAATAAATAATTCATCATAGATAAAGTAATACATTTATATTTCAGAAGTCAAGTAATTGACTAGTTAAAATCTCTGGTCTGTAGTTTAACTCTAACAATGATACACAATGGATTATATGTCAGCGAGGGGCATCTCCTGCATGAGTCTTGGTTCGTTGGTACAGACTGTGAATTTTGAGGTGTATCTGAGACCAAGACCGGATAATGATAGTAACATTTTATCCGCAGGTAATATTAACATTCATCTGTGCAGATAATTAAGATTCACACCCTGTTTGACAGCACATGTGCTGCGATTAACTGTTGATGCCACCATTTTTTTTATGAAAGAGGCGGCAGATTGGACTGTGGAAATTTGTTTAGGTTGGGATGTAGGGAATATGGGGACAGGATCAATGCCTTGCCTCGTCAGATGGAGTGGGTCTACATGGTCTAAAGGCGGATTTATGCTTGCGCGTCGTCTGTGTCCGCGTCACCGCCACAGGTTCTGTGTAGCTCTGCAGAGGTTTGACACGCACCTCTTTCAGACCTGACCACCCCTCCTGCCACCTTCAGATTAGGAGGAGAAACTGCAACATGACACCAAAACGACGCACACCCCCTACGCTCGAATGTGAAAGCTAACTCACCAGCGTCTGCCACGCCGTAGCCGGCTGCACGCAGACGCCGTGCAAACATAAATCCGCCTTAAGACAGTGGATGGTACTGTGTCAGACTAATAGCTATATGAATGCCAGATTCCAAACTTTTCCAGCGAAATACTCCATTGTGTTAAGCTCAGGATTTCCATTAACTTCTAGCCAGGGGTTTCGAATCAGGAAAACATCTAAAAAGTGGCTCTCGAGAAAGTGTTTGACCCATTTTTTCATTAGATTTAACTGTCAACTTGCATTTTCTCTACTCAGATCTTTATAAGAACAGTTTTGGAGTTGGATGTTTTTGATCTCATCTCAATATCTCTTACAGGATCCTCAAGCAAGCTATGATGTCAACAGCAACGATCCAGATCCCCTGCCTCGATATGACGCAACCAATGAGAACAAGTAAGAAAATCTTTAAAAAATTGTGTAGTTTTAACTGTAAAAATGGGCTTGAAAAACTAAACATATAGCATATTGTTGTTGTTATATTTACCAAGTGCTGCATCATATTTAAAAAAAAAATTAAAGCTCTGTGCTTTAGTGCGTTTATATCAGCCAAGTCCTGATTTTGTTGTGGGTGCAATGAGTTACATTAGAGAATTTGATTGTGACATTTGTGGGTAGGTTGTGGTTTTCTGTTTTGAAGATCGTGTGTGTGTGTGTTTGAAAGAAGGAGGGAAAATAAAAAACTCGCTTGTCCGTGCACTTGTTTTGTGCCAGCTTGGCTTTGGCTCAGTGAGTGATTTTTGAGTGTGTGCATGTGTGTTTGGCTGCAGCAACCCAGTTCCTGCTGGTAATGCATTGTCTTAAAGAGACATGAGGCCCACTGATGCATCTTAATAAGCTAGTTGTCTTTTAAGGGTCAAATTCATAGTTTACAATGATGTTATGCATCTGGTGTACCTTTTGACTTCTCATATTGCCCTAACAAAATACAACTTATTTTATTTTAAGGGTAGCTAAATGAATTTGAAAAGTTGATGTAAGGTAGCTGGCAAATTATAACTGGTATTTGAGAAGCACATAGACTGTTCGATTTTGTGTAATAAACTTCGTTCTGGCAAACTGCCTTTTATCAGATGAAGACTATGTGTTATATAGTGGTAAGTATATTGTAATGCTTGTAGGAAAAAATATGTTTCTGTGCATAAAAGAGCTGATTTGAAAGACAGCGGGAGGAAATTATCATGTCTTCAATCAACCATTTAACTTTCTGAGGGAACGCATTTTCATACACCATCTGTCTGTTAACAGATGACTCTCTCATGTCCTCTAACTTCAAAATCTTCCCCAAAATATGTCAACAATTGAACCAATGATGAGCCAAGTATTTTTTAATCCACTATCGTGCTTCCACACCAAGTTTCACCCCATAGCTGCTGGTCTATTTTCTTAGTATATTTTCATATTGTTTCTCTTAGTCCTATGTAAGAGCATTTGTCTGCTGTAGAGGTAACTTTATTTTAGGGTATTTTTAATTGTGCAATGGAAACTTTTGTCACTGGACTTCTGTTGGGTAAAATGCTTTAACTGGTGTGGGGAAATCTTGGATTGCAGCTGGTAGGATAACAGGAAAGATGAAGGCAGCCAGCAGACTAAATATTAGCTCAATATTTGTATGCTCTGTGATGTGCACAGTCTGCTTTACCATCTTACACTGGAGCCTTTTTTTGAATCTGTACTCCATAGGCACAAGCATATACAGTGAGGAAAATAAGTATTTGAACACCCTGCTATTTTGCAAGTTCTCCCACTTAGAAACATGGAGGGGTC
>JBAMHW010000012.1:16031718-16050738 GCA_037177495.1 Rhadinocentrus ornatus | reverse complement strand
TCTCCTCTCCTCTCCTCTCCTCTCCTCTCCTCTCCTCTCCTCTCCTCTCCTCTCCTCTCCTCTCCTCTCCTCTCCTTCGTGCTTTTTATCGCTGTCATCTGTCAGCGTTTGCTCTTGTCTTATCCTGATCTTACTTAGAGTGGCTCTATGTGCTTATCACTTCTAAAACACATCATTCTTTCTTTTATTGCATTTTTTGTGAGAGCAAGTCTGAGTGTTGTGACAATTGGTATGAATCTCAGTGTCAGTTTGTCAAATACCTTTTTTGCTGACTTCGCATCCAGTACATTTACGAGTCAGCTGATCATCATAAGCACTGCAATGCCCTCCGTGTGTCTTCACAAAGTCCAGGGTTTAAATCTAAATATCTAAATTTGAATATTAAGAAGCTGCCATACATGATCAGGGCTTCACTTATATTGTATGTTTGTATGGTTTATGTGCTGTTAAGTTCTGTTAAAAAGCACATAAATGATTTTCTGTGTCAGTTTTTAAATGTTTTATTTATTAACCTTTATGCAGGTTATCTTATTGAGATACAGGATCTAATTTTTAAGAGAATTGTCAAGAACCCAATACATCATAGCAGTACAGATAAATAACACCAATACACCGTTGGTTTGGAAAAAAAAATAAAAAAATTAAAGCTGTTTTCTTATTGTCTCTTTATGATTTGCTGTCATTAAGTTTAGTTAATAGTACTGTTTATGTATTAAAGATTTTCAAAAGGAAGAATGCAAAGGAAACAGGATGCAAAGTAGAACTTAATAAACACAGGTGAAAGATGAGGAGAATCAATAACTAGTGCATGATTTAACTATATAGGATTAGAAATATCAAGAAACAGCTGTAAGATAAAATAAAGTTTACTTAAATGCAGCATCATACCGCTTTTTTTTTTATTTAAATTTTTTTTTTTTTACAGCTGCAGTCACTTCTAAATACAAAAAAACAAATATATTTAAAAAAATGTTGATCTGGCTACTTTATATTGCTTAGATTTGTGAAGCCAAAGGCAAGGACAAATAGATTTAAAAACTCTTTTTTTTTTTCCTTTGTGGTCTTTGGGCCTTTAAATGAGGTTGGATTACTTATTGTAAAATTGTTTATTGTTGTGTTGTCTGGTTGTCATTCGCTGCTGGCTAGAAAACCAGTTGCCCCACTGGGGATAATAAAGCTAAACTTGAACCTCTGCATCTTTTTCAGGGGAGGAAAGGCCTTGGCTCTATCTTTGTGTGGGCTTCAGGTAACGGCGGGCGCAGCAGAGACCACTGCTCCTGTGATGGCTACACCAACTCCATCTACACCATCTCCATCTCCAGCACAGCTGAGAGCGGCCGCAAGCCTTGGTACCTCGAGGAATGTTCGTCCACACTAACCACCACTTACAGCAGCGGAGAGAACTATGACCGAAAGATTGTAAGGATTGATGTGTTTTTGAGTGTTTGTTTATCGTAGATTTTAAAAATTGGCCCTTTTGAGAGATTTTTTAAGAACCAGTTTTTTTCTTTGTTGACCAACAAAGCATTAAAAATCTGGTGGTACGGTATCACCAACTCTTAACTGGTAATAGGAGTCCTCATTGGGAGTGGAATGGCAGGATGATAGAGACCAACATGACCAAGAGGATGATAAAAAAAAAAATAAAAATACAAGAACCAGTGGAACACCCAGTTTACTAGCTGCATTTGTTAGTGCTGCCCAATACGCTTCATAAACAATATAAAAAGTATTACAATTATTCAACGGAATTGATAAATATCCTTTGTTTACAAACTTTTTTGAGAGAACTACAAACAGAACTACAAACCTATTTGCAGTCTTGTTCATAAATGCTGTTCTTCAATACAGGTTAGTTTACAGGGAAACAAGACAAAGACCATTATCTGTGAAGATAAACTCTTCCTGCACTTGAATTTTGTTTCTGTACTTAAGTTAATATAAATTAATTAATTCCAGATGGTACAAATGTCCAATACTTGATTTCATCCAAATTTCAGCACAAAACACAACTTAACACAACTTTGTTTTGTTTTTCCAGCCACAAATATGTCTCCTTGCACTTGCAATATATTACAGCTTGGCATTAACTTGTGACCGTGTTTGACTCAGATTGACCACATCACTCCCATTACCCCTGGGATAAACAAAAATGGTTGATCACTTTGAGCTACTTTAGTTAATTAGCCAAAATTTTCCTGGCTGACCAACTGTCAAGCTGTCTGACTAGTTTGGTGGTTAAAGTCCGTGCAATCAAAGCGAACATGTAGTTCTTTAATAACTTATTTTTATCATGTCTTATTGCTTAATACACTGTGTTCTTTGTTTCTTTTTTTAAATTAATTAATTCCTGGGGAGTGTTTATGTGTGTTTTTACTCAACTCTATCATATTAAACACTGCAGTATATCAAAGCTGGAATGTGTGTTTTCAAGTTGAGGTGTTTTTAAATCAACCCGGTCCTCATGACTTCAATTTGCCTGTCATTTTGTTTCTTATTCTGCTGTCACTTTCACTACTGGGGCAGTTTCACCTCTGCCTTCATTGACATTTACTCTTTTTCTCCTGTCGTGCCACCCTCCACATTATGTATTTCTTATAGTTTCTCCATATCTCTTTGACCATCTTCTTCCTTATCTGCAGATCACAACAGACCTGAGACACCGATGTACAGACAGTCACACAGGGACATCAGCCTCTGCTCCCATGGCAGCTGCCATCATTGCGCTGGCCCTGGAGGCAAAGTAAGATCCACTTAACCTCATCCCATCACTTCATCCCCTGGCCCCTTGCTTAAACTTTAATACCCTCTTGTAAAGGTAAACACGTGAGGCAAGTTATTTTCCACTTATTCATCACTGTTAAAGGGGCAGTAGAAAGGAATTTAACCTCTTGGAAAAACTGTAAAATTTGTACAAGGTTTAACAAGTTGCAGTGATCATAGTTGACAAGTGGACTTTATCCTCGTGTCCTTACTACATTGCAGATGTAGTAAAGTTATTGCTGGATGCTGGGCTTAACCATCATGTTTACATAAAAAAAATTTAAGTACATAAGGCAACAAGGAGTAACCTTGTACATGTACACAGTATTGTTTTTACATTCAGTGAATTTCTGTTTGGACTTTTGTCTGCATTAATACAAGTATGAGTAGTAAAAATATTGTTTAAATAGCTATTATTTTGGTGCAAGTAGTGAAGGCAGAAAGCTTAGAGAAGGACGTTAAACATCTGATAATATTTACTGGTTATTCTCAACCAGACTTGATGGAGAGAGTGAAAAGCATGTAGATAACAAATCAACGCTTCAGACTTGAGCAGGATTAAGATCTTGATAGTCAAGCGTTAAATGTGTTTAGCTGTAGTGCGTGTATATTCTAACCAGTCGTAACTAGGACTGTGACAGACCCCTTTGTGGTATATCCTGTAGCAAGCATAAATAAATTTATTTATTTTTTTTGTATACTGCAGATGCTTGATTGATGTGGTTATCTGCCTTCTGGCCTTTTTGTGGTTGTTTTGGTTCTCAAAAACATCGAAAGCAGTTGATTGATGCAGAATATGAATAAACACACACAATACTTAGACTTACAGTTCTCCGTTCAGGAACACCATCACTGTGTAAAGTAGCACATGACTGTCTTCATTAGGATATCAAAATCACAATTTTTGCATTTGCAAATTTGAAACATTTAGGAAGTTTAGGCCTCCACTAAATTAGAACAAGACATCTCAGAAGAAGGATTTGTAATACCCACCATCTCATCTGGAAGGTAAAGACGTTCCACGGTGGAAATAAAGTTAAAAATGTAACAAATGCACTTGTTAAAAGTAAGCTCTTTTTCCACTTGGTTTATTGTCTTGTACTTATGCCTTCAAGATGCTGGTGTTTGTTGTTTGGGGCATAGCACATGCTAGCCAGCTTTTCTGTGAAATCCCTTTAAAGGCTTAATTTGTGATAAAATTCATGAAACAGTGCAGGTGCAGAGACTGAACTAGGCCCATCGTCACATGTTGAGCAGCTCAGATTGCAGAGGTCACATCGATTAACCTTGATAATCCAATCCAAATCCTTGCTATAGAAAATATTCTCGTTTTCCAGGCAGTGCTGCGCACGTAAGCCTGTTTTCTCAACAAGATTATCACACACGGTTTCTTGCCGGCTTTCTTTTTAGTCTTCTGCTGGCCCTCACTTTTGCACTGTTATTCTTGCTGTGCATCCAGCACTGTCACAATGCTCTTTTCATATTCCTCCCCGGCAAAGTCTTTCTTTTTTTTTTTTTTTTTTTATTGCTTTTGTTCTCTCTGTCAATTCATTCAGTTTTTTGCATGTACACACATGCAGTCTTAGAGGACAGGATGAAAGAGGGACAGGGAAACAGTTTAGATAAGCTTTGTACAGGACCGATAACATCTGCTCTTATCTGGTAAATGAGGGTGAGCAAACTTTCTATGATAAACATGTCACGATGCTTTTACCTTGGACTTCACTAAACAATCTGTTACAGAGTTTTCCTCTCTTGGAATTGGTTATTGGAGTACTGGAATACTGGAATGGGGAAAAAACAAACAGAAAACAAAGTTTAACATGTTGTTTAAATTAGTGTTTGATTAAGCACTCAAACTTTAGACTTATTTTCTTTAACTTCATGTCTGTTGAAACAAAGGAATGTAAATGTGAGTTAGCAAAGAGACTAAAGACTAAACAAGTGAGAGAAATAAACTTCCATATAAATTTCAACTTGGAGGGTTTTATGCAGGCTAAATGGGCACAGATGGGTGATAATGAACTTATATTTTTATTTGTTTGCTTTAAAATTTAGGCTACAGAAACAGATTTCAGTGTAAACATTTACACAGAAACATAATTAGGTGCCCCTCGCTAGTACTGTTTTGGACTTCAGAACTGCTTTGGTTCTTTCCGGCGTAGATTCAACAAGGTATTGTTGAACATTCCTCTAAGACTTCTGGTCCATGATGTCATGATGGCATCGCACAGTTACTGCACATTTATCAGCTGCACATCCATGATGTAAATCTCCGGTTGCATGAAATCCCAAAGGTGCTCTGTTGGATTAAGAGCAGCTGCCATTGGAGTATGCTTTTGTGTAACAGTCAATTGTTATACTCAATAGTTTGAGATGATTTAAGCTTTGTGACATGCACTATCCTGCTATAAGTAACTGTCAGAAGGTGTCCATAAAGGGATGCACATAGTCAGCAACAATACTCAGGTGAGATGTGACATTTAAATCCCGCTCAGTTGGTACTTAGAAGTCCAAAGTGTGCCTAGAAAATATCCCCCACAGCATTAAAACTTCACCAGCCTGAACCACTGCTACAAGGCAGGATGGATCTATGATTTCATGTTGTCTACGCTATATTCTGACTCTACTGTCTGAATGTTGCAGCTGAAATTGAGACTCATCAGACCATTCAGTGTTTTCCCAATCATCTGTTGTCTAATTTGGGGAGCCTGTGTGAATTGTAGCTTCAGTTTCCTGTTCTTAGGAGTGGCACCCAGTGTGTTCTTGATGCTGTAGCCCATCTGCTTCAAGGTTCGAAGTGTTGTGCTTTATGAGATGGTATTCTCCATTCCTTGGTCGTAATGAGTGCTAATTTGAGTTACTGTTGCCATTTTGTCATCTTGAACCAGTCTGCCCATTCTCCTCTGACCTCTGTCATCAAAAGAAATTTTTCTTCAGATAACAGTCACTCAAGGGATATTTGTTTCTCCATTCTCTGTAAACCCCAAAGATAGTTGTGTGTGGAAAAACCCAGCAGACCAGCAGTTTCTGAAATGTTCAGACCAGCCCGTCTGGCACTAACAGCCATGCTATGTTCAAAGTGACTTTAATCCCCCCCATTCTGATGATGCTGGTTTTGACTTCAGCAAGTCATCTAGACATGCGGACATGCTGCATGTCTAAATGCAATGAATGTACCTTATGAAGTGGCCGGTGAGAGCGCGTTTCCAAATTGCAATTTAGCTCAGAATCTTCTATAAGTGGAAAGAACTACTGTAATGTGAAGTGTAGATGGACTCTTTTTTATCTCCTTCTCTCTACTTTTTGCCTTCTCCCCTCAGATTACCCTTGTGTTTTCATCCATAATTACACTTCAGAGAAGCACCAAAAAACCTATATAAGGCTTTTTATTTGCCGTTGGTTTTCCCCTGTCTGTGAGCTTCTCCATTAATTAGTATTGGCTTGTTTACGAGAAGACGGTCATGGCCTAGATAACGATGCCAAAGTCACTTTTAATTAATGACTATAAAACATTAATGGAACCATAATTACACAGTGGCAGCTAAGCCTATTTATATTGATATGAACATTAATTATTCTGACTTCTTATAGGACTTATAGGATCTGCACTACAACCCTTTATTTTTTACTTGATATTTCGGTTTTAGCTATTTATTTTCTCAATGCTGAATATAGATAAATGTGGACTCATGAGAGCTTAAGAGAATTTTGTACCAAGAACATCCTGTTGATGATTTATCTCTTGGTATTGTCGCATCTATCCCAATAGGGAGCTACTGGTGGATAATCGGTTGGGCGTTTGTTACTACAGGCACTCTGTTGAGTTAATGATGAATCCTCTTTGCTCCGGTGAAAAAATCATATCTACATTTATTTTGGTTTACAGTCCATTTCTTTATCCATTAAGCCACATTCTTTATCCTTAACAACATAAACTCTCAATGAGTACCGACCCGTAGAAAACTGTTTGCTTCCCTCAATTATCAACACCTGAGTCATAGGAACACCTGTCCTTATAATGACTTCATGCTACTCTACCATGCTACTCTATGCCACAGACTGCACACAAGACTCGCTACCACCCCCTACAGGTTGCAGGGAAACATATGGCTTCCACAGGTATATTTAGGCCAGGGATGTCCAAAGTTGGTCCTCAAGAGCCACAGTCCTGCAGGTTTTATTTGTTTGTCATAAAAAACAAACAAAAGAACATTAATACTTAATTAGTGAGATGCGGTTTTTGTGAAACAAACAATGTATTATTTAAGGTTGGCAGAGTCTCAAGTCCGGCCTGCAAAGTAATCTAAAGTTAGTCCATTTCTTCCAACGTAAAACAAACCGGTTCGTCTTGTAATCCATGTCTGCTGTTATTCTCTCTATTCTGTAGATGTCTATCGTGATGTCCATCTATATTATCAAAGTTGGACTTTCCTGTGAGAGCCATTTTTGCTTCAGGGCTTTTTTGCTCGCTATCAGCAAGATACTGAACAAATGTTTGTCATTCTTTGGCCCATTCACTGGGCATCAGTCCAAAAATTGAAATTTTGCTTTCCAGAGGCAGATCACTACCAATTATTTGTTGTATTGCATCATGTTTTCCTATTCAGTGACTTTTAATAACAGGACAATCCCAAAAACATGTTAATGATTAGTCCTGCAGGTTTTCAATGTTTCCCTTCTCCAACAAACCTGACTCAAATTCTGAATTCTGAACAATGACTCTTTAATTCGAATCAGCTGCATTGGAGTAGGTACCTATCAAAAACCTGCAGGATTTTAGCCCTTGAGGACCGGAGCTAGAAACCCCAGATTTAGGCCATGGTATGGAAATGTTTTTGTTTGTTTTTTTCTTCCCACTTTATAAAACCTCTCTGTCCTCCAATACTGGGAAAGGTTAACAAGGACAGCCAATGCCCACACTCTTGTAGTAGGCATAAGTTTACTAACCAAGTTCCCTGAGCCTTGTAAAAAGAAAAGTGGATAAATCAGAACGTGATTATGCAGTTTGACTGTATGCTGATAATCCAGGGATTATTAGCATACACACCTAAATAACTCCCGTTATGGAGCAAACCTGAGTTAATTGATACAAGAACTTGTGGAAAAAAGTGGCTTTTTATTATTATTTGTAAAGGTCTGCTTCTAAATGTGTGACGGGCAGACTTCCCCCAGATGTTCAAAATTTTAAAACAAACCTGGTCTTATGCAGGTAACATAACAGGCAATGGCCTGTTGCCTGCTGTCTCCCTCTCATACTAGAGTAACTTCCTAGAAATTAAATATCATTTGGTAGGTTACAAACCTTAAATATTACTTGCATTCGAAATATTTGGAGTAAATCATGCAAATTCTGTAGGTCTTAGATTTTAAGGGAATATCAGGAGGGGAGGGAACAGAGCATCTGGCCAACATATGAGATGGAAGGGAATCCCAGGAAACTTGGTGACCCACTTCTTCCTGGTTTTTCTTTTAATGTAGTGTACATCAAAGGACTTGAGACACATGGTTGTCGTCTAGTAATGGTTCTCATGTGAGATCTGAAAAACTAGCGGTGGATGAACAAGCATTAATACTCTCCATCTACGTCCTCTGTAATTTACTTTGTCAGAAATCCTCCTCATACAGTATATTGCTGTTTTTTTTTACATTTAATCATTTGTCCCTCTTTGTGCTTTGTTTAGAAGTTTCTTCCCCTTTTATCCTGAACTTTTCTTTGTTTAATTGTTCTGCTTGTTGTCTGAATTTGCTCCCATAACAAGGATATGTCTGCAAGTCATTCAGTCCCTGATAGACATTAGGTTTATAATTGTTCATTCTTAAGATGAGAACTTCCCCCCCCCCACTTCCAACCTAGTTCATACAACATTATTTGTTCCTACAGGTACTGTTGTGAAGCATTATTAAATAAGATTATGTTTCTCCTCTTCTAGTCCTCTGTTAACATGGAGAGATGTTCAACACATCATTGTAAAGACTTCTAGAGCTGGACATCTAAGTGCTCCTGACTGGAAGACCAATGCTGCTGGTTACAATGGTATACACACACACACACACACACACACACACACACACACACACACATGCAAGTGTGTGCACAAACTCATACATACACAGTTTAATGAACATGCATATAAATGTTTCTACACATGCTTTAGTTGTTTTACATAACCTTAAACAGAAGCAGAAAGCACCAACGAATGGGTGTCCGGACGAGACGATTGTGGTGCAGATATTGTTTGTAAACTGTAATGTTGTTGTGTTTTCACGGCCAACCCTAACCTTACTTGAGAGGCAAAGTATCAGCCGGGTAGCGATAGATGCCTCAGCTACATAACAGCTACATCGCAGCGTCTTCCTTAAAGTTAAAACAAAAATACGACTCAAACTAACGAGGAGAATGGCGGTCATCCAACAGTTCTTTGTTCTTGACGGTGCTTTGTAATGTCATTTTAACGGAGATTTAATCAACAAAAAGAAAATCTGTTCCTCTGAACATAGAGCCGTTCCTGCTTTGTTTAAATGCCAGGCTGCACGGGAAGTGACTTTAATTTCATCCAATCAACGGATTGCATTGTGCAAGCTCCACACATTTGGGTTGGATTGGTACCCCAACGGAAGGTTCCCAAAAAAGTAGGACAGGTCTGGTTGGACTTGATGGTACACTTTCCAGTTTTCGTGTGTGGAAGTGCAAAAAGAAAAAAAGCATTCTGACCCACCCATCCCAACCCGCATCCATTGGTGGACACGGGGCTTTTGTGTGTATCTGCTCAGACTGAGCAGCACATTGTTCAATAATTGATTTAAATTTCTTCTGAGTGGTTATACATTGTAAACCCAACCAGTTAAAAGTCAAAGGCAATTTAATTTATTTTTAGAAATAGCATTACAGAAATGAACTTGCTACTTATTGGTTTGCATGGCAAGGATGTTCCAGGATATTTCCAGGGGGAAAATTTCACTAGGCTGATGTGCTGATTGCTTCTTTTTAACTGCTTTTTTTCCTAAAGTTTATTCAAATTTTAGAGAAATTTAGGAATTTAAAGGGTTTCCAAACTTTCAAGCATTATTTTATATGTGTACATCAACTTTTCATTTGACCTGCAAAGCAACCAACAAAATATAACAATGAATAGATGCAAGTTAGTTAGAGAGTAATGATTATAATAAGCAAAAAAAAAAGAAAAGAAAACAAAGCAAAATGTTTAGTTTTATGGCTGAGATGAGTCTGAGTTAACAGAATATTTCATGCAATTAGATTTCATAAGTCAAAACTTCTGACTCGGAAGTATAGTATCACAGTGGTGCCCCAGGTAGAAATAAATGTTCATAAGAATAAGAAGAAAGATGAAGAATTTTGTAAAGGAATAAATTCATAAATGTGGAAATTTAAATGCAAATGTATGAAAAAATAAATAAACGTGGAAATATGAACACAAAAACAAAAGCATTTTCACTTATTGTACATTTGTTTTTATTTGTAAATAATTATCCTTATTTCTTGTATGCAAGTTGCTCAGTTATTTCATTATATTTTTAAATAATTTTGCATTTATATTATTTAGGTAATTTTTTTTTTCTATTCCTTTTTATCTTTAATTTTTTCTCTTCTATTTGGCTTTATTTAAAATTTGCTCACTGCTTTGCTGTTTTCAGTTAGTCTTTCCTTTTTTAATTGAGCCTTTTCTCTGAGCCAATCAGGTTTGAGACACATTCAGGAACCACCCCCCAGTCCTGTGATTCAGTCGGTTATGAGCATGAGCCGTCTGCTTTCTGTTTATTAACTTTATTGTTATATAGTAGTATATAGAGGAGTACATGTAAACTGTTTACATAAACACATTTTGATGTTCTATTAAGTAAAAATAAGTGATAGATTAAATACTCTCATACAAACACAGTTTATAAACAGGAAGCAGGAATCTCATGCTCAAATCTGATTGGCCCAGAGGACTAGATGGTGGATGCTGACTGTGGCTCAAACTGAACTCAGAATAAACTCTTGTAAAACTTATTGAAAAAGCAAAGAATGGAAACAACACAGCAATAAGAAATTAGAGTAAACAAAATGGGGAAAATAAGGACAACTTAAAGGATAAATATAAATGAATATTATAGAAAATTAAATAAACCAGACAACCTACATACAAGAAAGAAAAGATATGTATATGTAAAAAAAAAAAGTAAAATAAATTTAAAAATGCTTTTTTTTGTCTAAATAATTCCCCGTTTATTTATTCTTTTATCAATTTGTCTTTACAAACTCACATTTATTAATTCTGTGTAAATTTCCTCAATTATTTTTTATTCTTTTACAGATTTATTCTCATTTGTGGCACTTCTATTATTCCATACTGAAGAGGGGTGATGAGCTGTTTCCAAAAATGTTTAGTTCTTGTTTGCTAACTACTGCGGCGCAAGCTGCCATCTGTCAGAGTCCATGTGGTGGGTGCTATTTTGTAACTTTGAGTGTGTGATTAACACGTACCTGCGTGTGTGCGTTGTGTGTGCTGGAGACAAACCAAGAAAGTGAAAGCTATGGGTCAGGCAGGCTGCAGTCTCAGCGTACCTGGAGATTTTCCAAGTGCCAAAATGGAGAAAGGAGGCAGAGAAGTATGAAAAGAAATTGTATTCGATTAGCAACACACAAGTGTTTTCCCAGTATTATTTTTTCATATTTGCCATTATTATGTAACTGTGAATATAATAGTCTCTTAAAAAAAAAGAACAAGTTGTTCTGAAGGTTTTTTTTGTATGCAGTATACTGGGGTCATACTTTTATCTAATCTGACTTCTTCATTCACTTGACAGATAAAAGTGAATGGAATCATCAAAAATACACAATCCTTTTCCAGAGTTTTAACAATAAAAAAAATGCATCACTTGTTTGTGAAACAGCAGATTGAGCACGGGGAGGTCTGATCAGTCGTGACTTTCCAATGTTGAACTGTTTCTGCAGTCAGCCACCTGTACGGCTTTGGCCTGATGGATGCCGAGGCGATGGTGAAGGAGGCTGAGGGATGGAAGCAAGTCCCTGGTCAACACATTTGTGTGGAGAGTATTGACAAACAAGTCAGGTAAGACACAGACACGAACAAAAACAAGCTGTTTAACACGAGTCATAGTTCTCTAATTTAGGTTTGTTTTAGTCCTCGGTATCACTGAATGTCTCGTTGCAAACAAAAAAACCAAAACGACTTTGGCATTTTACTGCTAAAATTTACTTGAAGACTTCAGAAAAATTTAAAACCTGGCTGAAGGCATTTTGCTTCCATTCAGGTACAAGACATGAGGCATGTCTTATACTCTGTGTTCCAGTTCACCCAGAAGATAATTAGTTGAGTTAAATTGAGGGCTGTTATACGAGTGAAGTTCTTCCACACAATATTTGGAGAATCATAATGTTGGTCGCACTTTGTACACAGACAAATTACCTTGATTAAATCACTGTTACAATGCTGGAAGCACACTAATTTCTATCATGTCTCTGAGAACCTGATGTTTCCTCTATGCACGGGAACTGGTGCACTCATCTCTTGATGGGTTGAGCACAAGGGGCCAAAAAAGACTGGTCACTTAATATAAAATAATTCTGCTTATTGTTTTATAGTTTTACTTAAGTTAATATTAGCATTAATAATGTATATGCTCTTTGATGTACATAAAGAAAGCTACCTTTGATCAGTTTGTGTAGGGAAGCTCACTAACAACCGTGTGAAATATGTTTTCAATGAATGGAAAATGTCTATTCCTTGCTTAGATCCCTTATCCCTTATTTTGTCTGTTTGACTGTCTCTCAGTTGTACAATCTTTTCTTCTTTTTTTTTCTCTTTTTCTTTTTTTTTTACTTTTTCTGTCCCTGGTGTTTTGAACTGGCATGTGTTTCTTAGTGTGGTTGTGCAAGCTGTACCTTGATAGGGGCCAAGCATTAGTTCTGGCAGGGTGGTTCTCACATAAGACCCTTACTATGCGTGTAAACACACACACATGCGAGCGCGCACACACACAAACACACACACACTCATTCACAGAGGGAGCCAGGGCTTCACAGCTTGTTGTTCTTGATGCAGCTGGAAGCCTGAGCACTGTTCTGTATTGGGCTGGCTGGCTGAACTTGGGCCTTGAACTGGTTTGCTTTCAGTTGAAGGCTCAGTGGCCAGCAACTGCAGCTTTATTAGTGTCATTCTGTCTGTTCTGCTCCAGTACACAAGTCAGTCAATATGTGGCTTGTGTAAAGTCTAGCTTGTGTCATAGGCAGTCACCCTCAAGCCTCTGAACTCATGTTGTATGTGTGTGTTTGTGTTCTGTTATGTGTATCTGTGTTTTTAAATTAAGATGTTTTGGAGATAGTTACATATACATGTAGTATTTGTCGGCACATCAGTCTGGATAGTGTAGTACACCCTGTGCTGCTTCTTGCTGCACACAGTTAATGTAGACGTCACCTCCCTGCTGTATTTCCTCACTCCCTCTGGCTGGTCCTGCTAAGTTTAGTAATGCCTGTCTACATCTGATCTCTGCATTCCACTTGGAGTATGAAACAGGAAAAGTATGTGATCTTTGTGCAATCAGGCTGGTGGTAATCAGCTGTGCATCTGCTCTATTTGGTCCCCTGTGTATGTTTCAGCTATCTGAGCTGTGTAATTGAGCAGCCAAAGCTGTTACATCAGCTCTAGACTCCCCAGACAGTTGTCCAATGAGACTGTTTTTATTCCATTATGTCTGCTTGAACTGATGTTTTGCTTTTTTCAGCTTCTTCTCTCTCTTTTTTTTTTTTTTTTTATTGTTTATAGTATCTTTTAATTCCTCAATTGGTTGGTAAGGTTTCCAGCTTGAAAATGATCTTACCTGAAAGGCAAATGGAAAAAACGAGTATAAACTGTTAAAACTGTGGGCACTCTTTAAATCCAGTTTATTCTGTGCTGCTTTGAATATTAAACAACGCTCGATCCTTTTTTCACTAAATGGGTGATTAAACCAATGTTGCAAACATATCCAAATGGAAATTATCAGTTTTATCCTAATGGCCTTTCACAAAACAAATTGACATCGTTACTGGTGATTGATCATCAGTGGACATCTATTACGTGGTCAGAGTGGCCAAAAGAGAACATTTTTAGTAATCAAAGAAGCCACTGCCTTGCTTTTTGACTCTATTAATCTATCTGCCAGTTGTGAGTATAAATTATCTTCACGGATGTTAGAACTGAAGCAGTTGATCATTATCTTAGTATAATTGCTGCCTGAAAGATTAACATCTGTGCTGTATCACTTTGTCACTAAAACATGCCATTACTGTGATTGTTATCCTGGCAACAGGGAATTTAATAGTGATACCCAATATAGGATAAATGGCACTGTCAAATATGACAACAGCAAGCATATTAAGTGTTAATTTACTAGCTTGTGTAATTCATCAACCTTTCATCCATGCTTGTAATCCAGTTGATGCAATGACTTTATGTTTAGTTGCTGTGCAGCAGCACCACGCAACTGTTTTTGCTCACAAGATGGGATTCATGGTTTCCTTTTCTGGAACTGTACCTGTTTTTGGTGTTGTGTTGCTATTGTATGAGATCATACCGCAGATGTTATTCAAGGGGCCATTAGATGTTTGTGTTGGCTGCTCAGAGGTCTTTCTGCTGCTGAGCTGTGTAAAGCAGACAGAGTATATAATGGTCCTTGTCTTTCTTATCATGCTTAGATTCTTGGGTTATTTGGGAAGAAATGGGAAACTTAAATATAGACTTTTGTATCCATCTATTGGAAATCAGTACATGTAATTATTTTTGGTTGATTAAGGATAGATGTCAGTCACTAACAGCGTTTTTGTTTTGTTTTGCAAGAGAAGTTAGAGCCTCTCAGTGGAGTGAAACAACCAAATTTTTTTAAAATCCTAGGTAAAGGTCTGGTAGATCATGGCTGAGGTCATAGAGAGTGAAATTTACCAGCTATATCTTGTTTATTGAGCTGCTTTTTGAAAATTGTGGGCAAATAAAATACCATAAAGTTAAAACCACTATGTATGAAGGTGCTTCTTCAACTTTTTTTCATTGGAGTTTATTGTCAATAAACCTTGTTTTATCAGTTCATGAGGAGTTTTAAAAGGTAGTTTCTCCATTTTAAGCATTGACTTGTCAAGTTTTCAATGATCTAATGACTATTATTGGATTTTGCTCTAGCATGCACTACTTTCTTTATCTTCACCTCTTTATTTGCTGCTTTTTTTTTGTACTGCAGAACCATTCGTCCAGAGCATGTGGTTCGGTCAGTGTACAAGGCGACTGGCTGCACCGACAACCCCTTCAACCATGTGATCTACCTGGAGCACGTAGTCGTACGCATTACAATTACACACCCTCGCCGTGGAGACCTGTCAATCAACCTGACCTCACCCTCAGGGACCAAGTCACAGCTGCTTGCAAACAGGTACAGAAGTGAAGATTTGTGCTTATCTGCAAGATTATAACACATTTACAGATTGAAATTGATTTTTTTTTTTTTTATAAATTTTGATCAAGTTTATTTTGTGATCACGATCAAACGTTTGGAGTGTTATCACCTTAAGTTGTGTCGTTAAATATTTAACAATGTAAGCTATTTCTCCTACAAATAACTAATTTTAATGTTCCTCTCCTAATTTAGGCATTAAAAAGTCCAATTTTTGTTATATTGATGCTGCTTTTATAGCATCAGCAAACACTGTTAATTGCTATGTATGAAGAGGCTTCAAGGCCGGGACACCAGTTTTTAAACTGGGCAGAAATTTAAACCATTTGCAGTGTTTTTGAAGATGAGAAAAAAAAGTGTATTGTGTAGCTCAGTTTTATTAAAAGTCTGTCCAACAGAGATAACAATAAAAATGCTCTGCATGCTGCCTTTCAACTCTCTCACATCCTCTTTCTTGTTCATGACCATGGATTTGGATGATACATGTTCTGAATTGCAATTCTGTATTTCTCACAGGAAGCCTATGTATTCTTTTCGTTTGTGGATTTTACACAAAAGTTGAAGCCAGCTTTAATATTTTAACCTACAATTTGAACAAATGAAGTTAGCATATTAAAAAGCTGTTTTAAGCCTTTAGTTAAATTTTATGACAGTTGAATTTTCACCTTCTGACCAATCAGGATTTAAAATTTCAGCTTATAACTTGAAGTGAATCACAGTCCTTTGCAGTGTTTCGCCTCCACTGTTTATTAGAGACTGTAATTGTGCTTTATGGAGTTGTGGTGATTGATTGTTCTAGTATTGACGCCTGAGTTGATTCCTAATCAGACATTGTTTTATTTATTTATTTATTTATGTGTTTATACATGGGTGTGTATTTGATGCACAGGTTGTTTGATCACTCCATGGAAGGCTTTAAGAACTGGGAGTTTATGACCACCCACTGCTGGGGAGAGAAGGCAGCAGGCGACTGGGTCCTAGAAATCTACGACTCACCTTCTCAACTTCGCAACCAGAAAGTGCCTGGTAATAATCCAACAAATTTTCAATTTTAAAAATGTATGCCTTCATACCTACTGATGTGTGTTTAAAAAAAAAAAATAATAATAATTTTTTTTTTTATTATTTATTTAAATTAAAAACAAAAAAAAACAAACGGTTAAACAGTTTAAGGGTTTTATCAAAAGGAGGTGCAGTACCAATAAGGATGGTCATGTTGCTTTAGAGGCTATGAACTAAAATAACACTAACTATTCATTTATTATTAAAGTCCAATCAGAGTGTCTAAATGTTTGCCCTATTGCCTGATGCTGCTTTTTTGTTTTGTTGTACATCAGTATGAAGTAAGTTCTGCATAGATATCAAATACAAGTTTTCTCAGCATCTTGCCATCAACTCACAAATCTGTTTGTAAGGGATTATGTTTAAAAGGAGTCTCTTTCTTAGGGAAGCTGAAGGAGTGGTCGCTGGTTCTGTATGGCACGTCTGTCCACCCATACTCGTCTCAACACATCGATAAGCCTCGTTTTACAGACATGCTGACACCCATCGATGAGGAATTCACAGAGGAGTACAACGGTCAGTGATCAGTCAATAAAAACTTTATTTATAAAGCTCTTTCAACATACCTTAAGGAAACCAAAGTGTGGTACAGGTGAATAAAATTTTTAGAATAATAAAAGCAGTAAGCAGCAACAATAAAATATATAATAAAAGGCAGAAGACAGTACAAGGATTGGCCTAGTGATCATGCTCTCCAGAGTTAAAGCTTGGGAGGTAAGTGATAACTCCAAAGATGTAATTAGAGGAACTGTGGTACACAGGAGCACTGTGGTTTAAGAGAGCTCTTACATAAATGAGTTTTTGTCAGAACTGAGTTGTGGTTATACATTATAGCTATTATTTAGGGCTTAACTGTTTAAGGTCTTGCTTTACCATTTAGTAGAACATTTTTTTCACTGACTATATTGAATTTTATTTAAACATTGTTGAAATAAACCTGCCTGAGCTATCTCTACCAATTGGTTTGGGTATGTAATATCAAAAGTAAGTGTTTGTTGACCAATTGCTGTTTCAAATTTTGATAATTTCACTCTTTATTATTAACTTATATTTAGTTGGACAAGAGCAATAAAGTCTTATTGCTGTTGTCCAAAAGAACAGGAACATTTTAAATGAACATTTTTATCTAGCTTTTTTCTTAGTGTGAACTTTAAAGGATTAAAGATTGTAATATCTGATTGTGTGTCTCCAGGCCCCTGTGACTCTGAATGCAGTGAGAATGGCTGCGAGGGTCCTGGACCCCACAACTGCATTAACTGCCTTCACTACTTCCTCAAGTTCAAAAACAACACCAGGTCAGACTGCTTTGTAACACAAGTTATTACAAGTTACTAGGGCTGGGCCCATTAACACGTTATCATTGTGTTAACGCATTAATTAATTAACGTCGTTCTTGCTCAATGGCTCTGAACACAGAGAAACCACATGCTTGCAGGAAACAGGAAAGAGTGGGTTAAATAAAATGAAGAGACATTTTCTGTCTGGCACTTATAAAAAGCTGAAAAAGAACCGACATTTCTCTTTGTCCATCAAAGCCCATTCAAATGGGCAGGAAATTGTGATTTTTTTGGGGTGGGAAACTGCTCCCAAAAGACAACAAGAAAAGTAAAACTAAATGTGGTTTTATCCTGGTGGACATAAGTTTTGAGGCAAAACAGCAAAGGTAAGACATTTTATGACTGTTTTATTTAAATTGGGCCTTCTTTTGCCTCTGGTTGGTAAATCTTGGTTATTGCGAGATCCTCAGATTGAGGAGGAGCAGTGTGGTTTTCGTTCCGGTCCTGGAACAGTGTACCAGCTCTGGAGCCTCTTCAGGGTCTTGGAGGGGGCGTGGGAGTTTGCTCAACCAGTCTACATGTGCTTTGTGGACTTGGAGAAGGCGTTTGACCATGTCCCCTGGGGGCTCCTGTGAGGGGTGCTCCGGGTGTATGGGGTGCCGGACCCCCTTGTACGAGCTGTGCGGTCCCTGTACGACCGGTGCCAGAGCTTGGTCCGCATAACTACATTGCATGCATCTTTCTTTTTCCACCATTGAGCCAAAAACCCATACGGGTGGGAAACTGATCACTTTCACCATGACAGTCTGACAAAAGAAATGATGATTCCTGACAGTTATATTAGACCTTCCTCAGTCATACTTGTCTGTTTGGGAAAGTGTGTGAGTTTGTAAATGCAAATGTGTGTATGTGTGCATTTGTGTATGCCCTTAGGATCCCATTAGGATCAAAGTCTGTGGTAATTGCCTTTGTGTCAGCTTGTCTCTGTGCTAATAAAAGGCAGACTGATGCAGGTGCATGAGAACGTGCAAGCTTAGCTGTAGCTTATCATTAGCCCACTTTAGAGGTGTGCTGCCCTTTTCTGCCACCACAGGGAGCAATTGATGATTGATGATTTGGAGAGTGGAGGGAATAAGGAGGAAGGGTGGCAGTTTTGTATAATGTTAGAAAATTACAACCCTATGTATGTGTTCAGTGGTCTGCACTCCACAAATGGCGTGTGAGTCTTTGGGTAATAAAAAGTGAAAAAATCTAAAACTGTTGTGTTTCAAGGTATAAGTCACAAGTCAGTTAGAAACAAGGAAGACATTTTAAATGAACTGCCTGTGTTAAATTATTAATTTATTCTAAGGATAGGTTTCCTTGATTATTTGTTTTTTAAACCATCCATCCATCCATCCATTATCTGCCGCTTATCCGGAGTCGGGTCGTGGGGGCAGCTGCCTAAGCAGGGAAACCCAGACTTCCT
>JBAMHW010000012.1:16015801-16031618 GCA_037177495.1 Rhadinocentrus ornatus | reverse complement strand
CTCAAAAAACCATCTATGGGAGAAAGAGAAACCTTAGGGAGATCCACATGATGAGAGAGATCCACTCCCAGGACGGACATGCTGTAGATGTGACCAGGACTGAAGGATATTTTAACCGTTAAATTGTATCCATGTGTAAATTGATAAATTGGTGTCAAACATTTATAAGGAATTGTTAAACTCTTCCATTCATCTCAATGTGCAGTATGGCATGCAAGGAAATGTATATTTGCAGCTGTTTCAATTTGGTTTCCTGATTTTTGAAATTCAATAATCCCTATCCATGTCTGACTATGTTTCCCAATCAAAGTCATGAAATCCTCTGGTCTGGCATTACAGTATTTTTGTAATCTCTAATAGTAAAATAATTATATCAGAATAGCAAAGAAGGCGGATGTTGAAGTTTCAGAAAAATGTATGCCAATATGTTCTTTCACACATGGATTACATGTCTCGCAAGAGCCATATGCGTTTCTTGGCATAAAATTCTGTGTATAAAGCTTAAATAGTGTTTGTGTGTGTGTGTTTTGTGCTCTTGAGGATTTTAAAGGTCGTTTTCACCTTAGAAAGAGACCCTCTGGGTGAAATTCAGGAGTGACAAGGGGTTGGGAAGTTATGCAGCAGATGCTGACCTGCACGCACAGACTCAGTCCTAGTAACTCTGCATCTGTCTGCTTCAACTCATTAAGAGATATCATTATTGCAAACATGATTATTTCTGTTTCACTTCACTATTATATGGGCCTATAATCATGGTATTAAACTGTGTGTTGAAGCTTGTTAATCATCATTAGGGGAAGCTCTAAACATAATAAATCTATACAAATTGTTTTCATGCATTTGTCTTTTGTGATCCTCTTTTTCACCTGGTCTTCCTCCTCTTCTTTTTATCTCCTCTTACTCAAGGATGTGCGTTTCTGAGTGCCCCAGTGGCTTTTTCCGTGATGATAGGAAGCGCTGCAAGAAGTGCTCCTCCTTATGTGAGACTTGTGTTGGTAGTCGTAGCGACCAGTGCACCACGTGCAGGGCTGGCTTCCACCTCAACGAAGGCTCTAACACATGTGTTGCCAACTGCGCCGATGGCTTCTACCTCGATATTGGTACGTTCTCCTAAGGTCTTATTTTAGTTTTTTTTAGCTGTGGGGATGCTGTAGCAACTTGCTCCCATCAACTCAAGGTAGATAATTGCTCTGTCTAGATTGTTCTGCCAGGTCTTTTGTTACTTTGCTGTCCATCGATCAAAATATCCAAGTCTCAGGCTCTTAAAATAAGAATGTAGTGACATCAATTGCAAGGTGGAGAGAATTATCCTCTAATCATGAGGGTTACTGAACTTTCATAAAAATGTGTTTGCCACCTGCTCTGGAGGGAAAAAAAACAGCAAAACTGCTTTCACTCACCAGCCCAGAATCATGCCATTTCATCCTTGATGTAATGTCTAGCCACTTGTTTGTTTTCATGCACATGCAGAATTGGACACGAATAAAAAGGTGTCTTATGAAATCTTTTTTCCCTCCAGTTTAAAGTGGAATGACACCTGAAATAAAACGGATCTGGTGAAACCCTGTTTTTTGGATTGTGTTAAAGATAATTTGTCTCTGTTAACCACTGGCTTAAAATAAACACCATTATGTACTGAATGTATGTACTTTTGGGTTTGACTGTTCAAGATACACTGAATGCCAGTCTGGATGAAAACAAATCAGGAACGAGACTGAAACCGTGTATATCTTATAATTATGTGTACATATTTGCAGCCAAGTAAGTATATGTCCTGGCAGAGTGTCTGGCAATAGATCTAAAGTGATCTGATCCAAGTTCAATCATAATATTTCAAGAGGCCAAGATGCAGTAGATACTTTTACTCTTTGAAATGCTGGCACAGCTGAACATTGTGGTGATTTTTAAATGAGCAAACCAGTTTATTTTCTTTTTAATCACTCTGGCCCCCACATTTACTTGCCTGCATGCTTGCCTCATGTTTTTTTAATTGTGCTGTTTATTTTTTATTAATTTATTTATTTATTGAGTTGTTTTTTTTTTGAGGTTTTTTTTTTTTTTTTTTTTTTTTTTTTTAATTATAGGTGCCCTGGATAATTGTCTAGTCTTGTTTTTCTAAAGATGTTGCAGGTGGTTTACTGTTTTTATCTGGTGTACCCTTGTTCCTTTTTCTTTTCTTCTCTTTCTTCTCTTCCGTTTACTTTCTCCCTTCTCCCCCCACCTATCACCCCTCGTCAGGTACAGCATAAAATATGTAAATTGAGCAATAGACATATTTAAAAATAATTGTTGCTGCTTCTGATGGCGATGGACCACATTGTCCATGTGCATTGAATCAAAGTGTGTGATTGCCCTAAGTCTACCATTTGAAATATCCTTCTACAACCCAGGCCCTAACTCCCACTCTCACACAGCCACACACACACACACACTGTAAAATGTTAAGTTGGTGAGTAAAACATGAATTAAAGCATTTTGCAGCAATATAATAATGTCAAACCCTGTTTTTGACTTTTTTCTTATTATATAAGAATTTTGAATTTAAGGATGCACGCTTGCATTTTCTGTGCAACATTATTCCCAGAATCAGCCATTCTCCTGATTGTCAACTTGTTCTCTCCATTCTCAAGCACAAATCACCCTGGCCTTTAACACTCATCTTTCTCCTTTTCTTTTTCCTAATTGTTTCTGAATACTAAGAGCATTGCTCCTCTGAGCCACAGCAAATCACTAACCCTTTTTTTTAATCTTTTAGACTCCAATATTTGCAGGAGATGTCATGAGAACTGTAAAAGGTGTACATCCTCCAATATCTGCACAGAATGCAAACCAGGGATGAGGTAAGCCGGGAGCCATATCTAGCAAAGCTTAACGAGTCAACGATTTTAATAACAAAAAAAAGAAAAGAAATGAAAAAAACACTTGTGTTTTGACAGAAGCTGAATTCAGTTTTGAAGTTGACTGGTAGAACAGAACTATTACATTTTTAGTGACTTTCTAAAGCATTCATGCCTGCTACATGCAGTTATTGGTCTTCTGTGTGTTGGCGAGAAAGATAAGAACTTGTATTGCTAACATTTTTTCGTAATTAACTCACTTGTTATCCTGTTTTAACTGCACAAGTTAATGCAGCATAAAACACTTTAAGAAAGAAAGATCACTGCAACATCTGCTTTTTGGTTCTACTTATACATGTAAAAAAATTGGAATATCCCAAAAAACAACAAAAACGTGGTCAGACATCAAGATTCTACATAATATTTTGTTTCATGCAAACCTTATTTACAGTTTGCCTCTTGCACCTTCAGTTCTGTCTTTTTGTTTTGCAAAAGGACAGAGACAGGGACTGAACTCTAAATCCTGTGTTTACTGGAAGACCTGCTGAACTTTTTGTAGTGAACCTAACTGTTTCCCTCTAATGTATACTGTTTGGCTTATAATCCATTTTCCTAAGTATATGGTTTCATTTGCTATCAAGTAATACAAAAATGTAGTGGTGGAGGTTGGTGCTTGTAGTAGATGTGCAAAGAAAAACTAGCCTATGTTACACTTTTATTCAGGCTTGCTGCTTAAACCAGAATCTCCAGACACACATATTCATGTGTGGACATCATGTGGACCTACAAATAATAGATATAACTGGTTGTAATCCTTACTTGGGAGAACCTCTGATCTAAACTCTGAAGTGTTTTAAAAAGTTCCAGTTTACTTTTTGGCCACTTCCCTTGCACTTGACCTGAGAGATAATAGGGAGTTTTAAAGTGCTGGAATTCCTGATAGGTCATAAAGGAAACACTTGAAGGGGTTAAAATGTATTGCAGTCTTGAACCCAACTTTAAGTGTAGCCAGAGGTGGAGGTGGGGACACTTGAAGGCCATAATTTCCTCTGAATGCCTTCGAGATCACAGTGAGACACATTTTCACACACTAATACATGCATACACTCACGCTCAACCTTCCGTCTCCCATTTAGTCCAGCATTAATGCTCTGTTAGCAGGCAGGGAGGAAGAGGGGACCAGATCGTTTCTGGGAAACGTTAGCTAACGCAGACCAGATGTTTTTCAGTTCAAAGCAGTGAGCTCACCAACCTGTCCTCTCTGTGACTTCACAGAACTGACTTTATAACCTCTAAACTTGCTTCCTAATTGACTTCTGTTCCTGCATTTGGTTCTTTCAAATAGCTTAAAATAATAGCATCGTTCACAAATTGATAGATTTTCTGCATAATAGTCAAAATAAGAAACGAAGACATCTACTCCACTCAGGGGACAATATTACTATTTCTATATGTGTTTTGTTTTTTATTTATTTATTTATTTTTCTTTCTTCTAAACCAGCTGTGTGTAGCTCCGGTCCTCAGGGACAACAATCCTGCAGGTTTTCTATGTTTCCCTGCTCCAACACACCTGACTCAAATGAATGTGTCATTGTGCAGAACTTTATAGGTTGGATCCATTTAATTTGAGTCAGGTGTGTTGAAGCAGGAAACACTGAAAACCTGCAGGACAGCGGCCGTCGAGGACAGAATTTTAACTAAACCATTGTTAAATTGTTGCATTAAACAGATTTTCATTTAATGGTTTGAATTTGTGCTTTTCGTGACTGTGTCCTTTGTGTTATCACTTTTCAGTCTTCAAACAAACAAGTGTCAGATGAGCTGTGACCCGGGAACTTATTACAACGGCCACAGAAGAACTTGTGAGCCCTGCCATCGGGCCTGTGCCACCTGCGCAGGTAGGAAGTCGCAAGAAATTTTGCAACAAACTACACTAGATATGGCCATTACTTTGAGAACATTTTTGTTGTTCATATAAGGAAATGCTCTAACTGAAGAGTGTTTTCGTGTGTTTTTTCAGGCACGGGTGTAGAGGGATGCACTAAGTGTGCAGACGGCTACTTACTTGAGGACTGGAAATGTGTGTCAACATGTAACAGTGGCTATTACTTGTCAGAGCAGATCTTGGATAATGGGCAGGTCCAGAGGTCATGTAAGAAGTGAGTCAGCACACCTTCCAACACCTCTACACAATAAACAAGGAGATTTACCACTGTAAAATTGTCTTTATCCTTGTAAATAAAAACAAACAAAACAAACAAAAAACAATAATATAAGCTAACATCTGGCTTTTGAGTGCAGTTGAAAAAGTGTTTAGTCACCTTTTAGTCCAACATGAAATGACTTGGTACAGCATTGACTGGAGCATAACACCTGGGTGAACATAATCATGTTACAGAAACACATTTTCCAACTTTAATGTTTTACATGGAGTCTCGGAAAAAACAAAAAGCAAGAAGTTACAGACAAAATAAATTAAATATATATATTTTATACATTTTCTTATTTAATTTAAGCTGGTAGCTTACTCCTCGTCCAGCTGTGACAGACTGTTGTCTCTGATTTAATCAGCGACCTAACATACAGAACGGTGGTCTGTGTGCCAGTTTTTGCCGGACAGATTTGCTCTACCAAGGGAGACATGTTATATAAATGGCTGCCCTTGATGTTTGGAATATTTTTATTATTTTTTATTATAATCTTATTTTCTTTTGTCTTGATATTTCAGTGCCAAACTTGACAGGGAGATAGAAGAAGAGAGAAAAAGAGAAATGGACATAATTAAAATGTGGAAGTAAAAGTTGTTTAGGCTGCCTAAATCACATCGGTATTCACAAAAACAATATAAACTACCACAGTACTACATGATAAATTAAGAAAATAGGATAATGATGAAAAAGTATCAGAATATTAGCCATGATACATTACCCTGAAATTGAACATTGCACCAAAAAATATAGTGTTTTTCTCTTTAAAATGCTTTCCTTTTCTGTTCACAGTTTTGTGGTTTGAGTTTAAGTTGGACAGTAAATTATCTTAGTTACTCCATCGGTCAATCAATTTTATTACAAATTAGACCAGCACTGCATATATTTCTCCATCCGACTTTTGACAGGTGTGACCATAGTTGCTTGGAGTGTGTGGGACCTGGAAGTAGAAACTGCAGCACCTGCATCAATGGTCACAATCTGGAGGCAGGAGCCTGTGTGGCCAGCACCATCTGCAAAGATGGTGAGTTGTCAGCTTTCTTATTTATTACATGGTATTTGTGTGTTTAGTATCTGCCATTCACAGGCAATATGTAGTGGTGATGCATGCTGGTATTATCTGCACTGAAGTTTCAATAAGAAGCTGGTTTATTTTGTTAATTCATTTGAAGAGCCTCAGGATGTTTAAAAAGTAATATTTTTACTAAAAGGTTAGATGCAAAATGCCAGAAATTATGAATAATTCTGAATAATCAAAGCTTTTTGAAAACCTCAGTGGTACAGAGTGAAATCAGACTGTGACCATTATACCTTTCTAGGAAAATCTAATTCTTTTTCAAATATTAACAAAATTACACTGCTCAAAAAAAAAAGGGAGCACTAAAATAACACATCCTAGATCTGAATGAATGAACTATTCTTATTTAACACTTTCTTTTTTACATAGTTTGAATGTGCTGACAGCAAAATCACACAAAAATTATCAATGGAAATCAAATTTATTAACCCGTGGAGGTCTGAAGGTCACACTCAAAATGAAAGTGGAAAAACACACTACAGGCTGATCCAACTTTGATGTAATGTCCTTAAAACAAAGTCAAAATGAGGCTCAGTAGTGTGTGTGGCCTCCACGTGCCTGTATGACCTCCCTACAACGCCTGGGCATGCTCCTTTTTATTGATTGATTTATTGTCAATCAGTGTTGCTTCCGAAGTGGACAGTTTGGTTTCACAGAAGTGTGATTGACTTGGAGTTACATTGTGCTTAAGTGTTCCCTTTACTTTTTTGAGCAGTGTAGATGCAAAAGGGAGTTTTATTAAGCAAAGCAAATAATTCTCCTGTGGCCTTTTTATATTAAGTATTTCTAGCTTTGCAACAACACCTTAAATTACTCACTGTTAAAGCTTTAAAGCACGGAGGCAGTCTGTCTTTTCTCTTGGCCTTTATGCTCCCTATGTACAGTGTAGTTCTTATTTGCCTTCTGCATACTACTACATTATTAAATCTTTTTGAGAATACACTCACACATTCCTGTCCTTTTAAATCTAATAAAAAGATGTTATTTCCCTGGTTTGTTCTCACTCTTCTCTGCCACTTCACGTTGGCCGAAAGGCCTCTTGATAACGTTTAGTTTCTCTTCAAACATTTTAACTTCCTTGACTATATCTTCTGATTTGTCTTTTAGTCTTTAGTTCTTTGCTTTATTTGCTGTTGCCTGTGCTTTGTGGGATGATCTTATTTTTTTCTGAAGCTGTGCATGCGCGATGCAATTGCTGCTTTAGCCAAAACCTTCTAGTTGACCTTCCATGGCCATGGGATGAGATAAAGCTCTGAGGACAGGAATATCTTCACTGAGTGACCTTTCTGTTGATAATGACTTTGCTTAAAGTGCACCATCAGTCTGTTTCCTACCTTAATTAACATGAGGTGCTATGTTGGTGATGGGTATATTGGCATTTGATAAATGAAACAAGTTATGTTCTGGACAGACTGGTGGTCCACTGTAAAGTTGTTGGATTTTTTATTTTTTATTTTCCTTTTATGCAAAATGAAACCAGGTTGTGAATTTAAAAAAAAATCTTAAATTTACTAACTGTGTGACATTTTTTCCCTTTCTCTGTTTTTTTTTTTCTTCTTCTTTTCCCGTTTTCTGACACGGATCAATCACTCCGCTGGACTGCAATTATTTTCCACCACGATGAACATCACCTGTGATTGGATCAAAAAACTCTTCTTGTCACCTGAACCCTCTCCTGACCAATCACGTGGTTCTGCCTGTCATTGAAATATTGCTATTGGTTCTCCTCTGTGTGTATGTGTGTGATTGTGTGTGGATGTTTGACACCTCCCCTCCTTCCAAACTGTCTTCTTCCTGCTCTGTGGAAAGCAAATGAAGAATCTTGGGCAGAAGGCAGTTTCTGCGTGCTTGTTAAAAAGAACAATCTTTGCCAGAGGAGAGTCCTGCAGCAACTGTGCTGCAGAACGTGCTCGCAAAAGGGGTGACGGGATGTAGTCACTGGGCGAAAAGGGAGTGCTGGAGAGGTGGGGGTGTGGGGGCACAGGGGGCACCCTTCCTTCTTAAAACCCCCCTGCCTGCACATTCACAGTCACATAATTTATAAGAGAATTTGTGCCTCTTAAAAGGACTGCATCGGAGGTGCGATGACAGGACTACAACAAACCTACCTTTTTCTGTACTGGGACACACACACACGTGTTCAGGGTGTAAAATGACTGGGACTTCAAGAACAAATGAGCAAATGAAAACAAACGTGAAACAAACAAAAGAATAAAAGTGTCGGTATTTTGTGACCAAAGCATTGATGCCAAAATAATTGAACCTTCTTTTGTGTTGCCAGTGTATGAAGCAAAGCTTAAAAACAGGAGCCACTCAGCCAGTGATTCTCTGAATACGTATGTGTGCATTTTTATTTTGGCTCCTCTTCCTCCTCTCTTTCCAGCGTTAATGATAAACAGATGGAAAGTGAACATACAGTAGGAAAGGCCACGTTTTCTGCCTGTAAATATACGTGAAAGGAAAAAATAATCTCACTCGGTAATGTGAAAATAATGCGTGTCTGGGCTGACTGGCTATTTGGGGAAAAGAA
This sequence comes from Rhadinocentrus ornatus, assembly GCA_037177495.1. Taxonomy (NCBI): domain Eukaryota; kingdom Metazoa; phylum Chordata; class Actinopteri; order Atheriniformes; family Melanotaeniidae; genus Rhadinocentrus; species Rhadinocentrus ornatus. The sequence goes on along the minus strand of JBAMHW010000012.1, from coordinate 16,022,966 downwards.
GACAAATTCACACTTTTTTATATAACACACACAGCACACAGATGTGTATATACCACACACACACACATGCACTTAATAGCATGAACACAGACACATAAATCCGCCACCACTTGAAGCTACAGACAAAATATTGTCACCGTTTGCCAAGACTGATGCACGTTACTGACCAGAATCACCTCATTTCATCTACTTAAAACACCCTGCCCTCTAAATAGTGAGTGTGTGTTTGTCTTTATTGGTGTGTTTGGAGAATGGCATTCTTGATGTAAGCCCAGACAGCATTGATTCATTCAAGAGGTACCACAGGACAAGTCGATAATCATTCCTTTCAGGACTTTCTGCAGGGAGTGAAGCTGCAGTGAGTGATAATAAATTTGTGGTACAAGGGATGTACCGATGTTAACTTTTCACATGTTGAAGATTCCTTATATAAAACTTTGGCCCAAACCTGAGTTTTAACTCCATCCATTACAGTGACTTAACAATTTAAAGCTTCTTTTTTTACTTTGTGGATAAAGAAATTAAAATATAAGTCAGACTTGTTACAGGGATCTGAACTTCCTCTATATGTTGATTTGATTTTCCCACATACCATTTATAACCCTGCAGAAAGGGAACTTTTGTCCAGTAATGATATTTTAATCTGTATCGGTGCATCCCTACATGTTACTGTTCTCAAATAAAATAGAGTTTTAGAAGTTTCTGCTCTGTGTTCCATGATTACAATCCACATCGACTAAATTTCTCCTTTACATATTGGACACAAGTTCAACAATGCACGGAAAATATTGTGTGTTTGTGTTTCATCTGCAGCTAAAGGTCACTGACAGACAGGAAGGCAGGCAGCAAGCGCATGTGGTGCAAATCAAGGCTAAAATGGAATTTTGGTTAAAATGAACATTTAAAAACACATTTTGCTATAATACTTTGTCAGTCAAGCTCAAGAAAAAAAAAAATGAACACAGCATTTGTTAATTTTTTTGTTTGAACTTATAGCCTCGCTGAACACCCAAAAGCTCAGAAATGCACATCATATTAACCCCACTGCTTTTATACAAAGAGGCCAAAAGACTTCAGATGCCTGTTGTTGTTTTTTTGGGTTGTTTTTTTTTTTGCTGTCTGTCTCTGGGCTTTACCCGATGTAGCTCAAACTTTTTTTTGGAGGTGCTGGCTTCTAATGAAAAATAGCAAAGGAAAAAGAAGAAAAAAGTTTGACTTGTATTTCGTGGTGGGTTCTCATGCCTGCAGCTTAAGCATTTACAGTATTAGATGAATTGTTGTACTGTCCACTGTTTGTTTCTTGATGATTTTTAATAAAGATTGATGAATCCCCTGTTTTGGTTAACAAAAACTTAATCTTGGTCATTGTTTAAGATGACTTGCATCTGTGCTGTAGTAGACACACGCACACACACACCCCTCGTATAAAAGGTGTTTTCATTGTGTATTTGTGGCATATCTGTGACAATGCATTATTAATGTTACTCAAAGTCCTAGTTTTGAAAATCTTTTTTTTTTTTACTTAAATGTTCTTATTAAAATGTTTTAATCTGTTCACATTTTTCTTGTCTCTTCAGTTCTCAATAATTACATTTGCAATGTATTAATCAGAATGATTTAAGCATTAGCATTTAAATTAAGTCCTTTCACTTTTCCTGTTTTCACCCTCTGCTGAGATATACAAACTCATGGGTTTTCCAGCACTTGACTGTAGTGATTAAACCCCAGGAAAAAGCATCTTAAAGGAGATGCAGCATGTGCAGTTAATGACAAGTAGAGGATATAAATGGATCAGCAATGCTAGGTGTTGAAGCATCATTATAGGTGCATTATAGGTTGATTTTACAAACTAGTTTACATTCATGAGGGGGACTTGAGTGAATTTAGGATTTGTTATAAGCTCTTCTAGTTTTTCAAAATCTACCCTTCATACAGCATCAGTTAATATATTACAAGTTGATTTATACATGTCAGATAAATACTACAAAGTCATTGTTGGTTTTCTTTTTTTATTTTTAAGTGACAAAAGTCATAGTAGTAGTGATATTCAATGATAACCCAACAGCATTGCTGGTAGTCCTCCCTCTGGTCACTATTTTAGGGGGGAGCTGTTTTGTTTGTAGGATGTGTTCTTTCCTGAATTTGAGTGAAAGAACATGGATTACATTATATGGGACACCTCCAAATCAATGGGACACAGGTCCCAAGTAGATGTGCTGCAATGCGTATATATATATATATATATCCAATAAGCCTCTGAGCCATTCCTGAATTGTTCTAGCATCAAGGCGAGCCACAGTTATATTTAGGGGTATGGGTTAAGTTAAAGGAGGATATGCATGAATGTATAAACCCAAAATTTCTCAGGTGAATATTATTTCCTAACATTATTCAATTCACCTGTTAATGTATAGTGATAACATTTATTCAGAGACTTGGGGTGCAGTGTAAGAAGTACATCAAGGATTACATGGGATGTCATTCTGCACACAAATATTGTATTCAGTTCTTTCAAATTTCAAACGTTTCTTTTTGCTTGATAACTCTCAGGTGAGGATTCAACTCCAGTTATTGAATGGGATGCAATGAATGTGAAATTTGGGCTGATAATGGTAAAGATAATTTGGCTAATGGCAAAATAATTGTTTTTGTCATGTTCTTTAATGAAAATTAAACAAATATACATAAAAAAAAATGGTTCATTTTACAAAATTTTATTAGGCTTTCACATAGAGGTTAGGTTGAAAAAAAGTTTTAAGACATTTTGGCCTGTTCAATCATTGCCAACTTAATAACTTCTCAGTGTTAATGGGACTAAACAAAACATCTTATCTTTGTGTTAGGCCAACATATCTATCCATCCTTACTGTTTAGCATCTAGTTGTGTTCAGTTATGTGAAGCCACTGAGGAATAGGGCTTTAACACCTACACAGCACACACGGTCAAAATTTATGTTGTTTATAAAGAGTTTATAAACTCAGGTAAAGAAATGGACTATTTCACATAAACCGTGTGGATAAAATTCTCCTGATGACCTGCACGGCCTAATAAAGTTATATTTCCCTGTTTTCTTGGACAGAGTATTTTTGGTTTCAGGAAAAGGAAAAGTCAGGGAATTGGGATTTTGAAAGGGTATTCCAGTGTGATAATTGGCAACACAATTCCCATTCCTGAAAAACGTGTCGTGTCCTTACAAGATCAGTCAAGTCCATAACAGAGTAAAACTTTTACTCCCCTGAGTGACAGCCTCTCGTTCTTATCTGCACCATTCTTCTCCTGTCTGGCAGTGGAAGTCCAAAGGGTCTGTTTCTGCTTAGTGGAGTTGTGTGGCTTTCCGTCCCCTGAGAACTTGGCTCTCTGGTTGTTTGTTGGCGTGAGTGAGGGGGAGACAAATAGAAAGACAGGGAGACAATTTGTGTGTGTGAGGAAGAGTGACAGCGTTTATTCGGAGACTGTTTGAATGGTTTCAGCTGAGCTCCGCTGAATGGGAAGCCACTGCCTGTTGTGTTTGTACACAAAGAAGCTCTTTTGTTTTTCAAAGGAACAATTAAGCTTTTCACTGAAAGCCAGAGCGCACAGACAACCTCACCACTGCCTTGAAGGATGCTCTCTCACACACACACGTACACACAGCTCCATCCTTATGCTTGAACCAGTGTCTGTCACCTTTGTCTAATACCAAAGTGGGATGGAAGACGGTGTTTATGCCTGCCATCCATCCATCCATCCATCCATCCATTCATTCATTTATTTTATTTTCTCTTACCCGGGGTTGGGTCGCAGGGGTATCTCCCAAGCAGGGAAGCCTAGACTTCCCTCTCCCTGGCCACTTCTTCAGCCTATCCGGGGTCTCCTCCCAGATGGACGTGCCGTAACACCTCACTATTTCAGAAGCGTTCAGGAGACATCCTGACCAGATGCTCATACCACCTTATCTGGCTCCTCTTGATGCTGAGGAGCAGCAGCTCTACTTTGAACCCCTCCATGATGATGACTGAGCTTACCCTATCTCTAAGAAAGAGCCTGACGATCCTGTGGAGGAAATTCATTTTGTCCGCTTGTTTTCACAGTCTTGTTCTTTCGGTCCCTACCAACATCTACTGATCATAGGTCCCATGCCTCACATTGAAATGTCCAGTCCAAAAGCACTATCCCTGATATCCATGCAATGCTGCACAGGCATGTCAGCCGAGACCTACAGCATCCAGAGCCTAATGAAAGATCTCATCCACCCCCGGAACAATGTTTATGCCTCTTTTGTTAAAGCTCCTTTCAGTGCAGTTAAGTGTAAAGCTGAAAGTTGAAGGGTTTTCAGAAACTTTTTTCTCTTAGTTCTCTCACAACAGTGGATAAGACGGCAAGATTGAAGCAAATTGTACTTACCCATTCCTGAAAATCTCATTTGGTAAACATCACTATTTTTAAATGACTTTAGCAATGTTTGTTTTATTGCTACTTGAAATGAGATAATGTTTTTGACCAGCTCGGTGACGCACCAATTACTCTACCAGGTGTTAAAGTTTCTGGTGCTCAAAACTAAATTTCCAGACTGCACTCTGCCTTCTGAAGCCTACGCACATTTTTAGCATTTTCAAACCAAGAGGATGTGACCATAATACTATTGGAGGGAAATTTTGAGGGAGAAAAAACCCCCAAAACAACTACCAATAAAAATGGTTTCAGGGACCCTCTTTCAAGGTTTTAATGTAGATAGATTTTTTAAAAATCTTTTTGTTGAAGTGCTAAATGTGTTTTTGAACCATCCATTCTTTAGGCTAAAATGGTTACAATGCACTGCTTAAAATATTAAACTTTCTACTTGCTAGAAACACAAATTTGCAGTCACAAAACACTGACAATTTGTATTTTTCTATATGTGAGCTCACAATGAGCAAACTAAACAAATCAAATCCAAATCATGTCTTTGTTTACTGTAAAAGCACATGCAAGTCTGAGGGAAACATATCTCTTAAATCTGTTTAGATTTCTTAAATTTATTTACACATAATATGAGAACAAGACAAAAAATAAGAAAAGATGTAGTTGTGCAAGAGATATCAGAAGCTAGAGGACAATGAGACAAGCTTCAATAAAGTGAAGACCATGGCAACAGTCTGTTAATTGGTTCAACTCAGAAACATCACAGCATGAAATCAGGTGGAAAAAAAAAAAGACGTGAACCTGCCAAAATGCCATATCTTTCAACAGGCAGCTGGTGATGTGATGTTCTTTACTATGGCTATATGTTTGCAGGGGAGTACGTGAGTAAGCATGGAGCGTGCCACCTGTGTGATGCTACCTGTATGCAGTGCATAGGTCCAGAGAGCGAGGATTGCAGAAGCTGCCCTGAAACAAGGTGACAACCACTGACTTGCAACTATGTTACAGATGGAAAATCCCAGCTCTCAACGCTGCAACAACCTTAACCATCAGGCTAACTTTGGATAATCCCACCTGCAGGTTCTTTGATGAAGGACGGTGTGTTATCCGCTGTCAGGCTGGTCGTTACGCCATGGAGGGACAGTGCCAGCTTTGTCACCACACCTGCCATGCATGTACTGATGAGGGACCGAACAAATGCACCAGCTGTGACACAGGTACACCGAACGTGGCATCAGTTAGTGTGGATTTTCCCCCCAAACACATAAAGCAGGAACACTTAGAGTATCTGAGCTGACTCAGGCAACATTTTCGGGTCCACTGGCATTCACTTAAAAATCCATTTATATAGCTTTGACTGTAATTAAGTGAAACTGTGCTTTTGGATCAAGCCAAGGCTCATTACTGTCAGACGCCACCACTCAATCTTATGAAAGTAAATGGATCGAATTAAGCAGTAATTCAGCTGTGACCTGTTGATAGATGTGTTGAAAAAAAGGAATCAGTCATTTATGTCTTGCATTATGAAGTAGTGATAACTGGATATCTCTCAGGATTTTAACTCAGTTACAGAGAAATCTGTGATGTATTTGATGCCCTGTTTAACTTTTTCAAAGGACGAAACACAGCCCCTGGTAAGTGTTGTGATCTTAGGATCCTGCAATCCAAAGTTCATAAAAATATCTCTTTTAACTTCATGCTATGATAACATCCTGACACCATTACAAGATAACAGCTGAAAAAACTGCAGACAGTATTTTGGCTAACAGAGTGAATATGTTTACACTTGGGAGATACTGTTGCACACCTAACTACACACACCTTTGGAGATACTAGACAGCCAAGAGAAAATTAAGACCAGATTTTCTCTTCACACACCAACATATGTGCACCCATACACACACACACAGACACACACACTCAAATACTCTGAATTAGCTGGAGGTTTGTCAAACTATGTTTACAAATGTGGTTCCATTTACTTGCAGCTCTGTCTGAAGCTCAGTGAGACATAACAATAATAACCTGAATAGACCCTCACTGTCATGACACTGACACACACACACACCCACACACACACCCACCCACCCCCACACACACACAAGGTACTGCTACATACTGAGCTGCCAATTGGTAATTTAACCGTTGATAGCAATGCTTTGCCCTCCTGATGCCATGCAAAGAGAAAAGGGAAGATGGAAGCATGACAGTGAACAAAGAGAGGTGAAACAAAAAAAGATACGGTAAATCAAAAAGATTTTAAACGTGTCAAAATACTGGGACACAGATCCAGGCAGGTATGAAATTGAAGTCACGCAGATTAATATAGACCCTTTTGTTTAATGTCTGTGAAAACTAAACCTCCAACTGTGAAATAAAACTCCAGTAAAAAAGTTAATGTAATTCAATTTTTTTTAATCGTGAAAAGCAAATAAGCCAAATCCTTTGTTATTAAATTTCCAGTATACATTACATTTTTTTTTAACAAATTAAGCAATCATGTCAAGAAAGAATACAGCTTGAATTTTAATTTTTAAAATTCAAAAAGTCACTTCTATGTTACTGACATCAATACCCTAAACTAAATGAAAGAAAGAGAAAAAAAAGAAATATGTGTTTTTGATTACTCAAAAATAGTCATGTCATGTCATTATCTGTACCGCTTATTCCTATTATGGGTCGCAGGGTGAGCTGGAGCCTATCCCAACAGTGTTTCAGGTGAAAGGCAGGGTACACCCTGGACAGGTCACCAGTCCATCGCAGGGCCAACATATATAGGGACAT
>JBAMHW010000012.1:16000604-16015701 GCA_037177495.1 Rhadinocentrus ornatus | reverse complement strand
CAAACTCCACACAGAAAGGCCACCAGCCCCCTACATTCGAACCTCCCCCAGCCAAGGCTCGAACCAGCGACCTTCTTCCTGTGAGACTGCGGTGCTAACCACCACACCACTACTTAAAAATAGAGGGCTCAAAAATTCCACAGTTTGGTACAACCAGAAGAGGATTTTTTGTTTAGCCATCACACACACAGGAATTTGAACTTTACAATGAAACCATCTAAAATCCTGAATACAAGATTCAGTTTTGAAAGGCTTTTTGGGCTTCCACACACTTATTTATTGTATATTTTATGGCATTATTTCATTCTGATTATGTGTTGCACTTTGTGAACATTGTATTTCCAACTGCACACGAGTGACTGTGCCAGATATTCTTGCAGTTAACCACCCAGACAGAGGCTTTCTGAAACCTGTTTGGTCTTAAGCCTCGTGCATGACTTTCTGTCTGCATACCTGTGTTGTGCATCAGCACTCACTTTTCTTCACTTCAAAGCTCTCTTTTCTAATTTGTTTTTCTACTCAGATAGGTTTGGTGTGACCAGATACCTCTTTCAGAGTCAGTGTCGAGAAGTCTGTCCCGAGGGGTTCTTCCACTCTGCAAGGATGCGGTGTGAACCCTGTCCTGAAGAATGCATCATTTGTGCTGCTGCTGATCGCTGTCTCAACTGTGGGCCAGGGCATAAACTCAGAAATGGCCATTGCTTCCTACTGGAGTGCAGCAAAGGTGAGGATTGCTGCACAAGTTACATGACCATTGATTGATGATGACATTTTCTGGATAGTTTCAACAGAAGTCACTTAATAAACAAATACCAGTGAATAGCAACGATGGCACTTTGTTCCTAGGGGTTAGTTTTATTCCACAACAAATGCAATGTTCTTAGTCAATCCAAAATTAACCTAAATCTTGAACATATGTTTACAAAGAAAAAAGTGAGTTTTATCGTTCCCATCTTTACAAGTAAAAATCTGCTGTTTTCCTAAAAAGACAAAACTGAAATGTTTAAATGGAGGTGATTGTTCCCAAACTGTCACCAAACATTACACTATTTCCTTTCCTCAATACTCAGTGACTGGTTCATTTCTTTATCCATTTGTGTTCTTTAAGCTTGTGTTTTAATTACTTGACATGTGTTATGTACAGTATTAAATTCTCAACAGGGTGTAAATCATGAAAACTTGTTTTGAAATTGTTTCCCTGAAAACAAAAACATCATAATTTGAACAACTGCATTACATAGTGTATATTATTTTTGCTTAGTAATTCATGAAACAAAGACACTAAAACAGTTACACATGTCTTTATTATGTTTATCTATATAGACTGCCTGGTTTGGATGTATTCTTGCTTCTTTCTGTTGTTAATGGATTATTATTATTTTTTTTTTTTATCATCAGAGACTCTTTGAATGACAAGCACATTGCATTTTAGCCAAAAGAAGGATTTAGAGTTGGAATGTTTTGAGCGAGATATTCTTTTAGGTTTCTTTTTCTTTTAAAAAAAAATATCTATTATATTTTCATTTTGTTATACTGCACAATGCACAATATTTTATTTTATTTTATTTTTGATGAAATAGAAAGGTGGAATTTCTTTTACATGTAAATACAACACAAAGGTGATTTTTTTTAAACGTTTGCATAAAAGGAAACAAAAAGGCTTTAGAATGGAAGATTTATTTGCATGCAACTTTCTCAATGTCCAACAGATAACTTTAAATATGTGGTGTTGGATTTAATTTATGCTTCTTTTGAACCAAATGTTTGTTGGTGGTGATAGGTCTGGACTGCAGGCAAAGTCATGCTGTTGCTGTAGATGAAATATGTGGTTTAGCAAAGTCTTGAACAACACTGTTGCCTGAGTTAGTATCTAATAAAATATCACTTAAATCTCTTAGAAGATGTGATTCTTTACCATGTGGAGGTTTAAAACCAGACTGGAAAATCTCTAGAATATTGTGCTCCTTTAGAAAGGCCTGTAGTTGAGTATAAAGTATCTTATCCAGAACTCCAGAGAAAAGGCAATTTGGAAATGGACTTGCAATTGTACACACAGAGGGATCTAGATCAGGTTTTTTGACCAGTGGTTGAACAGCATGTTTTAAATTTCCTGGGATAACACCAGAAGCCAAACTGCTCTTTCACTTTGTTTGGCCCTTAAATGCTAAACTGGCTCAAGCTGATCAGAGACAACAGAGCAGGTGACAGTAACTGATGGATCAAAACCAGGCAGCTCCAGGCATCTGAGCCCTGGTGAGAGTGACTTTGTCACTAAAATAATGAAGAAAGCTTTCACATACAGCAGGGGCCTCCATTAAGTGTTGGGTTTTAAGAACACAGTGCGAGATTTAATTTTATTACAGGCCAGAGCATTACAAATATAACAGACATCTGGTCAGAGAACATAGTATCCCCAATTACTAGATTAAAAACAGATAAACCATAGATTTTTATTCTAAATTGAATACATAGTTTGTTGACACGGTTTTACAGATCACTGAACATCTGTTAATCCTTATTTCTGAGTGACTCTGCCTCTTAAAGGTCCTCATTTATACCCTATCATGTTACTAATCTGTTGCCAATTAACCTAATTATCTACAGCATATTCCTCCAGCTAATTCTTTTAGTAGTGCTTACCTTATCAACATTTTGTTGCCTCATCACAAACTTTTCTTCTTGAATAAACCTCACGTTTAACAATTTGATTATCAGTGTTAAGCAGTTGACATTTACTCCAGGGAACATGTTTTTTTTTTCTTTTTCTTTTTCTTTTTACTCATCAGTGATTTTATTTTTAATCAGATGAAATTTCAGATGAGGAGAATAAGGTCTGTCTTCCCTGTGATGAAGGCTGTGAGAAATGCAAACATGGTAAGTGGATAGTTTCTTATCTTATTTCTTGATCAACCAAACAGCGGAAACAAAACCAAGTTCACCCGAACTTTAGAAACGGATTTAATCACATAGCACACCGCGATCAATAAAAATAGCATTGTTCTCGGGTTGGATACATTTAGGAAAGCCTGTGATCAAAACACAAAATTTGTTGCACTAAATGCATTTGACAATGTAATTGTATATTGATAAAGTTGCCACTGATTGTTGTAGCACCTCATGCTTTGTTGAATATTCTGTTACTGCACAGAAATATATAAACTCGAACTGAGTTTAGTTATGAAAACATAAGTTTGTTCTGTAGTTGGTGAAGATTGTGTTGTATACAGTAAAACAAGATGTAGCATAGTTTTTTCTCACATATTGTAAAATTTTAGTAAAGCACACAGCATAAGCTTCCTTTTACAGTAAATTTGATTCCATGTGCTCTCACAACTCCATCTCAATACTCAGTAAGCCACATAAAGATGAAAGGACTTCCTTCTCTTAGAGATGATTATCACATACCAATGAAAGTTGTTATTGTGAAGTGAACTAGTCTGAGGTGGAGATGGGCTGTTATTATGTAATTATGCTCTCTGGCTGGAAGATTTTTCTTCAGTCTTGCTCAGAGCCCAGCCTTCCTGCCACCCAGCCACAATTCTGAATACTAAACAAGTCAGTCAGCAGATGAGAGATTTAAGATGATGGGCAGTCTGAAATGATGCTTCAGGCTTAAATGAGTATGAAAGAGTGGGTGTCTAAAGCTAGCGTCTGGTTTGCATGCTTAAACTAAGTTTTGCCATGTGATTGTAAACTTTTGACTGGTAAAATTTGCAGCATTCCAGGTTGTTTTGGTTCACCCACACCTTTCTTTTTGGGTGTATTCGGATATAGGTGTAGGTCTTGAACAGAATTAGGGACATATATACTTTAGGATTAAGACATGCACTGTTAGATACCTGAACAGGATTTTTAATGATTCCAATGGAAATGGACAAAAGCAACTATAGACATTAGCTAAATTAATCATTGCATGTATGTTTTTTTTTTTTGTTTTAGTTTTATATATATATATATTTTTATTTTTAAATTTAAAATTTTTTTTATTTATTTATTTTTTTGGGGGGGTTGCAAAAAGTTAATTTGCTGTTTGGTAAGTTTGTCAGGAGCTGTTGTCTGAGATCTTATCAGTAATTTCGCCAGCTTGACAATCTGTGATGAAATGCAACAGCTTCATGTGCATCTTATCATCAAAGTAATTTCAACTTTTCTTTTAACTCATCAGCAGGTGTCTGGTCTTTGATCTTCCAACACATGTAATTTTTTTATCAGCTAGAGGTTGATAAACATTCCATACCTGGATTAGACATGTTTCTGTGTGTAATTCATGGAATAGTATTGATCTACATGTCTTGTGTAGCCCAATGATTAGAGCTTTCTCAAGCTGGTGAAACAATCATATGATATCTTTTTATATGGAATTGAAGATCTTATTCTGGTCTGCTATTGCTTGGGACATGTGACCATAAAGGAATCAAATAAAAACCTGAATCCTTGTCACCTCATACAGTAAAAATGAGATCCAGCAGCTCTGTTTGGAGCATTTTACTAGCATTTGGCTTCACCATTTCCCCTTAGAATGAAAAGTATGAAGGTGTTCAGTTATCACCTTTTCTCATGTGACTAAACATTTTGCCATTTAAAAAAAGGCCCCCATCCATAGGGCAAAAGAGGTCACTGTTTGGTTAGATGAGTGTGAAAAGGATGCAAATCAGTCTTTAAGATCATCAAGTCCAAACCCAGCTTTTTACCAGTGGGAGATTTTGGACGAACATGTAAAATAGCACTCTACGATCATTAAAACACCAATTGAAATAATATCTTTTGGAAGAATGGTGTTTCAGCCCTCCAGCAGAGTTCCCCAGACTTGTAGGATGAATGCCAAGTAAAATTTAAGCTGTTCTGGCTGCATGTGGAGGCCCAGCACATTACTGAGGCACTTGATGTTGTTGCTGCCTTTTATCAATCCAACTGTAAATTCCTCACACTCTAACTTCATTTTCTTGCATTTTATCTTATTTTACCTTAGGTTTTTGTCTTTATTTAGGATCTTTTCTTTCTTTCTTTTATTTAATTTGTTTTACTGATTCTTCTGCACCCCACTGTAATGATTTTAATGTACATGAAATGTGCTATACAAATAAATCTGCCATTTTTCATTTAATTTGTCATCTATCACCTATCACAACTCTTGACTATGCAACTTATTTGCTTTTGGTAGGACTTGTCACCTTTAAGCTTGACTGTGTGAATATTTGCATTTCCTGGCATGATATTTAGCTTGTGATACAGATACTGTAAATATGCAAATGCTTGCACATTCCACAAGTGAATACTTCAGGATGTGTATGCCAGCTAAAATCTCCCTCCTCCGGCTTGCACAGTTAATATTTATGCGGAGGCTATTTTCTCTCTACCATGGACACGGCCTGGAGGCATGATTTCCGGCTCCTCTTTTGCGCTCTCTTCTTCGATGCCTCTGTCCCTCCCGCCTTTCCTTTCTCCCAGTTTCTCTGTGTGTGAGTAATTGCTTTCACAGGTAGTGGCTTGTCGACTGCATTGAAGCGCAAACCAGTGCAGTGTTAAGTTGTGGTGCTGGAAGGAGACAGCAAGAGGAATGGGGTATGGGGGTCGATGGAGGCTTTTCTGGAGAGGATGAATGTCCCAAGGGAAAGTCTGCAGAGGCGTCTTCTTAAGCCATCCTTTACCTCCTGTCTGATTCTTTATTTCTTTCCCTCTTGCCACGCTGCTTGCTCTCTCTGTCCTTGGAGATATTTTGACATTGTTGGACAAAGGGATGACAGCGTGGCTCTTCTTGAGTTACCAGTTGGATGGTTTTGATTGACAGTGGGAATTAATTAGTTTGAAGGAAAATTAGCTTCCTCCTTCAGTGTGTTTATAAAAACAGCCACACACTCACCTGAATTACTTTTAAGTTTCCACTGTGATGTTAATTTGGAATATAACAAAGAAATAAACACAACAAAATGTTTATTCAAGCATTCACATTGACTTGATTTTGTTTTGAGCAAAAGTAAGCCTGCAGTTTAAGCACAATGAACAGCTCAAAGACAACAATAGCACCATCAGACCTGTTTTAGAGAAGAGAGGCTTCCAGATACTAACAGAAATGGCCCAAAAGACTGACTTAATTTCTTTTAGGGGCCTCTTGGTTAGAAGTCTTAGTTCTGTACTGATCACACTCAGCTAATGTTTGATCTAAGCATAGCAGCATATTTTATTATGAACTGAACAAAATTCATGTGTGTTGTTAGAGTGCCTCCTGCTGGTATACACAATGATTTCTTTTACTATTTCTGTTTTTAACAGAGGATTCAAATGATCAGGAGCAGAAAACTGTCTGCCTTAAATGTGAAGCTGGTTACTATCAGTAAGTGTCCTTAGATGACATAAATGTTTTTTCACCCTACAATAAGTCTTCATATTGATGCTTTTCTGTCTCTCCGCTAGGTTTGGCACTGACTGCCATCAGTTCTGTCCAGATAGGACCTACGACATGAAGGACAGCATGGTGTGTGCTCCATGTGAAAACAAGCATTGTGCAATCTGTGACCAGTCCCAGTGCCACTGGTGTATTGAGGGATTCTATGTAAATGGTAATATCTGAAGTGTTGACATCTTTAGACTGAGATGTGCTGAAAATATCAGATAGCAAATTCACATAAATGCAAAATGGGACACTATATTTTCTAGGTATGTTTGACACAACGGTGCATTGTATCTTCAGATACTGTAACTTTACAAGAAAGAGCAGTTTCACTGTTCTGCTTTCAGATAGTTTTTAATGTCTTGAAAGTGTGTCACAGTGAAAGTCTCAATTTACTGGCTTTTAGAGAACAAGCAAAAAAAAAAGACATTCTTTTGTTATGGAAAAAAGGGGAAACTACAGAGGAAATTGTGCTGCCTTTTTGTGTGTCCAGATGGAGAGTGTGTTGATCATTGTGAGGAAGGTTTCTTTGTGGACGAAATGAACCAGGAGTGTGAGCCGTGTCACCGCAACTGTCGCACCTGTGGAGGGCCCCGATATGACGACTGTGACACCTGCGAGGACGGATTCAGACTGAGTAACGGGGAGTGCCTAGAGGGCAGACAGCTCACTGCTTGTCCCGAGAAACAATTCAGAAACCGTATGGCATATGCTAATTACATCTTAGTACTAAAAGCCTCTAATGGTTTTTTGGGAAATAAATACATTTAATCTCTAAACTATAAAATAAATAAGTCTCTACTACTTTAAAATTAACTTTTTAGAGCTTTTCTCACTTAACTACAAGCTGAAATGAAAGTGGAAATCCTGCTTTTTATGCTGTTAAATGCATCTGCTGTTAAAATAACACTCTTTAATTTTATTTTCTCCTCACATGCTTTTTCTGTCATTTCTTATATTCTTGACTCACTGTTTGTCCTTCTTCCTGTTTTCTTTTTGCCATCAGGTCAGGATGAATGTGAGCTGTGCCACTCATCCTGTAAGACATGCTTTGATGCAGGGAAGGAAGACTGCATAAGCTGCCACACAGGTACGCTTACAGTATGTGCTGCGTTGGAAACAAGAAAGTGTTTAGTCTTGTCATAATTTGCCAGAACAGATTCCATCAAAGTTAACATGTTTTCATCAGGTGGTGGTGTGATAAAGCTTGGCATCAACCTTGATTGCAAGTCATGACATGCTTTGTGGAACAATAAAAAATAAAGACCTCCAGTATGCCCCCAAGATGTTGACTGCTGACAATTTTTCATATTTCGTTGATTCAGTGATGTTATTAGATTTATTTTTTCTTTAGGAAATTTTTTGACAACTCGTCAGACTTGTGTGTCTCACTGTCCATCTGGGATGTTTGGTAACATGACATCTGGCAAGTGTGAGGAGTGCGTGACGGGGTGTGTCGCATGCCAGGACCCCAAAGTGTGCCAGAGATGTCGGCCAGGACTTTATCTTCAGCACGGCGACTGTGTGCTGGAATGTCAGAGGTGCATTTCCTGTTGTTCACTACTTGATTTACAGATAAACATGCACCATACAGCAGCAAAAAATCACCTCTTTTCTTTTTTCCAAAGAGGGTTTCCGCAAAATGATGAATGCTACCCATGTGCCCCAGAGTGTGGATCCTGTAAGGAAAGACCTTCCTACTGTCTAAGTTGTGAGAAGCAGTTGTTTTTGCTGATGAACCACTCCTGCGTGCCCCACTGTCCAGAAGGCTTCTACGTCAACAACACAGAATGCCGTCGTTGCTCAGATCAGTGTAGAGAATGCAATCAGGACGGCCTGTGTAAAAGTATGTGCGCTCAGTGGAGCAGTGAATGGAAGCATGGAAGATGTGGAGAAGATGATTAAAGATGCTGATTTGATATTAGATTTAAAATTTAATTATCTGCAAAGATTGAGGAAAATGACTGGAGCACTTAAAAATAAACCCATCAATTGGTCAGGATTACAGCAGTTTAAGTTGTGGTACTATTGAGTAATGAATAAAACCTGTGTATTGTAGACATATACAAGTGCAGGGCCAGGATGAAAAAGCACAGGTCACCCCTAAAATCTGACTGACCCCCAGGTGCCACCCCATTTTACCTGGGTAAACCTCCATGTAATGTACTTGTGCATCATCTCACTAACTGCCTACATTAGTGATAATTGTTTATCCAAACTGTTTACATTTATGAAGTGGATTTAGACATCATGAAACCACCACATATGACCACTATGCAAAGTTCAACGGCAAATAATGCTGAAAAAACACAGAAAACTCATTTGGCTCAAAGCAAGTTTTTTTCATTATCCAAAATGATTATAAAAAACAAACAAACCCAACAACAACAACAACAACAAAAAAAAATCAACAAAAAAACCCACCATTGACTGTTTTTACTAATTTTTCTTTTCTCTATAGATGACCACTTTAGTTATAATAGGTTAATTATTTCCTAAAGTCTAGATCCTACACTTTTAAATAAGTAATTAAGTGAATAAATAAATACATAAATAAGTCTAATTTACACTTGCCACCCTTTTCCCAGTCTCCTGCCTGGCCCACCCACTACATTTTTTTAAGACCTGCCCATAGTAAATAATTAGGATTTGATTTTGTATAATAACACCAGCTTTTCATACTTATTAAATTGGGAATAAGTTGCGATATTATTTTTTACTTAAAACATTGGCTGAATGAGCAAAATTCCACATTTCTTGGAGTAAGTTAAGGGTTTACAATAAAATTGAACATAAATTATTCTTTGTCGCGGCATTGTATTACAGAAGTAAATATATTTTACAAATGAATCTGCAGATCTGTACAGCCCTTAAACGTTTTTTTATATAGCACATTGTTTTAAATGTGCTATATAAATAAACTTGACTTTGACTGTCATTACGCTGCCATCTGCTGGAATCATCTAACAATCAAACTCTGCTTTGCTTCAGCTAAAGATCATTTATTCAAAATATTACTTTAACATGTTCCTTGATTGTTTTTGTTAATTTTTAAACATTTTTTGTGACATTGATACTGCTTATATGAAATTCATTTTAAATTATTTTGTAATGTATGTGTTTTACTTAATGAACTTTATGTAAGTACTCTAAATGGATTTGATATATAAAAAATATGCTATATAAAAAACTTGCTTTGCCTAGAAAAATATTTGAGGACAAAATATTAATTTATGAGAGATGCTACAGAAGGTTTGGTTGAGTGTATAATCCCTTGTGGGATCATTTCTGGGGTGGAAAAAAAAGCTGACACAACTAGCTGAAAACAAGAATGGCAATGTTTCAAGCTCTAACACTCAGTCTTCAGTCTAAAGAAAGAAATTTAATGAAATTTATGCCCCCCCATAACTGATAACACCACTAAAACCTAAAACAGTAAAAAAAAAAAAAATACATTACCAAATTAAATATGCATGGTGTTTAATAAGGTTAGAAAATGTAAGAAAATTAAAATCTAATTATGTCAATAAATTGACCTACAAAAATGACTAAGTAAAAAAGTAAATCTACCATGATGAATGACTATTATTTTAGATTTCTGCTTTATAGAATCATGATTCAACTGAATGAATAAACTAATGAATGAAAGAATAAAAGGATATTTACCCTTAAAATGGTTAAAAAGCTTTAGCGACATTAAGATAATTTATTGTCATTTGAAGTTTACAAGTTTACAAAACTTTGATAACTTTGTGCTAATAATATTTGTAATTATGAACCTACAGTAGATATCAGTACATTATAACTAACATTAGACTTCTTTTATTGCATATTATGTTCTTCTGTCTTCCAGAATGTGCAGATTACTACTTCCTCCATGAGGATAAGTGTGTGGGTGAATGTCCTGAAGGATACTTTAGCAGTGAGAAACAACACGAATGTTTGCAATGTCATGCTGATTGTGCCTCATGCGATGGAGCAGACATTGACGACTGTATTGTCTGTCGCAACCCGAAAGCTGTCCGTTACAATGGAGAGTGTCTGTCTGCATGTCCGAATAACACTTACTATGATAAGAATACAAATGAATGCAGAGGTAGGGAAGTTGGAAACTGACCATCCAATAATAATCATAACGAATGTAAAGCTTTAAAAACTTCAAAACTTTTCTACTTAATGTCCAGTTTGAATCGCCATGTTAAATGTTTAATTTTACTTTATTTTTTTTTCATAGAGTGTGACAAGTTTTGTCTGACCTGCTCAGGCCATGGACCCTCAAACTGCCTTAGTTGTGATTTCAACAGACGGATAGATGCCACTGGACACTGTGTGTGGTACAGTGAGTGCTCCCCAGACTCATACATGGACCAGAAACGGGAATGCCAGCCATGTCACATGTTCTGTGATAGCTGTTCTGGTCCAGGAGATAACCACTGTCTCAGCTGCAATGGGACACACTTCCTACTGAGTAAGTCTTAAGTTCCTGAAATGTTACAAGTGTGCATTCCTGTGTGCTTCCTGTTTACTATAAAGGTCTTGACATTATGTCTGTGTCCATCAGACCACACCTGTGTGGAAAAGTGTCCTCTGGGTTACTATGATGGGGACAAAGAGCGTGTGTGTGAGCGCTGCCACGTCAGCTGTGAATCTTGTGTTTTGAATCTCGGCCATCACAGAGTAGAGTGTCTCACCTGTAAACCAGGATTTTTTAAGCATGGCAGCAGCTGTGTTGAAACCTGTCCATTGAGGTTAGAAGACACACAGCAGACCAAAGAAAGCCTCTCCACTTGTCTAGTGGTGCCTATCAACTAAACAGACACTCTCCCTTTTTTTCAGTTACTTTGGTAACATGACCGCCATGGTTTGTGAGAGATGTGACCCCTCCTGCACCCAGTGTTCAGGTGGTGGTAACAGAAAATGTCTGAGCTGTCGGGAAAGTTACATCTACATGAGGCCCTGGGGACAATGCCTGAAGAACTGCCCTGCAGGCTACTATAAAGTCAAGAAATCCCCAACCTGTGAAAAGTGTCACCCAACCTGCAAAACCTGCAGCGGTAAAGAAAGCCAGTTATAGCTTATTACTACTTTGTTTGTTGTGGCGTGAGTGGCGAGAAGTTAAAACAAGTTTGTAAATCAAACAACTACCACAAGATGGAGTCAACTTCTCTCTAGTAAAGTACCTCTGCATTAGGCATCTTTTTAAACTGTAACAGTGAATGCTGCTTATAAATGTAGTGCAGTGGTTCCCAAAGTGGGGGGGGGGGACTAGGCAACTAGGCTACATAATACTTACAGTTCTTACACTGCTAGCAAAACATTGACAAATTTGTGAAAATACCAATGGGCAAAAGATGATAAATCAACAACAAATATTTCAAGTACCAAAAAACAAATATAATATTATATATATATATATATATATATATAATATTGTTGTCGATGAAAGGGGGCCCCACAGAAAAAGTTTGGCACATGTATGAAGTAATGCATTTCTAATGGGCTTTTGGCTGTGGTTTTCATGTGCAAAATGTAGTTCAGTCACACAGTGCTTTGTGTTATATCATTTTCCTTACAGGTGGGGGTGCTTTGGCTTGTCTGTCCTGTTATGACAACTTCCACTTCATGAGTGGCATTTGTGACAACCCTTGTTTTGTAGGCTTCTATCCAGAAACTGAGGTTAAGAAACTTGTCTGTTACTTGATTTGCAGTGGTTTTGAGCATATTAACGTAATTTTTAACATTTGACCCATAAATGAATGAAAAACATGTCAAAGAATAAGTACAGCTGCAGTTTGGCTGGCAAGAGTATCTTCAAGTGTTTATAGGGAGAGTTACAGGCTCATGTGTATCCTTTCATTGCCCCAGAGTTCAAACAGTGATAAACCAAACTGCAAACCATGTGACTCATCTTGTGAAGGCTGCCATGGCCCCAGCAAGTGGGACTGCACATTGTGTGTTCCAAGCCATATCTTGTCTGATGATGGCCGATGCTTGACTTGCTGTGGAAATCAGACATTACGAAATGATAAGCCAATACCCTGGGAGTGCTGTGACTGCAAATCATCAGGAGGTAAATAGGACCTCTGTAGCACTCTCTTTATATATGCTACTTATTTGTCTATTATTTCATTTATCCAACTGATACATTTCCAAAGGACACAAGTTTCATTTGATGCTAAATTTTCCAAACTCCAAGCTCTAAAGTTGGCCACTGGCACCATAGACAATGACAGCAATTCATTCATTTACTCATGACAGGCAGGGATTTTATCATAAACAAAATCATCAGAAACATTATCCCACATTATCATGCAGTCTACAACAAAAAGGCCAGGAAGTGTTAGTATATTAGGGTACCTTTAGAAAGATATTCAAATAGAACAGAATATTGAATAGTAAACATTTACACAAGTAAACATGTAAACAAGTATGAACAACGATAAAACAAAGGATTTGATCAAATTAACAACTGGTACAGTCGGTGGTATTAGTTGCATTCCACTTACGGGAAAGTCCTACTGTGATGCACACTGGATCATTGCCAAGGTTTATTGAAATACCTAAGTGACCTTGGCTATGATGATTTTATGATGATTGTGACAAGTTGAAAAGTTGAAATTTCTGGTGTCACACACACCCTTATGCCATCATAGGCAACGGTGGGGCTACAAAGACTTTGTTCAAATTCAGTTAAATAGAGAAATAAATAATTTTTTTCCCCATGCATTTATACACGTATTTCAGTGTTTTATTTATTTCTACATTTTTTCGTGGATTTCTTTGTTATATGGTAATAAGGTGGGCATTTCTGAACTGTTTAGAAAAGCAGGATTGGTCACATGCAAGAACCAGGTAGCATTTATTTCTGCTTACTGCTAAATGAGTGTGTTGTAAGTGCAAAATATGTCAAAAGCATAAAGAACACAAAGGGCGTGGCATGGAGATTGATTCAGGCACACTAAACAATGGGCTACTGGGGTTAGGATAAGTTTGTCAGATGCAACATCACTTCCCCATGTAACCTATAGTCTGTTCCTTCTTTCCAGCGGGGTGCATCCTTGGTGTCAATTTTGCGATGGTGCCAGCTGCCAATTTAGGCAGCACACCTAAGCTCTTTGTCACAGTTTGTGTTCTGGTCATCCTCTTTCTGGGTGGAGGGATCTTCGTCTTCCTCAGTGCTCGATCTAAGAAGCTCGCGGTCACACCCAAAACAAGAGCTGGGGGATACGAGAAACTGGACACCAGTGGAGGACAAGTGCCACAACTCACCACCTGTTCATTTGAGACGTACAGTGACAAAATTGTTGAATGTGAAGATGATGAAGAAGCAGATGATGATGAAGATATTGTGTACATGACAAAAGACGGAACGGTGTATCGTAAATTTAGATATGGACTACTGGATACCGATGACATGGAGCTGGAGTATGATGATGAGAGCTACTAGTATAGATAAAAAGAAAAGCTGAAGTGGACAGAAACCCTTCTTTACATTTCTGCAGTTTAAATTTAAATGAACATTTTGTTTGGAAACAGCACATCTGTGTTATTAACCCAGATCTTTATCTATGCCCTTTTTTTTAGCATTTAAAATTGTTATCACATTTCTAGATTGAGCAGGGAAATATGTATTTATTTAAGAATTATGAAAATAACACTTTGTCTTAAAACTCTTTAACCTTATTATAACAGTCATGGAGATAATTATCTGTACACACTCACTTTTAGCCATATTTACAGTGTTTTCTGTTTGTATTACATCAGAGCATTAGATGCACACTGTTCAACCCCAGTTGTGACAACGCTACAGTTAGTAGCCAGACCTGTTTGCTGGAATAACTGTAAGCCTTCTTTCATCTGCAACAAAAAGTTGGGAAATATTTCTTGCGTTATCTTTTTTATTCTGTGGAACTTGAAACAAAACAGTTGAACTTTAAGGTCACTGTGAAGCTTGCAGTTTTTTATGTCCTTCCATAAATTTGATTTGAAACATCACCAGTTTTTAATGTGTTTTAAAGTAAATGTTTTGGGCCTATTAAAACATAATGTATGAGACAATTACATACATTTGTCAATTTATTTGTTGAGCAAAATGATTAAATGTGTAATATTTTTCAGTATCAAAAGTCTGTGAGCCTTTGCTGTTAATACAGTTAATTGTCCAACGCTACCGTCATCAGCTGTGGCAGGCTTAACATGGGAGATGACTCTTGTTTGTTAATTTTCTATAACACAACTTAGCATAATCAGTTTAAATAATATTCAACATATGAATGGAAATCGCAGAAAACAGAGAAAAACAGGATGCATGACTCATTTCATAGCTGTCATTAACATAAAATAACTTGCATTCACTACCAGTCAAAAGTTTGGACACGTTTTCCCATTAGATTCAGTGAGTAAGTGTGTCCGAAGTCTTGACTGGTACTGTATATGGCCCTTACATTTTCTGACAGCCTATGGTGTTGGTAAAATTCAACAAAAGTTCTTTTAGATTTAAACTTGGCCGTTCATATGACATGTAACCTATGACTGTGATATCAGCTGCTAATTAATTTAACTGATTTGTGTGATTGCAAAAACTGGCCTACACTTTTTTCAACTTATTCTAACTCTAAATGATAGTTTTTCCTTTTTTGTGGGGGGGGGGGGGGGGGGGGGGGGGGGGGGGGGGGGGGGGGGGGGGGGGGGGGGGGGGGGGGGGGGGGG
>JBAMHW010000012.1:15983705-15999596 GCA_037177495.1 Rhadinocentrus ornatus | reverse complement strand
GAGCAGACACATGCACATTTGTGGCCTGCTGGAGGTCATTTTGCAGGGCTCTGGCAGTGCTCCTCCTTGCACAAAGGCAGAGGTAGCAGTCCCGCTGCTGGGTTATTGCCCTCCTCCATATCTCCTGGTAGTGCCTCCATGCTCTGGACATTACGCTAACAGACAGCAAACCTTCTTGCCACAGCTCGCATTGATGTGCCATCCTGGATGAGCTGCACTACCTGAGCCAAGAGATCCCTTTATTTTTTTGAGCAGTGTATATTAATGCAGGTAGGAAGATTTGAAAGGGGAATGTTAAATGATCATAGTATGCTACTGGCCAACAGTCAAAGCACATGAAAATATCTTTCTGTGGCTCCTCTATATTTATTCATTTTATTTGTATTACCTTCATATTTAAAAGATGTAAAAGAACATACAAATGCATTTAATCAACATTTTATTTGATAAAATAATGTAGAACACATTGATGACAACATGGAGGTGAATGTTTCAGTCCATGTGCAGTAACCCAGGTCCCTGTGTAAACTACAGTAAACTTTTGCAACAAATGAGACTGGAAAATATACACCTTCTTGGCAAAAAAAGAAAAAATGTTATATAAGGTTATTAAAGCATCCTTCTTTAAATCTTTGACAGGATTGATAAAGAAATACATCTGTTAATTTTAGTCCCATTTCCCTTGGTGAGGACAGTGGTGAAGACAAAATATACAAAAAACAGAACGATAAAGTTATCAGCAAAAAAAAAAAAATCAAATCTATTTATACATAAGAAATCCACATCACATTTATAGATTGACATATTTAATCAATTAAAACCAAATTTACAGGAGTTTAATTACTGGAAGACACTTTTAGTGCTATGCGTGAGTTTCTTTTCAGGTAAGAACAGAAGAGTAAAATAGATTTTAATAAGATACTCCTTCTTTAGGCTGCTTTGATACACATTTTCTTAAGGATCAGAAAACTCCCAGGGTATATTGTAGAAAAAGAAATTAGGAATTGCATGCATGTTGTACCACTTTCCAGTTGTAACAGTTTACTAGTAAAATGTCCTGTTCATACAATATAAAGACCATTACTGTGCAGGACAGCATCTGTAGCCATGTGTAAGGGAAGTTGCTCGCTTGTTTATTCAGTCTTTCACTGTTTATTCAGTGTTCTTAACATCATTTATGAAACCTCCTGACTCGACAGGCTGAAAAAAGCAAAACACAAATGTCAAGAGGCTCAAATCCAGCAAATCCTCACGTGGGCACAATTTAAAAACCGATCCTTGACACCCCCTATCTCCAGAGGGTTTGAGGGAATAGATGAATGATAAAAATAATTGGTATGAGCAAGGAAAATCAAAAGAAACCTAAATACTGTAAAATTAACATGATTTAACTTAAATATTCTTTTTGCACAAATGGCCCAACAATTTGCCATAATACTTGGATAATTAATCCAACATTGGGGCTATTAGTTTAGTTTTAAACAATAATGATACAACTTTTTACACCATCTCAGGTTTGAAATGAGTCATTAATTTTCAACTTTTTGCAAAATGATATTTTAACTTGAGTTTATGGACCTTATGGATTGTTGATTACATGTACAATATTACAAACCTGTCTGTCATCTAGTAATTTATCCGGTTTCACATATACAGCTGGACCAGTCAGACAGAAAAAGAGGCAGCATGGTGTGAAAATATACAAATAATGTAATCTAATAACTGGCCATCTTCAACAAAAACATACAGGAAGCTTAAGAGCTCTTTAAAAAAAAAAAAAAACCAAAAAAAAACAGGAACACTGACAAAGAAAAGAAAATGCAAGTAAATGGATTGTCCGTTTCTGATTATGTGTGCATGTGCAGCCATTACATCAGCTGACAGATTTCAGAATAGGACTCTAGCTATGAACAGCTTGCGTGTGTGTCTGAGTATGTTATTGAATTCTCTGTTCATCTGGTTGGTCTATGTGAATGCAGATGCTAAGAGTTGCCGTCATAGCCAGCTGTCAGTGACCATTAATAATAGTCTGTGACGTGGATGCAGTGGTGGTGGGCGAGTCTGAAAAGGAGCTGGCTGTACTGGTGAAAAAATTGTCATCTTTCAGTTTGCAATTTTCTTGGAGCTCCAGCTTCACCTTGGCCTCCTCAATGTCATTATTGATTGCAGCAATGAGAACCTCTGTTTGGAAAGACACAAAAATGTGCATTAATAGCAAAATTACAAGGTGCATAATAAAAAAGGAATTAACCAATAAGGTAAGGGAAGGAAAAGAGAGAATACATACTAATACAAGCTAAACATGAGGGCATGAAATATAAGAACTTTTAGATCCCCAGTTACAAAGAGAGAAAAGCATACCAAGAGAGTCGAAGGATGTCTCTGGACGGATGTAGCCCACCACCACAACACGGAGAACTTCTCCATAAAAATCTTCTTTGAATTTGTGAATCACATGTGTTTCCTACAACCAAACAAAACTTGATAAATAAATGATAGAAAATGCCAGTATATTGGCTGTTAGTGCAGTATGAAAAAATGGTTTATTTAAAAAGCCCAAAGTAGAAAACAACTTAAACAAATACTTGAAAGCTTAAAACCGTTGCGCTTTGTACAGACAGAAGTTCTTTTAACTTTACACCTTGTGATCTTCCTCCAAGCAGGTTTCATTTATAACTTGAGCCAATATTCTAATGTATCATTAAACACGAAGGTCCTCACATTTCAAATGACTAAAAACAATTCATGTCTGGACTTTTTGTTTTGTCTGTTGCAGCTGCTTTCTCATCTTTCCTTGATCATTTCTAAGTGTGGTTTTACACCAAAAAATAAATATATGTACAGAGACACCTCCTTTACTTGGCCCTTTTATTAATGACTGGGTGCCTTGTTTTAAAAAAAAAAAGTAATCATTAGTTTTCCCACTCCAGTATCTCACTTAATCAACTTATGTTGATTTTTACATAATTTTTAACATTTATTTTTAGTTTTAGAAATCTTGGTTCATTCCATTTTGACCAGTTATTACCTGCATGTTTGTATGAAAGGATGAGAAAATTAAGAGGAACCGAGATAAAACGTTCATGGGAGTAGTTTTTTTTGGGGGGGGTCAAAAAATGTATTGCCTTCAAGGTACAAGAAGTACAAACAATATTTTATTAACCGTTTATAAGCTGATGGTCAACAACTTGCAGATGCGCACACACATTTAAATAGGCTTGGCTGATCAATCCACACGTCGATACCATCGATGCCAAGGTTGGTGTCGTTATCAATTGATACCAACGTGATGAGATCAATATTCTTCTTGCGAAGTGCCTTGAGCGCAAAAAGCCAAAGAATGTGAATGAGAGCACACTAAAAGTAGGTTTTACTTTTGTTTAGACAATTTGCACTGTTGATATACTTTTCCCAAACACTTGTTTGCAATAAAAAGGAATAATAGAATTATTTTATTATTTTGCTACATTGTTGTTATTTTATAGTTTACAATTACAAAAAAAGCTTCAATTAAATTGTTTTGTTCTGAAATTAATTAAAGATTTATTTGAAAATCTTTATACTGTATTTCATTATGGAAAATAATTATAGATAATTAAAAAAGGCATACTCATTAAATGATGTGAATTTAATCTGTATCAGCCATTCTTGCCCTGGATTTACGTGTTATCAGATTCCAAAATTTGTGGCATCACCCAGCCCTAATTTAAATATATTACCAACTTTAGTTTGTCTTTGAGTCTTTAAAATACATAGTTTATCACCAGGAGTGTACCAATTTAACGCCTTTTAATAATACGTGCGTATCATATTCAGAACACATTGTTTCTGAGATGTGTTACTTCATCACAAAATTCTTCTCAAAACCCCGTTATCTACCTACCATCTGAAACTTGTCTAATGCTCCTGGTGAATACCTTGGCCCAACAATCATCCTGACATATCACAGAGTAATAAATTGTACAATTTTTTTTTTTGCACCCAGACCCATGTGCAGTCAAACTATCTAGAACTGTGGATAAAGAGACTCAAAACCATGGACTAAACATCTAAAAAACAGATTAACAATATGCAAATTTTTTCCAGACCAATCTGTTTAGAGTTGATACTGCTAGTGCTTCCACTTACCATAGATTTCTTGGTATTTTTGTAGTAAGGGTTCCAGCCAATGCTCATCACCATTTTGTATACTTCGCCATTACCGACACACGCCCATCCATAATAAATCCCTGTGCTGATGTCTGAAGGAAGCTTGTCCACAACTGAGTCTGGGAAGTTGGCTGGACATCAGAAGCAAAATTCAGAAGGAAAGAGAAAGAAGCAGAAGTAAAAGCCGAAATAAAAAAAAAAAGGAAAAAAGGTGATGCTTAACTGTCAGTGTCCACACGTCAAAGTGCTTTTGACTCTGTTTGAAACACATGTCTCATTTTCAGATAAATGGTCTTGTAACATTGGACAAACTCCCTATAGCCATGACGTAGCCCTGCAACTACAAGTTGATACTTTTAAGAATTTTCTTTTATTTTAAATAAACTTTTGACTGTCCAAAATGTTTTACTGAGCAAACGTTTAACTGGTAATGCCTACAAATGGATTTTTTTTCTTTTTTAATAGGCAAATATTTTATATCTCAATATAGAAACCATGGTGCAGTGTAGTTTTATTAAAAGAACGGGTGTTTTCATTCAAATGTCTTACTGGCCAAAAAAATTAAATCATATTCGATATTTTATATCTATCATCATTTTGTGATTTGATATGAATGGAAAAGACCATTAAATCAGTTTGTGAATAAAACCCGACTGATTGTTTACTATTGTTTGCTGGATCCTGAATCTGATTGAATCAGAAGGTACATAATGTGTGTGATATTGGCAAACACTGAATTTATAAAATATTGTATCGCGATCAAACTTGTTATTTACACCTCATATAGCATAACTTACTTCTGTCTCTTTAGGGTGCCAAAGCATTGTTGAATAATAAACTAAAAATCATTCTTCGAGTAAAATTTCCAGGGTGGCATTGTGGCAGCATTTATAAGGATATTAGTCACCAAACAGCCCTCTTCACCGATTTAATTACGGTTCACCATCAATTTTGATAACGGCATTATCAAAGTATCAACATCTTTAGTATTCACAATCCCGTCCACCCACTGTCACTAAGATAGTACCAATTATACACGTTTCTGGGGACATCATTAATGACAGGTAGATAAGCAGCGCTTTTGGCCTCCGTCAACTTCCGTTCCACAACTGACGTTTACCTCAGCCAAAAAACACGAACTGCCGTTTCGTAAAAATGTGTCGTAATATGTGCAGTCACCTTCCATGTAGCCACTGTCAGTGAACAGCGGACAATTATCTGAAAAATCATATGAGAAACTGGGATTGACAAACTATGAACACCTAAAAGAAAAATAGTGTTACATTTATTCTCAGTCATAACTCTGGTTCTCCATTTCAGTACAACTCGATTCACACTTTACGTTATCTGCGTAGGCACTCCGTTAGCTAACTGAAAAGCCAAAAGCGATGGACGGCTAATTATTTGCTCACCTGTGGGAATTCCAAGTTCCTTGCTCCCTCTCCCAAAACCTCGAATGACCTCTCCTCGGCAGAAAAACGGGAGGCTCTTCATGACCAGTGTCCCAAGACCAGTTAGTTAGAAGATAGCGACAGAATGACCTCGAACACAAGGAAGGCAGACTGGCTTTCAAACAGAATTATTCTGCTAGCTAACTCAAAGCTTAGAAAGCTAGTAGGACTGAAATACGTAATTATATATATATATATAAAGATTCGTGTGTGTCCTTGTATTGAGCTACGCCGTTAGTTTCAACTGTCTGGCTAGCCTGCTTGAATTGGTAAAAGTTTAACCTTAATCACAGCCTTAATGGTGAAAGTTCACCAGCTATGCTAACAATGCTAGCTAGTTTCATAAGACGCAGTTTCTAAAGCGGCTTTAAACCCGAAACAGCTGTTAGTACAGTACTTATAAGACGACAGTCCAGTTTTAGTTAAGTCCATTCGCTATGTGGTGACAAAAAGTGAAGCTCAGAAAAAACCGGTAGATGTTTGTGTTGAGCCCTTTGCGCCGGCAACACTCTTACTGGGTCCGGCCCATTTATTGCCCGGGCGACCAGGCGGCGAGCCGAGTGGGCGGGGTCTTCAGGTCATTTAAACAGGGCGATCAGTCGAGGCACCAGCTGGATGACCCGCCCTGATCTGACGGCTTGGTCGGCGAGAACGCCCCTTTTAAACACATATTGAACAAACAAATTAATCGGTTTGCCGATAAACTTCCAATCTGATAAATAATGTTGATTATGTAAAGCCTGTGTCCACCGGCAAACGCTTTCCTCTCCATTTAAATAGCAAACAACACCTCCGCCATCACTTCTCTACGGGTCATCGCCTGTCTGACTGTAAAAGGAGCGGACCTAGGGATGTCATTGACCGCGCGACCCTCAATGAATACGTAGGCTTCATCTGGGGAGAGTCGTGCCGACAGAGCGGCCATCTTGGTACAGTGCTAGCGATTGAAAGTGGATATGCACTTGAGGTCAAGCGGTATTGAATTATCTTTATTTCTCTTAATTCGGCGAATTTTCAATGGATTTTAAGGCAAACTGGTTGATTGTAGTTTTCACCCTTGTAAGCACTGTAAAGGACTATTTGATATGTAGCATAAACAAAGTTTGATTGGATTTCTGTTTAAGTAATTTTAGTTCTAAATAATAGTCTAAATAAATAAAATCCAAACAAATTATACATTATTTAGAAAAAGACTCAGCAACCCCAATCTGGACACTAAAACTCCGCTCAGTCAGATAAGACTTAAGCCATTGTAAAGCCACACCCCGAATACCCACCCAGTTTTCCAGGCGAGACAAAAGGATCTGATGGTCCACTGTGTTGAAAGCTGTCGTGAGGTCCAACAGTACCAACACCACACAGTGACCGGAATCTGTGGCCATAAAAACATCGTTAACAACCTTCAAAAGTGCAGACTCTGTACTGTGCAATGTTTTAAATCCAGACTGAAATACTTCAGGAAAGAATGCAGCTGAGAATACACAACTCTCTCTAAAGGTTTGGAGATCGGCCTGAAGTTTAAAGGCATGGAAGGGTCCAGGCTAGGCTTCTTAATAATCATATCAAGGCCTTTAGGTTGAAGACACTCTTTGGACTGCCATGGACTGACACTGCCTGTGTACTGCTGAGGAAGGCTGGAGGCTGGGGATACGATACACACCTTTTTCTGCTTCAACCAGGGTCTATAGATTTGTCTGGTCTGCTAAGGACTTCTACTACCCATCTGTCCAGGTTGCTCAACATCAGGTCCAGCAGACTGCTGACCAGGCTGGTGGAGGAGGTTTGTGCGTTGTTACCAGGTCCCCTCAGAGGTTTTGCTGAGGACAAGGCAGTTCTGGACCGGTGGGCAGCCCGTGTGGACTACCTGTTTCCATCCCTAACTGTCTCTCCCGCCATTAGTCAGTGGCAAGATGAAGAGGACATCTTGTTGTCCTTTCGGACCCCAGTGTCAGGGGACTTTGAAACTTTGGGTAGGACGGCGCTGTATCTGTTCAGCGTGAAGGTCTCCAATTTTCGCTCCTTGGTGAAGGTGTTGAGGTGGATGAAGGTTTTTGGTAGGGGTGTGTCACCAGGGGGCTGTTGGCGGTCCCTGTATATGCCTCCCATCGATAAACGGATGGGAGACCTCCAGTGGAGGATTATACATGGGGCCATAGATACAAACAGGTATCTGGTGCACCTCAATCCTTACACAGGGGAGGGTTGTCCTTTCTGCTCCAGCATTTGTTCACTCAGTGTGGTAGACTGGCTGGACTCTTTAGGCTCTTGGGGACTTGGTTTCAGGGACTAGGAGTACAGTTTTTTTTATTTTTATTTTTTTTATGGTCCATGTTATTCTGCGAGGAACAAAAATGTGCACACACTTGTTAACTTTCTCTCAGGACAGGCAAAGTTAGCGGTCTGGAAAACCAGTAAGAAACGTGTGAGGGGTGTGGGGACGGTGGACGTGGTGAGGATGTTGACAGGGATGCTGGCAGCTCGACTCAGGCTGGAGTTTGAGTTTTACTAATTAACTGAAAGGACTGATGAGTTTGTGGGAATCTGGTGGGTGACGAAGGTGCTGTGTTCGGTCAGTGAGGACTGTTTGGTTTTGCAATCTGAGGGTGGTGGCTGCAGTTTCTAAATACTGTTAGGTGTATATCTGTAGCTTTCCTGTTCGCTGTCCATCCAAAGCTCTGTAAATCTATTACTTCTTTTTCCTAACATGTCTTCAGTACTTCTAGCGAGGGGTGGTGCTGTCCATGTCCTTGCAAGGTCGCCCAATAATTTAGTGTCAGCTGTTCTCTCCCGATGGCAAGAGGCATTTCTCCCATTTCCACTTGCAACGCTGGTGTTGGGGTTACCTGGAAAAGTTAATTATCTCTCTCCCACTTACACAGACTCTGTCAGGCACGCTCCGCCGCCCACTTCCACCCATGACATCCCTGTCACAACAGAACAACAGATGAACAGACCATGAACATAAACTATAGGGTTTGACTATTAATATATATGTCTGCCACTTTGCATTTTTGTGCTTTTATTTTGAATAACATAGCTCTCCTACTACTATCTTCTGACAGTGGACTAGCCACCCCTTCTCATTGAAACGACAAGCCCTCTTTGGTCCAGAGTTGGTAAAACATGCAAACAAATTATTTACTTCTTGTATTCTGTGTTGAAACTTGTGAGAGGTTATTTAATTGTGGTTCCCTTCTGGCTTTTTTTTTTGTGTAGTTTGTATGTCAAACTTAGCACCCTTGGAAGCAGAAGGAGGTAGGAGGAAAATAATGTAATATTAAATGTATATGAACGTATTTCAACCATGAAATCGAGGAAATGTCAATGACTTGCTGTACAGTGACTAATGTTTTCAAAAAAGCCTCATGATGTTTTGATAAATATATATATTTTATTTACATAGCATACAAGGAATTCAGCAAGATGCTTTACAATAAAACAAACAAAAATACAAAACAGAATAACAACAAAATACGGTTAAGTTGAAAATGAAAAGAAATTCAGTTCTACATCATTATTGTTATTATTAGGGTCCGAGCCATACGAAGTATGGGAGGACCCTATTGTTCCTGAAATGTTTATTATTCTTCTAAGAACTTTGAGCGCACCTATGACCCCCTAAACACCCATGAAAATTTGTAAAAATTGGCACACACACCAATCCCGGCGAAACTTAGATATTCTAAGGGTCTGCATACAATTCAATTGAAAAATGACTCGACAGCGCCACCTAGTCACGAAAAAAATCCCAAAATAAATTGGGTACCGACAGTTTACTTCGATGTACGAACAAAAAAATCGGTACACATGTGTTACACCCTAAGATGAGCAAAAAAGTCAATCGAACAGCCGTCGTCATGGCAACGGGTCGCCCGCCATCTTGGCGTTTACGCCCATTTTCCCCCTGTTTTTTCCCCACTTTATATGCATCGTATTTGAATGAACTAGTCTGAGGGGATTTGTGCGATTGACTCCAAACTAGCTGGGAACCAAACGCTATTCAAATCTGTCTAATAGGAGAAAGTGTGTTACCGTGGCAACCGTCAGAAAAAAGCCTTCTTGCCATGAAACACGGTTGGCTCATTTCTGCATAGAAATACATGGGATCGGTACCAAAGTTGATAGCATCGATACTTGTTAGGTCCTTAGCACACTTCATTCACTAGCTAGTTGAATAAGCATGTTACATAGTATGTTAGCTAGCATATTAGCATGCTAGCAAAAAATACTAACTAGGTAAATCTACATTTTAGATTCTCAGCCAGCCATTTTACCATATTACCAGGCATGTAAGCATGTTAGCTAGCATGCTAACATGTTGGCAAAATCATCACACAGGTTCAATGTGCCGAGTTAAGCTAAATAGGTGTACGAGACGGGTGGAGGGGGCCACAGAGCTCGGATCCGATGGATGCCGCTTGCGGCTTTTATTATTATTGATGTTGTCATTATGCTGTCATCATACAACGATATTATAATTATTACTATATACTATCATGCAGTTATAATAATTTCATCAGTATTATTACAATACTCACCACCACCATCACCTGCTGAAATTGGTCTATTGACTCCTTGCACCCTATCTACTTGCTGCTACATTTTTGTACCGATATTAGATGTTCCCCGCACTTTTTACTGCCTTTTTGTTTAATCTCACTTTGATTTATTTAATTTCATTTTAATTTATAGTGTTTTATCATCTATCTTTCTGTTTGTCTGTTTGTCTTTTTCAACTTTATATTTGGTAATTAAACTTTCGTTAATTAAAATTCATTAATTGGTGCAAAGTCTATCCCTTATGTTTCCAGTTTGTTTGTATTAGTGAATATGTGCAATTCATCACAGGTTTTAGAGCTCATTAGGTTTAGCAGCTACATAGTTTAAGTATGGACACATGTAGATATGTAAAAAAAAATTTAATTGAAAGTAAATAGTGCATGAAAACAAATCAGTAAACTGTAAGATGCTGTAAAAACTATAGAGGTCAGTTAACCATAAAATACTGTGAACAAAACAAACATACAAACAAAATAACACTGTATTCTTCATCAAAATTACGAAACTGAATTATTTAGCAAAATAGTGAAATAAAAAAGACAACATTTAATCAAACTATAATGAAAGTTTGCACTGTACTGTTTGCACTACGTGTGATCTCAACCGGGTAGACGATTCGAGGAAATACGAGTATTTAAGTTCAACATTATTTTATTGACTCATCCACCATGTAATATGGCAGCTTAGTACAGATTAATTCCAGCAGGTAAACATAACTTGGCAGTTCACAACACCTTGATAACAGAAACGGTGAACAATCTGTTGTAATCCTGGTTACTGGTTATCCACCACGTATTTATTTTTATTTCATTTTTAAAAAAAATGTTTTTTATTACTTTGGGGTCACTGTCTGCCTGAAAGAACATATTAATGTTGTATTATATGTCCCAACACAGTTATTTATGTATGTATAGTTTAACATTATCCAGTGTGCTTGCTGGTGGATAACCAGTAACCAGGATTACAACAGATTGTTCACCGTTTCTGTTATCAAGGTGTTGTGAACTGCCAAGTTATGTTTACCTGCTGGAATTAATCTGTACTAAGCTGCCATATTACATGGTGGATGAGTGCTTGCATAATGTTACGTGTTTATCTTTACTTTTATTTTGAAAGATTGATTTTTACTTCCCAGCCACCTGTTAACATGTCTTCATCTTTTAATTCTGAAGGAAAAATAATAAAAGGAATTGCCAAAATCCCCAAAACGGGCCGGTTTTTAATTAGTTTTTTCTTGTTTTTCGTCTTTGGATTCTGGGAATAGGAATTCTCTAGCATCAGCATTTGTGGAGAAAAATTTCTATTGGTCAGTGTCCCATCAGTTAATGAAGCCAAGAAACTGATCGCTGAGTCCCAAGAGTTGTGTAAAAGCCTGTGCCTTCATAAATTCAACTCAAATGAAGAAGCTGCTCTCTCTTGCTTAGACTGCTCCAAAAGAGCATCAAAGATTTAACCTCTAAGTTTTGACCCAGCCTTTTTAAAATGTGCTCCTGGCAATCGCAATTTAAATCACATATCAATCCGTATTATTTTCCTCAACATCACGTGATCAAAAACAAACGCGGCCCCGTTTTCCCTGATTGAGGCGAGTGTCTCGTGTAAAGGCAAATTTATGCTTGCACGGCGTCTGCGTGCAGTCGGCTACGGACTGCTGAAAAAGCCGCAGAAAATGCAAGAAATGCTCTGCATAATTCCAGGTGACAGTGAGGTGATATAACACATACAGCACTGAAAAAATACATTAGCAGTTTAGGAGTATTTTTCATATGATACATTTCAATAAGATAAGATATAACTTTAATCTGCTGAAATAAAAGACAGACAGATAGAGATATAAATATATTACTTTATTAATTTATTTTAATATATTTATAGATTTACAATACAGTTGCATAATTGTGTTTACATTTACACCAATATGTAGTTGACACATTGACAGGTGGACTGCTGGACATCAAGTGACCAGCAGATGTCAGTACTACCAAATCAGCTGTTAAATGGGGCCTCGAGTAATGACACTTTTGGCGAATCAATTGGCCAGAAAGACTCAACCAATTCCCGGTTCGGCTGCACTGGTGGGCTGCTGGCTCTGAGGGGTGCCCGGTCTGTCGCATCATTATTTAAAAACTCTTAATCGCTGGCAGCTCTGTTTTTCGGTAAAATCTGTAGGAAATTTTCTGGTGTGTTTATGTACAAATGTAGAAGTTTGTTAGTGTGGACTAAAGGGTCGTTGTCTTCTGTCTGTGGTGTTTTTGTCTCTTCTGTCTTCTTTCTGCTTTCCCTTTAGCGTCTTTTGGCTGTCTTCTTTCTTTTTCTGTCCCCTCGGTCAGGTCCGGCAAGATTACATAGATTCCATGATTCAAAGTAAATAAATAACAGTAAATAAATAAATAAATAAAGGAATCAGACTATCAAGAGGAGCCTTATACCCATAAGCCTCCCCTTGGCAAAGCAAATTTGTTTGGCACAATACAGCAACCAGACTATCATTCTGCTTGCTATGATGCTGGACAGGTCTAAAAAAAATAAAAAATAAAATAAATAAATAAAAAATAAAAGACTGGGACTTGGTATTGTGCTGCACTTTGAATTAATTTCATTTGATTTTTCTACTGCTATGCTGTTGCACAGTGCAAATATAATAGAATAGCCACTTTTTTGTCATTCAAAATATGCATTAGTTAGTTCACATTTGGAACACAATTTTGATGCAAACACTCGCCATGGGACTAGTACAATTGAAAAATTTAAAAACTACATAGAAAAAAACCCCAATACTAAATACCAAGCTTACAGATAAATACATGTATACAAATATGAAATACAGGGTGAGTAAGGGTATTGTATTGTGTATGGATGTGTGTGAATTGACAATCTTCAACAGGCAAACCTTTATTCTGAAAAAATGCTGACAGGATGTGTACAGCAAAATCCAGCTTCCCTTTTTAATAGACCAAAGGTGTGTAACACCAATCGGTATATAGCGTCAGCTATGTATAAGACACAGGGCAAGCAAAGTAAGGAAAACAAATTTAGAGAAGACTCTGCTCTGATAGCAGGTAAGAGCTCTTTGTACGTTCTGCTGTTTATTTAATAATAATGTGATATCACAAGTTTTTACCACACACCTTATACATTGAACTATATGTATATACTGTACAAATGTCTTCTTTCTTTAACAATATCTTCTAATTTACACGTATTTTTTTTATTTATTCATTTTACCTTTTTCACTTGTACCTTCACAGGTTTTTTTTCTTAAAGAATTCTGTGCGCATGTAACATATTTTAGATTTCTTTTCTTTAATTTTTTGTGTTCTGAAGTGACTTTTTTCTTTCATTCCTGTTTAGCCATAATTAATCAGTTACAGTGGTATCGCTTAAACAAAGAACTTACTCCTATACATTTTTTTAAAAGTTCTTACAGTCATGAGCTAGAGTGCACGTTAGCCTATTTTGCAGTACACAGAATCACTCTACACAAAACAACAGACATAAAGTATCCATTCATCAAAAAAAAAAAAAAGAAAAGAAAAGAATATTCAGTTTATTGTGCAGTTTTTCTGTAATTTTGTAGTTGCCTGAAGAACTAGTCCGGCTGGTTACGTAACGGTCCTGACTTCCTTTAAGAATCTGGAATTTCAATGACTCAACCATTAACCTAGCATGCGAGATGTTAAGCTCTCTTATCTGTGATAATTTATCTGTTTTAGGCTACTGTTTGTCTTTTATATTTATTTCTATACTTTATTTTGTTTTATTTGCTTTTGTTGTATTGCAGTAAGCTGTTAAAAATGCCCTGTCTCTTCTTTTATCTCATCTATTTATGCAATATCCAGGAAAATGAGAAATAAAATTATTCTGATACTTTTTGGATTTGTGTATATAATGGCTAGAATATAATTGTATGTTTTTTCATACATGGTTTGTAAGCTGGGGTGTTTTTAAGGAGTCAAAATCCCTTTGAACCACTCCATCTGTAGTCAGATAACAGGAAATTGATATTTTCATATATTCTTTCAATTAATTGTTAATCCAGCGACAGGAAGACAGACTTCCTGTACATGTAGACTGATAAATGTGCATATGTGTCTTGTGCAAATTATTGCTTTTTCAGACTATTTTCTTTTCCTTTTGTGAACTTGCCCTTCTTTTTGAATATATAAATTCTGCTCTAACAATTTAAGGGTGTCTGTAATTCTGACACAACTGGGTTGAAAGAAAGGTAGATAAAAACAAACAAGCAAAAAAAACAACAACCATGTCTTCAGAAAGATATTGCTAGTCTCTGGCAAAATCTGTATTTTTTCTGTTATGGACTCATGTTGTGACTGATAATATTATTTATTAAAGTATGTATATTAAAAAGAATGGAAACTATTTTGGTCAGAAATATTAACAAACATGGGTGGTGCTCATATTACTTTTCTCATTTTCCTTCCAGGAACAATGACATATGGAGTAAATATTTTCCCTGGCTCCATACAGAAGGGAACACTGGACAACCATCTCTACTGACAGGACAAAGCATTCATCAGACATTTTAACAAAAATTTTGTGAATACACACAAATCTAAATTTGTCACTTCATGTGTCCTATTATTCTATTTAAATATTCAATCATTTTTAGACACAATTTTCCATAGAATTTAAATAAATAAATAAATTTAAATACAAAGGCTTGAACTATTTGCAGCTGGACTACATGCAGAAGTCACACTTCCAAAATTATGCGGTGTCTGAGACGAGGTTGGCAGCTCCTGCTGCTGAAGCTCATTGCTGTAGTGGGATCACTGTGGATGATATTTCTCGTCAGTCAGCTGGAAAATGACTGGGCATCTGCCCACTTCCTTGAATACAGCTGGTTGGAATATAGAGATAATAATGGTGGCTCAGAAAATGAGTACAACTGCCCAGCTATCCTGCTGGGAGAGCGGGAGGCGCTAGAGCAGGCCAAAATACTGACTATCACTAAACGTTTTCGCAGAAGTATTCAGATCCCGGATGACTATTATATGAATGCAACGCAAGACTGCAAGTGAGTTGCCTCAGGATGTAAGTTTCTGTAATGTGAAAACATTAAACAAAGCATTTATTAATAGGCTTGATTTAATTTTTTTTACAGGGCTTTTAAGTTAGGTAGGAAATATTTAACATTCCCATTAAGCAAAGAAGAGGAGGACTTTCCTCTGGCTTATTCTATGGTTGTGCATCACAAGGTAGGAAAATTCTGAAGTGTGAATTTAGTTGAAAAGGTAAAAAAAGGGAAAAACAGGCTAAATCTATGCAGTAAGACTACATGATTTACTGTTGTCATCAATTAAAAAGGAAAATGAAACATTTTACAGAAATGTCTCAAATGTCATATAACATGTCATGTTCTGTGTGCATCTGAAACAAGTGAGTTTATCAGTTTGGAAACACAACACACAATGATTGGTCTTGTGAGTTTTAGAGTTGTTTGGATCTACTGAAAGAATTTGTTTTGTTGCATTATTGATCCACTGATTATGTCTTATGTGAGATTGAAAATGTGAAGCTGCAGTTGTTTCAGTCATCATTTAACTGTACTCTCAGTGGGAATGCAAAGCAATGACATTTTAAAATATATACATAAGAAATTAACAATTTAACTTTAATTTTTCTATATTTTTAGGTGCAGAACTTTGAACGACTACTTCGAGCAATTTATGCACCGCAAAATATTTATTGTGTCCATGTGGACAAAAAA
>JBAMHW010000012.1:15955582-15975510 GCA_037177495.1 Rhadinocentrus ornatus | reverse complement strand
ATGTATGTCCGGACTGTGGTTGAGGAGGAGGATGTGGTGGGTGAGTTCATCCCAGTTAAACACAACTCAATAGCTCTTGACCTTTCACATCTGTCTCTAACCCAGCAGCGAGAATTGAATGCCATAATTCCAGCAGATCTGTTTCAGGAGAGAGGAAGATGTATCCCATTCCACAAAAACTGTTGCCAGTGTTGGAGGAGGACATTGCTGTCATGCTGGAATTGGGGGTCATTGAGCCTTCAAACAGTGAATGGAGCAATCCCATTGTACTGGTCATTAAAAAGGATGTGATCATCAGTGTTGGAAATGTATTTCATTATTATTCTTTCTTATTATACTGTGTATTGCATTTTTAATCATGAACTCAGAATCCTTCATGAGAGCGTCTGTATTTTTCCATGTCTTATCTCGTGCAGAGAAAAAGGGAGTGAGGCACGGTATGTACTGTGAAACTGGTACCGAAACTTGCTTGGGAGACTAAAAAGAATTCTTTACTACCTACTCTGTCCACAAAACTGTGTGATTAAGAATTGATGTTTTTGCGACAAAAAGGTTGTGTGGAATGTACTGCCTTGATTACTGCGGTGTGTGCGCTGCTTCATCCTTAGTCAGCCGCAATGATTATGCCATTTAGGACCAGCCCTATTTCAATAAAAGATGGGACAGAGCAGACAAACGGCAGAGTAGATCAAATCTGTGACTACATGCAGTTTGGTCTGACTCTCCTCGTGAGATAAAATTTTTAACTGTGTGTTTCTCCTTTCTGTTCATAAATGTAGGTGCATAAACCTGACAATCAGGTTCTGCGTTGACTTCAGGAAGGTAAATGCACAATCTGAATTTGATGCTTATCCTCCGCCCAGGTTGGAAGACCGTATTGAACGAGTAGGCCAAGCAAAGTTCATTACCACCTTGGATTTGTGCAAAGGCTACTGGCAGGTGCCCTTGGCAGAAGCCACTGAGCCACTGACAGCTTTCAGGACACCACAAGGGCTCTGGCAGTTCACTACGATGCCTTTTGGTCTCCATGGCGCTCCTACTACTTTCCAGAGACTAATGAATCTTTTACTAGCAGGTATGGACACTTATCTGCTTATGTCTACTTATCTTGACGATGTGTTTATCTAAAGTTCTTCTTGGCAGGAACATCTGAGCCACCTAGCAACAGTGCTAGGAAAAATCAAGGAAGCAGGGTTGACGATCAACCCAAGGAAATGCACCATGGCAAAACAGGAACTTCAGTACCTGGGTCATATCCTGGGATGTGGTGTGATTAAGCCGGTTCAGGACAAGGTGGAGGCAGTTCCGATGAGAGAGAGGTCGACTACCCGGAAGCAGGTGAAATCCATTCTAGGTCTGGTGGGCTGGTACCTGAGGTTTATCCCAAATTTTTCAGAAAGGGCTGCTCCCTTGTACGACCTCACCAGCACGACAAAAGCTAAGTGGGTTTGGGGAAAAGAGCAGGAAACCGCATTCCAGGATCTCAAGGAGGCCAAATGCTGCAAACCGGTGCTTCAGAGTCCCAGTGACAGACTATGCAGGACCCCCACCCAAGATGGGCATAGACCTTTGTCTGGCTGATAAACTTAACAACTTCTATGCCCCCTTTGAGACTAACAGCTCCAAAACAGACATACAACCCAGCAGAGAAGAGGCAGCACTCACTATAATGGAGCATGACGTCAGGAGGGAGTTTAGGAACACCAGGAAGGTTACAGGACAAGATGAGATTACCGGACGTGTCCTAAAAGCCTGTGCCGGCCCCCTAGCGCTGGTGTTTATCACCATTTTTAACCTTTCTCTGTCAGTGCATTGTCCCCAGGTTCTTCAAACAGTCTGTCATTGTCCCAGTCCCCAACAAAACCCAGCCCACCACCTTGAACAACTACTGACATCTGTGGTGATGAAGTGTTTTGAATGGCTGGTCAAAAGCTACATTACTTCCACCCTCCCTAGTGCCCTAGACCCCTGCATTTCCAGGGATGATGCCATCGCCTTCCTGCTCCACACGGTCCTCAATCATCTGGACTCTGGGAGGGGGAACTATGTGAGAACGCTATTTGTGGATTATTCATCAGCATTCAACACCATAGTCCCCTCCAGCCTGGCCATCAAACGGAGTGACCTTGGACTGAACTCTTCTCTGTGCAGATGGCTCCTCTTCCTGACTGAAGGACCACAGGTGGTTTGCACTGGCAACCACACCTCATCTTCCCTCACCCTTAACACAGGAGCATCTCAAGGATGTATACTTAGCCCCCTACTGTACACACCCTACACCTACAACTGCTCGACCACATCAAAAGACATCATCATTACGTCTGCTGAAGACACAGCTGTGGTGGATCTCTCCCTGTCTAACAAGTCGGCGTACATGAGTGAGATTTGCCACTTAGAGGATTGGTGCCAGCTCAACAACCTCCAGCTAAATGTCAGAATATTCAAGAACTTTTACACTTACAGGACATGTCCAATAAACACTACAGAACTAGAGCCGCCAGAATCCTTAAAGAACCAACTCACCCCTGTCATAGACTCTTAACCCTGCTGATGTTACTGCTGCCTGAAGGCTCATACAGAGAGGAAGAGGAAGGGCTTTTTTCCTCAGATCTGTATCCTGTTTTTGTTGCTGTGTTCAAGCATCTGCAATACGTGCACAAAGCATTTCACTGATCATTAAACCTTGTATGATGTGGATGTGATGAATAAAAGCAATTCAAATTTGAATGAGCAGGAGAGGAAGAGCAGGGTCTGAAATAATGGCACACATTAATAGAACGATACAGAGCCTGGCAAGTGCAAATGGGTAAAACACCAAAAATCTAGTGGCACTGCAGACCCCTGGTTAGCAATAACAAATAACATAAGTATTATTTGTTAACCATTGACAAAGAATTTCAAGCACTTGCAACTGAATTTAATGTAGCTTAGTAGATTGCAGAAGAAAGAAACTGTTCGGGAGAAAAAAATATATTTAATGAAGTAGATTTTTTTTTTTAAATTGCAACAAACCTATACAACACAAGCTACATGTATACATGTATAAATAAAAGTAGACATGGCTCAATCTGCATGTAGGAAATTTCTATTTTTATTAATATACACACACTGACAAACATGACAAAGCCATTACTCAAATTGTCTGCTTTTGGCTGTGATTAAATCTCATGTCAAAGTAACTGTGAAAGCATGCAGCGCATTACAGCTACTAATAACTGCATATTTACCACTTCATATGTATAGTGACATGTGGCTTTAGCAGAATTGTGTGAATTACTGCAAATGCAGAATGACATGTTAAAGCAGTGAAAACCCTCTCCCCACAGGAAAACGCCTTCACTCCTAAGAGATAAAAAAACTAGCTTGACTCTTGTTTCATGCTACTAAATTCTCTACAGCCTTGTACACTACAAAATTAAGTTTGTGGATTACATTTTTGTAAACATTGCACTATTAGAGTCTGAAAACAGTTCTACTACATTTCAATGTTCTTATTGTCCAGGAAGAACAAATCTTTCTTTGTAGCAAGCAGATGGTATCTAATACAACTTTTTTTAAACATATAAGATTATAATTACAACGTTGGCTTTAGAAAATACATAATTTTTTTATTACCATCGGTCGATCAATAATACATGAAGGTAACGGCACCAGTAAAGACTGCCTGGAACTACATTAAATACATCCAAATCAAAATTATTTACATAGATCAAGTACAAGGAAAAAAAAGACCAACATAATCAAGTGATGTGTCAAGTACTGTAAAACAATATGAATTATCTTCCCTTCAGCACAGTGACAGTCTCTGCAATGCTACCATGTACATTAAGCATCCTCAGGTCTGAACTCTCTTTAATGAACAAGCAGCAACCTGATGTTTGAACCACAGCAAACCTTTCTGCTCCATTGCTAGTTGCTTTTAAACAATGCACCATATGCATCATGCTGCAGTTTGGTTTTTCTCTTCATTCAAGCTGAGCACAGCAAAGTGCAGGAAGAAAATAGGCTGCAGCCAAGAATGTTGTCAAACAGCAGAGTGTCCCTTGTCGACTCTGAGAAAGCGAGAGAGAGTAAGAAGCAAAACATAATAATTTACACATAACTAAACTGATTTACACATAACTAAAAATTTGGAGCAAAATTATCATTGGCAATAACAGTATGGCATCTCGGTCATTAAATCAGTTGTAGTCAAAGTAAATAACAATAATAAGGTGTACATCTCTTTTAAAGAAGACTTAATTCATCACATTATTCTGATTCGAATGGATATGACCATAGTTCTGCCAATCTCCAACTGATGTAAAAACAATGTCTCTGGAGAAAACAAACAAACAAACAAACAAAAAAAAAAACACTCTGTAGACTGAACACTGTTAACTTTGCATCTGTGCAGTGACTACCATGCATCCTCTCAAATTTACAAGACAAACTCTGTGTAGCTATTTTAAATACATTTTACTCTCCAAATAATACAACTCACACTGAAAGCTTTGCTGTGCAGCAGGCTAATCATACTATGCAGTTGTTCATTCTGCAATCTTTCATTTGTCATTACTGAAAACGGATAACTTCTCTAAACAAAGCACCATGACTGCTGTTTTAGTTACTGGAAAATATCCTAACATCTGCTAATGTGAATGATATTCCTCACTAATCAGAACTGAGGAAGTCACTTAGACAAGAGCTGAAACTAGAAACAGAACCAAGAAAAGAAGTCCAGCTATCTTTTTTTTTGGATGAAATTTTACACCAGACTCAGAAACAAGTCAAATATTTACCACTTGATTCACCCTTGTAAAAGTATGACAAGCAATCCTTGAGATTAATGCTCTCAGGCCATTTCATTGACACATGTAAGCTTCTGTTTCCCTACAGTGGAATTTGCCCAAAATATGAGACGGAGATTTAAAAACTTGTGTCTTTGAATATTACTTTCATCTGAAATATACAGTTACAAAATTGGAAAAAAGACTGACATGAAAAAGACTTTTGGTAGGCACCACATTTAGTTAATGCTTATTGTTGCCAACCAAGAGTCTTACAATTTTTTTTTTGTTTATTCCAGCTACAAAAGCTTTTTGTTCTGTGGGGTTCTTGGCCACTCTCCCCTGCACTATTCTTTCTAAGGTCTATTTACAGATTTTCTGTGAGGTTTAGGTTGAAGGACTGTATAGGCCATGGAGAGACCTTCAGATTGAAAATCTTGAGGTAGGACATTGTGGAGTTAAGGATCATTATACTATTGTAGAAGCCATCCTCTTTTCATCTTTTGCTTATTTACAGATGATATAGTGTTCCTTCAAAATTTACAGGCATTCAATTGATACATTCTTCCTTCCACCGAAATTCGATATGATCATTGTACTCCCATGTAAAAAATAGTATGACAGTACGATTCACCACTGTCAGTTAAATCTAATTAAGGGTCTTTAGCAGTTAAATTAGCATAATTATTTGGATTTTCAACAATCCTTTGAGCAGTTTGCTCTAAAAGGCAATTGCTCAGTGGAGCCTGTGTCTGCTGATTGTTGGTAAAAAATTTGATGAGTCAAAGTACACACAAATCTTTTACATTTGCAGCACCAAGCTTTTCCTAATGATGCCTGAACAGGTTATAGCCCACAGGCTCATAAAAACACAATCAAACATTTTTTCCTAATTATAGCTTACCATTTACTTAGCTGATGCCTCCTGCAATTCTGTATCCAGTCTGCTTCAGCATTGGGTTAGAAGGCAGAGAGCAATAGTTAGTGAGAGAGGGGGTTAACAAGAGATGGTGCAGCTGTCTCAGGATACATGCAATGAAGGGGATTGGTGGCCTATATTAACGCTGCCACATAAAGGCAAGTAGAGAGAGAGAGAGAGAAAAAAAGAAAACAAGCATTGGTGAAAATATTGAAGGTAAGAGGAATGCACTGCAATGCATTGGATGCGATAAAAATCCTCATTATGTTTAGAGACTTTCTATACTTTTTATATTTCTATAAGAATGAGATGAAGTCAATCTGTTGTTTTCAGGCTTTATGCTCCTGCAGTGATAGTAAGCACCTATACAAAGGTGGGGGACATGGCCCATTGGCAAAAAAATAGATTTATCCTACTACCCTATTTTTCCTTCTTCTCATATACATCACCCTTTCAGTGTGTTCAAGTAAAGAACTATGAAGGGAAATATTAAGGTAGTTAGTTTAAGCTCGCTACAACAGGTCTATTCAATTACTGGCCCATGGAGCAAAAACAACCCTTTAACTGCCCCTGTTTTGTTTTGTTTTTGTTTGTTTGTTTTTCTTTATTTATTTTTTCTTTTGTTTACCTAATTTCTTATGCCTTGAAATTCCACAGAA
This sequence comes from Rhadinocentrus ornatus, assembly GCA_037177495.1. Classification (NCBI taxonomy): domain Eukaryota; kingdom Metazoa; phylum Chordata; class Actinopteri; order Atheriniformes; family Melanotaeniidae; genus Rhadinocentrus; species Rhadinocentrus ornatus. Next base: position 15,969,163 of record JBAMHW010000012.1, on the reverse strand, counting down.
CTTCAGGTCAGCCAGGTTTTGTGGCTATCAGTGTTCGTCTGGATGTTACAGCTACAGGGCATATAATGTATGTTCACATCAATAAAAAAATGTTACACAAAAGTCTTAATCAAGTCAGACATAAGAAATGTGAATGTCTGGCCTTTTTGCACCTCCTCCATAAAAAAATTAAAATAAATAATTGAATAATTCACACACACACACATATATATATATGAATTATTCAGTGGAATTTGCAACACTGTGCCTTAGAATTTCTACACTGAAAACATTTAGCTACGAATTAGCAGAAAGTTTAACGTGTTAGGTTGTGTTTTCCTGTTTGCAGTTTGCTTCTGTATGCATTGCACTGAAATTCCACAGAACATCAGGGGTTTATAGCTTGGGGTTTGACACTTCATATCGGGTTGTTAGTGAGGGATACATGGATTATTCTGTGTATAAATTCCACTAAAAATGTGATGAAAAATGTGTTAAAAAAAAAGAATTTACACGGGGAGTCACATAGCAGACTGAGACAAATGGAGAAATCAGCATCTGTCTCCTCTTATATTGGATAAGAAGACTGCCACAATTCAGTTAAATGTTAGTTTCAGCACAGGAAATTTCTTAGCAGCATTCAAGGCATTTTCAAGATGATTTCCACAGTACCAACTTATAGATACAAGCAGGTAGGTGGTTTACCTCATGTATGCAAATTTGTGTAAACCCTTCTCCTTGTCATACCTTAGGACAGAGTGAGAAATGTGTAAATATGCCAAACTTAGGCATATGAAAAAAGTTTAGCTCTGCTTGTCTTCTTTTCCATTGGCAAGTGTGTCACAAAAGTATTTGTAATCAGTTAAAGTAGAAGCTACAGTATTAATCATTGACCACAGCCTTTTAAACCATGTAATCCTAGAACAAAGCAAACAGCAGTTTGGAACAAATGTTCAGGTAAATATTAAACATGATTAACCCTTGAAGCAGTAACACAAAACTTATTTTCTTGACAGTGAAAAGAAACTTAAAATATTTCCATCTGAGCCCGGGCAGACTTGATGTTCAGGTTTTCGTTTCTAAATAAGATTATGTAACATAAAAAACTTTTCAAACTATCAAGTTAAGCACACACAAAGCAACCACACATGCTTGTGTAATTATTTAATTAAAACACAATGGTATGACTCACTTGAGAATGGTTGGTGGAATGTGGACATATTCCATTGGGATGATTGCTCCAAGCTCCCGCAGACTGTTTACATACTTGATTTTACTGCTGAACTTAGAGCTGTAGATATACAAGTCAGAAAGATTTTTAACTGTGATACATTTGCAAAATAATTTATTAAAACTGCTGTATGAGGTAGCTTGCAGTCTACTTTCATTTCTGTCCACACTATCAGCATGGCTGTAGTGGCTCATATAAATAAGTGAATATTCTATTTATCTATATATTTACATGATCATGAAACAACTTTAGATACATCATCTAGATTTTTCAGAGATTTTTTAAATGATTTTGTATATTATTTTCAGGTAAAGTATAAAATGAGACCTTATGAATGGCCTGGTGAGTCCTAACAAAGTCCGAATGAACCAGGAGGGATGAACAATGATGAACATCTTTAGGTTTTTCTTCAGTCTGTGGGACAAGAGGAAAGGCAGAAGCAGAGTTAATGATTTGCAGAAGCTCCGGGTTAGTCATATATTTTTATTATTCCAGGCAGAAGGCATAAACGTTATAAAAGGAGTAGAAATGGCACAATGAAGAGCGTATATAAAACTCAATGTTTGCATATAGTGACGTCTAGTTGCACAAATTGGAACTGCAACCAGCTGAATACCCAAAACCTAAAGAAATCATGTATAAAATACATTTTCCAATATATGTAAATTGTACAAAAATTACTTTTATACATTTCATTGCCTATATATACACACACACAAAAGTGTGAGCTAAAAGGGCTCCCTAAAAATGAAATTTATGTCAGTGACATGGAGCATTTTTTGGCAAGAATTACAAAATGCAATTGGTCAAAATGTCCAGGTACCATAATTCCAGATGTGCAACACACTCCTCAGTGATGAGGCCTATATAATTTGATGACCTCTGTAGTAAAACCATTTCAACTACAGGATAAACTGCTGCTTGTATTTTACAGACGAAACAGTGTCTTAATAAATATATGACTGATTTCTGACATGGTTTACAATCAGATGCCTCCCTTATTTAGTCTCATTACCACATTAGCTTTACAGTAAAAAGCTTTTCAATAGAGCTTTTCAACTCCAATGGTTAAAATATGAATGAATAACTAAGGCATAAAGAGGTTGTTATTAACCTTCTTTTGTCTTGACTGGTTATTGAGAAAACTAACCTAAGTTAATACACAGAATTTCAGAGATGGCCAGATTAATTTCTGATGTGCGAAGTAATGTTGGTTGATTAAAACATAATGATAGAGGGGAAAAGCTTATAGCAAAATCGAGGCTCATGCATAAGTTGCCACTTTCCTCACTCAAGTTAAAGGTTTAAATTCTTTATTTTTCTTTAAATTTCTTCTAAATCGTCCTTGGTGTTAGGTCAAGACTTTCTGGAATATAGCTTAATACACTGTCAATTACATGTTTGATATGTAATCAGATTGGGTCAAATTACTAAACTGTAAAAAAATGTTAAAGTAACACTATACTGTGCATTACATTTGCTGTGGGTTTGCTTGTGGCAATATTACCTCCGGTCTATCATTTGATAGCACCGTTTCATCCAGCTGAAACCAGGCATTCTCCTACGAGGAGTAGCACCATTCAGGTACACAATCATGTAATCCTCGGCCACCATTAGCTCCAAGGTACTAATTACATATCTACACAGACAGAATGGAAAACATCCGTTATAGAGACGTGTGTTTCCTGCAACAAAATATCCAATTATCTTTCTTGTTAATTCAGCCGCACAGTTATGATCTTGGTTCGCTTTATTTAATTGAGACTTATATAATGTAAGAAAATATCAATACTAAAGCAAAAGGTGATGTGTATCTAAAAGTACTTTTAATGTTGCTTTCAGTTCAGTTTCAGTTATAGTTCAAGTGTTCAGGGAAATTCCTGTCTTGTGTCAACATGAAGACTTGTGTCCAAGAGGCCAGTTGCATGAATGGATGGTTTTCATGTTATCTATTTCGTCAAAGCTTTGTTCTCAACCACGTTCTGGTCAGGCTCCAATTCTCATGAAAGGAAGAGAAATGTTTCACGCAGCTAATTAATGGTGGTGGCTGCTAAGATGTTTTGGTCTACGTGTCCTGGTGGAAAGCTTTACTTACAGAAAAAGGTTTTCCATTACATAATTATAATTGTCACAGATGCTGTCTGGTAGGAAACACGCTGCAAAAACGATGATGGCATTCTTTTCAGCATAATACCCTAAAAACAAAACACAAACTCACTGTAACCAGGTATAAGTTGCAAAACATATTTCATAAAAATGTTTTCTCAAATAATACATGGATTTTTAAGCTAATGTTTTCATCTTATTCATTGAACATCTTGAAAATCCTTACAGAGGACAATATTATGAGAGGTTTGTTTCCTACATGTCTATCACAGGTGGGTTTCGAAGGACTTTTCTCAACTTTCGCCCATTACATGCAATACTAAATTGGGGTCTCTATGGTAAAGAGCTGGACGGAGTTGTGTCCCTTCAAACTGACATGACTCTGTTTCAGTCTAAATAGTAGAAGAACACAAACACAGCAGACAGGAAGCTGATGTGACAAACAAGAAGTGTACACAGGGATCTGATCAGTAAGCAAAGCACAGAGAAGCAACGAAAACAAGTTTGAAACATGTAAATAATGGAAAGCAAAACAGAACAGATCACATGATGAAAAAGAATTTTAGCCACAAACAGGAGGCATCTAAACAACAAAACTGAATGAATTATCATACGTTTATTAAATCCATCATGTGTATACACAACCTAAACAAAAACATTTTGAAGTAGAAAATTATCATTTAATTTCATTGTCCTGTCTTCTAAAATGAATGAATTTATTAGTCAAATTAATTAATCGCTGCCTCACTGTTCAAATTTATATAAAAATTAAACAGTTCCAGAGGTGCAGCCTAAAAAAAACTCTTCCTTTTAGTTGCAGTGGCAGTGGTACAGTATTCCATTGCCATTTAGGATTTTCCAACACTTAGAACTCCTGCTAACAAAACAAAATGGGGAAAATGACACGTTACACTGGAATAAAGAAGATTTAGACAGATCAAGTCACCAAAAACTATGAAACATGCAAGAAATTGATTTTAGATTTATTAGTGCTTGTGTACCTCCATGAGAAATTACTCTTTTGTATGGCTCGATGCATTTCATGTCAATGCGATGCTCCTGCTCCCCGATCACCACGCTCCTCCACAGCCCACTGTCCCTGCTCACCTCTGCTGCTCGATGGCCTGCGACAGCATCACTTGAAGCTGCGCCTGCACCCAGGTCAGCAGACTCCTCTGAGTCTGCTGTTTGTGACATTGATGGTATGCGTTTAAGAAAATGACATGGTTATGAATATATACTGACAGTTTCATATCTATTATAAGGACAACATATGGTGGAGAGAGCGACTGACAAATCAGATTTGAGAGGAGGATGGTGCAAGAAGATAAGTACTTTTGTTATTATGAGTTTTACTGTTTTTTCTTTTCATAGAAGAGAAAGACACTGAGATGAGTAAATGATGTGTCTACAACAACTACAATCTGCCTTTAAAGGTAAGATGTGCTATATGTTATGAAACATATGCACAAAACAGCATATTGAAGTCAGTATGTCCCTCGTTCACATTTAATCAAAAGGTTTACCATGTGTATTGAAATCTATTGAGTCTGCCTCATCTGGTGTGTCCATGTCATCAATGTTAACATCCAGGTCATCCCCAGTATCCAAGGCCTCGTCTTCCGTGTCCAGAGCATCTTCTGAGAGGAGAGACCCATCACTGTGGTCCAGTGACACATTCATTGGTGGAGCTGCCAGCTTTCTTCTCTGATTAGACCCACCTGATGTATCTGCTGAGGAGGGTGGGTCTGTTCACACATAAATAAATTAATTGTCAATACTCTGGGTTAACTTGTGAGCTCTTTATAAAAAGTCACAACTTTAAGCAGTAAGGATTTCTTAGAAGTTTGAAAAAAAAAATCTACATTGGCTCTGAAATCCACCACACTCCAACAATGGAGACAAAACATAAAAAAACAATAATAAAAACAAAAATAAAAATAAGCTAAGATGTTTTGCATTTATTGTCACTCTCTAAACTGTTGTGGAACATACTGTTGTATAACTGAAATTCAGTTTTAGGTTTCACACCTTTCAGGAGATGTAAATATTTTCACCTAAATCAGAAAAACCAAACTGTTAAAAATGGCTCAAAGGAAATGTTTGGCAGACATAATAAAAATTAATTTGGAATTTATATTTTTATGTTTAATCTTATACAACAAAGCCTTTACTTTTTATAGAATAAACAATGAAAAAAAAGTACAAAACTTTAACATTTTAAGAGATGAAAACAATCCAAACCTTCTCTGTTATTCAGCTCCTCAGCAGTTTCCTCACTGGAGCCCATCCTTGCTGCACCAACTCCCTGCTGGGAGTGTCTGCTCATAGGCACAGAAATACAATAATGAGCCACTACATAAATTATTACTGCTATGACCAGTGCCATCAGAGGTACAACTACACATAGTATTGGGCTAAACAAGATCAAGAAACTCATCTATATATAAAGTAAAATAAGTAAACTGTTCCCATGACACTGAATCAAGGAGTTTGTCTGTTCACTTGACTCTGGATGCAAAATATTTCAAAAGTGACAAAGCAGATGGAGAGCCTGCCTTATTCCCAGGCTGCACGTGTGGGCTGAGGACACAATACTGAGCAGTGTTACTACCTCCCCCCCAACCAAAGCCCCTCTAACAGTCTCTGATTAGCATAAGGCCGGATAACAATAGAGAAAAGCATTACAGAGAGACTAATGCACACAATTACAGATACAAAGATACACACAGCTTTCTTTTCCCCCTTTTTAAAAATCTGTTTATATGCACCAACCTTTCTAGTATCCTGTAATCTCCCAGCCTGGAGACTGATCGTAGAGAGAACCAGATTCTCCACAATCAGTCACATGACTAGTTAATTATGGAAAGGTCTATTGTGCATTTATGCATACACTCTCTCTCTCTCACACACACATACACAAACACACACACACACACGCAGAGTAACAAACAGGGGAGGGTCATGTATCCCAAAAAGGAGGTGGGTCATCATAATTCCAAACTGGGGCAAAACGAGCACCATGCTGCAACTGCTAATGGGAATAATTAAAGTGCAGTATAAACACACACTTATGCATATATAGTGCTCAGGAATACTTGAATACACTAGCTGAATATTAACTCTACAGCATGACTATTTATAAAGAAATCATTCAGAATTTTTTTTAAATTTTTTCATTGGGTGTACTTTGTTTTTTCTTGATCTTGTAAATCTAATTCATAAGAAGCTATTTTGGAAAATAGGCGATATGGACAGGATACATGGTTAACTAAAATAATGCTTTAGTATGCACATGAGCATGGGAATACTGTTTTAAGATAAACCTTGGGGTACTTGTCCTGAAGAAAGAACTTAGCCCTAGCCCCCCTTTTAAACCTTGTCTTGTAATAACAGAAAAATAACAGACTCATTCCTGTACAAGTTTCCCAGTATGCTCATGTTTGCCTCATCTGACAGCCCTTTAACACCCCCCCCCCCCCCCCAAAAGAAAAGAAGAAAAAAAAGAAAACAGCTTTAATTTGATCTGTGCTGCTCCCTTGTGGTTAAAAACAGAAAACCAAGTCAGAACCAGTGAAAAATCAGCATTCACCTGCTTCTCTTTCTTGCACTTTGAATGGAAAAAGGTAACCCCCCCCACCCCCACCCCCCCGAAAAAAAGGGAAAAAAAACAAAAAAAAAACTCAGGCAAGTATATGGCCATAATAAGGCAAGGTCACAAAGTTTTTGCAAATAGGACTCATAATAAATCTTAGTGAGCATGTGTTGTCCAGTGGTGAACCTGTTGAACTGTCACATAGTCAAAATGAATAAAACTTACCTTGACAGTGGAAAGTGAACATATCCCTCTGACACATATTGTGCATGGTCTTCTGTCTCAGGATGGTCATCTGATTGGTAGAACTGCTCTCCATCACACTGATAACGAGCATGCTCTGACTCATATGGACTTCGGCCATCAGCTTGATGCTGAGAGTACTGGAGCTCAGATGTGCATATAGAGTCATGTAGATACTGGGTTTCAGCCATGTGCTGACGTTTGGAAAGTGTATTATCCAGGGTGTACTGAGCATTAGCTCCAGCTTCAAAATAGTTCTCAGTCTGCTCAGAACTGTATTGTACAGCTGAGACATCACTTGTAAACTCAGCATAGACGTCTGCGGTATTCTCCTGACTGTTATTTGATTTGGTATCTGCACATGCTGGGTAGATGCACTGGTTTTCAGTTCTTTGGTCAGTATGGTGGTAGTTGTAACCATACTTGGTTTGACCCTGAGTTGCGTCTTGACTTTCTGTCCACTGGTGTGCAGCATTTTCATTGGTAGGCTGAAATGAATGTAGTGATTTCACATCTTGGTGTCTTCTGTTATGGGAACAAGAGATTGTGGATCAGTGCAAGTACACATGAAGGACACTGATATATGTCTATCTCATTCAAAAGCACTTAAGCAGATTGACATATTACAGAAAATATTATCAGACACATACAAACTCTATTGAATACACACTGTTCCTCCTTTAGGCTGTTCAAACTTTTGACTGGTAGTGTATGCAAAGAAACGTATGAATAGTATCACAGGAAATAATAAAAACTCTTGACATTATTTCACCAATCCACAGGTGGCATTAATGTCCCCAAAACACAGTAAAGCCCCAGAGAAGTGCACCATTAGAAAAAAAGAATGAGATTCCTAGTCTCAGTCAATACAGTGCGTCTATTTAGTTCTCTTTATAATTTGTCTTGAAGGACGATTTATTTCATAAAATGCAATTGGAAGAGAAAGGGGTAATGCAGAAGGCTGAAGGAATTATAATTTAGTATGCATATGTTCATCTTTTGCTTAAATCTTTCTCTCGCTAGTAGCATGTATGAATTTAAAGTAACATAAATTCTACAATGTAAATTGAATAACAGTATTTTTTAAAGTAATATTACCATTAATACTATTGATGTTTATCTAACAAAAAATATAAACAACAATGGTAGGCTGTAATAAAAACAATACAGTTGTGGCATAAGTCGAACTTTAAAGGACTGCTTTAAACCAAGGGTGGCTTTTTTTTTTTTTTTTTTAAATGCTTGTTGCCCACAGCTACTTTTTCTTTCCTACTGCCTTCCCTTCACTTCTTCCGCTCAACATACAAGCAGAGGGACAAAAACCTGAGGGGAAATTGAATCAGTGTATATTAGACATTAGGCATTAAGGACACACAAAATACACTGTTTACAAGAAATGCTAAATCAAAAAAAAAAAGTTTGTATCCAGGAAAACTGATCAAAACTATCTGCAAAATTTAAATCCACACAAAATACATACAATTATATTTGTGCTTTACAGCTAAAACATCGAGCGGCATTCATTCAGACATAGATTTTTACATTAGTTACTAATGTAAAGTTGAAGTTACATTGACAAGTTAATCTCTGTTGCACTTGATGTAACCTATGCAAACACCTCCACACACAGCTGCATACACACACTCATGCCAGCACCTTGTAGGAAAGCTAGAGGAGCCGTTTCCATTAGCCATGGAGGGTCTCCAGCTGTAATGAGGCAGGTAATGCATATTTAATGAGGCATAAACAGATTCATAAACACAGACACACACAGACACGCACACACACAGAGCTGTGGATCAGACCTTGCTGCTGAACATATAAAATACACTCCCATGCACATGTACACACGTATAATCTCAAATACAGTGTAATTCAATCATTCATTCAAAATGACCTTAATCTTCCATGTGTACACAATAGACACACACATAGACTAAGTTCCTTGGGATGACTTTCCCAAATTTGGAAGTCTGTTAATAAAAGCAAGTAATCTTCTGAGATATTCGAATAAGAAAACTTCAGAGACTCAAAATAAAAAAAACAACAACAACAACAAAAAAAAAACATAAAACGGCAACAGAGAATAAAGAACGTGGCGGGGGAGGTGTGAAAAGGGATGAGGGTCTGTATGTGCAGCACTGGCACATATGTGGACCAGCATGTTTGTTCACTGGTGGTTAGTAGCCTGAAAATAAAAAATCTAATGTGAACAAAAGCAAAAATGCTAAAAATCTGCTTGTGGATCTTCGATGATAACTTAATAATCAGCACAGAATAAATTCTTGTATTAAGACAAGTGGACAGATGTATTAAATTTGTGAGATTTACCTTAAAACAGGTGAATAAATATTGTCAGAAGTTTTATGATCTCCACTCTGTTGCTCAATAGAACATTTTACACAATCATCTGTCTTCCTGGGGTGTCTGTCATTGCAGTCCTCTCTGTTCAGTAGATACCCCTCCCACTCTGGCTCAGATATTTGTAAATCTGTTTGTTGAATTGAGGAACCTCCAACCAGGACCTCATTAAAGCTCAACAAGTCAGAAGATCCAAACTCTTGTCCTTCCTCCTTCTCTCTTTGCTCTTTTGGTGTCCATTTTAAGAGGCTACTGCACTCTTTATCAGCTTCTTCCTCAAGCTCATCCTCATCACACTCTTCCTCCATTAAATCTCCAGAGAATGGTAAGCCAAGTCCTATGTCAATAGAAATGGACAATTCATTAACTGGGGTGCCGATCAGAGAGCTGGTATGTGAGACTGAACTGTTAGTAATTACAGGGGACTGTGGTTCAGGCGTGGTTTGAGAAGTGTTCTGTCTTACTAACTGACTCCCCCAGACTTGAAAGTCACCCAAGGAATTATTGCATGGTGGAGGCATTGATGGTGACTGCCCACCCTCATCTGAATCCTCCATTGAGATCTGTGAATGGACATAAATTTCCTCCCTGGTTTTCAGGAAGTGATCTGATGGATGCCTTAATGATGGTGACACACTTCGGGCCACAGTGCTCGACTCATGTTCGGAATTCACTCCTTCTGTTGGTCTTGAATTTGATTGATGGAAAGATGCAGAGTTACATGTTGATTGGGTAGAACTGATAGTTTCTGGCGCTGTGTGATGCTCAATGGCATCATGAAGTATAGTTTGGTAATGTGAAGTTGAGACAGCTTCATTTGGTTCTGCACTGTCAGCTCCTCTGATTTGGTGTTGAATACTCTGTACTGTGTTCTCCTGGTGATCTTGTGGGCTAGAATAGTTCATAATGTTGAATGTCTCCATGGGCTTTGTTGTTCCTTTTGATTGCTCGTTGTTCTGTTTGGGCCTGTCAGGCCACTCCTTATTGATTTCTTTTACAGTGCCAGGGACCACAATGTATTCCATTTCTAAGCCGGAGCATGAATCTCCATCAGAACTGGACCCAAGTTTATCCTGACAACATGTGTGAAGGTTGTCAGGGCTAATGAATGCATCTCTTTCTCCCCCTGGGCTGGAGCGCAGAGATATAGCTTGCATTATTTTGTCTTGTAAATTTCCACTGCTATTGTTGATGGCCCCTTCATGGTTTCCAATAACAGGCTCATCTTCATAGTGGATTAGTTTGATAGGAAGATGTGATGAAGCTGATTTTAAGCCATGTTTCTTGAAATTGTCCCAATCCACAAAGCTTGGGGATAACGACTGGCTTGTTGGTATTTGGGTTTTAACAGTTTCTTCCAGACTTTCAGACATATGCTGAGAGGCAGAAAAGCTGTCCACCACAACAAATGGGGAATGTTCACTATATTGCTCAGTCCAGTCAGCTTCCAATCCACCACTGCTTGCCTTTTCGTAATTATTCTCAATTTGCCTTTTCCAGCTCTCAGTCATTTGGGCCAGCTCTCTGTCAAACAAGAAAACTTGGTTGGATGTCTGGTCTTCATCTGAAAATACTGCATTTCTCAGAGTACCAGGAGTCTGGTATTGATTCTGCATGTCATCACTTAGATTAGCTTTAGTCACTGCTATAAAAGGACTAGATTGTTCATCTAGCTGTATCATGTCTACTACAGGGCTATTGTTGTCAGGGGAGGCTGTTCGACTCCATGCTCCTGCTCCTACATTGTCATATTCAGATGTGGAGGTGACAATGCCATGGACAGCCAAGTCCCACATGTCAGTATTTTGTGGAGATGAAGTCTCATCTTTTGAATGCTTAGATTCAGAGTCCCTCAAGATGGCCTCTGACCACTGGCTCTGCACACTTTGAAAGTCTTCATTGTCTGTTTCCTCACCATTTGTTCCACCATCTGCAGCCTCTATCACTATTTTCACATTGTGGTCATTAATTCTCCACTCAATTTCTTCAGGGAGCTGGCTAACAGTTTTACTAGCACCCTTGTCTTCTATCCCTTTGTCTTCTTCTGCCTGTTTGCTTCCATGTGTCTCAAGTAATTCACAAGTATCAAATGATTTCATGTTATTAACGTCTTTTCCATTCTCAGGTCCTTCAGGGGTGGTTGTTGTGGAGGAGCTGTCCTCCTGTATGGTTGTGTTCCACATCTCCATTCCACCATCTGAGTATTGTATTGGACTTTCTGCAGATGTCTGTGTCCTAAAATTGGGGTTCAGCCCACCGAAGGAGCCTGAGTTTTCAGACAGATTTTCAGGGGTAGTAAGAGGTGATAGACTGTCATCCCGGATTGTCATATTCCACATATCTAGTGATTCAGGGTAAGAAGTGGTGGTTCCGCTATCTGATTTGAGAAAACCCTTCTGAGCAGAGTATGTCCAGAAGTCTAACAGCTCCAATTGTTGGTCTCTTTTTTTACCTTGGATAACATCATCTTCTTCTTTAGATGTGTCTGGTGTTAAATTGTTTAAGACGTTTTTTTTTACTGACAATGAGGGTGTTCCTTCTTTTCGTGCAGTGACACCAGCTTTGTAATTTCCAGTTACTTCATCCTCAGTTGGTGTCAACTGAAGATAAGCCAAAGTGACAGGGTTCCACTGATCCTTCAGTACTGTGTCTGGGTTCCAGTTTTGACATGATTCAGTCTGCTCAGTAATCAGACTAAGCTGAGGTTCAAGACTTTTTGCTTTCTGTTGAGTAGTCTCAGCCTTTAAGATTTCCTCTTTGCTTTCTTTTTCTCTCACATCACTGACTGAGTCCACAATGTTCACAGGGCTCTCAGAGTCTTTACGTCTATTCCAGGGACTATTATCGCTTGAGGACATTGCTCCTTGGGCATCAAAGCTAAGTTCATCCCAAGTCTCTGACAAGGATGATGACACGCTGTCTTTGTGTTGTAGACCATTAATCCTTTCAATTACATCCTCTGGGAAGAACCTGACACCACAACTGCTGGGCGGACGACTTCCTACCAGGCTATTCACTGGGGTTGGGGGGACCATAGTGTCAATCATTTCATGTCCATAAAACTGGCCCTGGTGATCAATTGAAAAATTTCCAGTTTCAAAACCTCCTAATGAGCTGGGAGCAGAGAAATCTAAAAGGCTTAGCTCGTCAAGCTCCGATAAGCTAGAGCTTCCTGCTCTTCTCGAACCTTCATCTCCTCCAGAATTGACCAGTCCCCCCCCTGCTGGCATAGGGTGTTCACTGCGGTGAGATGGGTCAAGACTAAATGGATCAAAGTTGTCATTTTTATTTCTGCTGGAGCGGTGCTTCCTCCTCTCAGGTGGGACCGGAGGAGAGAGAGATGACAACCCAAGGGGAGAGGGGTTTCTCAGGAAGAATCCACCTGGCCCTGCAGCTTGACTTCCACCTGCAAGCGCCTCACCAACTGGACTGTCATCACTGAGGAAAACTGAGCTCTCCTTGGAGGACCGGCTGCTACGAATGGTGGTCATACCGCTGTCAGGACTTAATAGCTCCCCGCTGGCACTGATTCCTGCAGCTCCTGTGTTCTCTTCGCCTTCTGCCATCACCCTATTTACAAAGATGAAACAACACTTTTAATGTTTAAAATCATGAATAACTCTCAGTCTAAATGTTTTCACTGACACTTTTTATACCTTGCTACTGCCACCACATCTCCATCGCCTTCTTCAACTCTTTCTATGTCAGAGCCATCCATGTCATTGATGCCAGATGATCCCTGGGAGAACTCTACACTGCCAGCTACTCCCTCTGTAGAGGAGGTCCTGCTGCTGGGGTGGCAGGATAATACTGAGCTCCGTCGGTTGACAAAATCCTTGAGGATGCCCCAGATCTCTTCCTCCAGCAAAGGAGGAGTACCAGAAGATGAAGAAGTGTTTATAGGAATGTGATAGATTTGGAGATTCTCCCTGTCCTCCAGTTCACCAGAAAGAGACCAGCTGGAGTACTCCTCTAGCTCAGTGCAGATCTGTAATGAGAGTCACTTATTTTAATATCCTACCTGTTTTTTTCCTTAAAGTTATAATAACTCCAATATAAAAATATA
>JBAMHW010000012.1:15936321-15955482 GCA_037177495.1 Rhadinocentrus ornatus | reverse complement strand
CTCATTCAGCTCTCTGACTGAATTCAAAATCACAGGAAATTAATCAAGTCACAGAAATATATCAGTTGAAACAAACCAAATCTGCATTTCTACTTTAATTGAACACGAGAACCACAGATGCATAACTTTGTCTATCAATGAAATGCTTGTTTCATGGATATTTTGGTGATCTGATTTTACCTGGTTCAGCACGTCTGTGTTGGTTGAGTACACTGCCACCTGCTGGCGAGGATGGTGAACTGTATCACTGATCGACAAGAGAACCACAAGACCATCATAGCCATGCTGATAACTGAGTGATTTCAGTCCATCCACGTAGCCATGCCAGTCCTGAAAGTTAAAAAAAATTAAAATAATCATGACAAATATTAACACTACAACAGCCTTACAATTATCTGTTAATATTTCCTCGCTTGTAGTTACAGCAGTTTCTAACTTTGTTAGACCTTTTGCTTTTATTGCACATCTGATTTAATCTAATTTGGTAAAAGTGGCTTCATGTGAGTCTGCGTCTGTGGCAATGAGATACAAAGCTGTCAAAGCGCACAGAGGGGTAGAGAGACACTTTGTGATTTATTGTTTGGAAATTAACTGTTTGCTCTTAAAACAGCTACCATGCACAGATTATGGTAATTCAGTGACACACACAATGATTGATGGATGGAAAGTTGCATTAATTAATTGTTTTGTTTGTCAAGGGAACTTGTTTTTTCTTTCTCTCTGAAATGATTAACAACAATGTTATTGCAATAATTTGCCATGCAGGGTTACACATAAAGTGTTGTAAAATGATACTTTGAAAACATATTTGCTTGATTAATCTTGATTTGTTGTACAACTGCTTGCCTGTTTGCTTTGTGAAGTTCTTAAATTGTTGATGCACATGTTTAAATGGAAGAGTCACAAAGAATGAGATGCATTTAACTGAACTGGAAGTTTGCCCTCTATATTTCTGTCACTGGAATCCATGTCATCATGTTTAAATAGTACAATATTGTTTGAACGTCTTATTTTCAGTCTGTGCTGTGTTCCTACAGACTGTGTGTGTGTGTGTGTGTGGTCCCTCTCACTGTTTGCGAGAGTGTATTTGCATGGGTCCACTGAAAGTGATTGATGAAAGCTTCAGGCGCTGTATCTGCCCAGGCTGTGTCAATATTAACCTGTGAGGATGAGGGGGCTACAATACTCCTCCCCTTGTTCCACCCTCCATCCCTTCATCCTTCTCTCTACACAATATGGCTGCTGTCAGAGTAAGGCCCATCAATCCTGGCGCACACACACACAACTGTCACTTCACTGACACTGCCATTTCTCAACACTGATATCCTGATGAGTGCAATGAAGCCTCCCAAGATTCAATAAAAACACACATATTCACTCACATGGGAACAAAAGCGCAAGTAAAGGCACATGGAACTCTAACACATGCGGCTACACATAAAAATCCACCAGCAGTTAGTAACTATGATGTCAGTTAATCAGCAATCATGTACTAGTATGTACACATAAAAGATCTCCACCATTTACAGCGCATTATACACAAAAATGTACAGATGATGCTGGTACTTTAATGCTACAACCCAACTATGTGTATATGCACAAAAAACTACACACACACATGCACACAAACGGGGAAATATAGTCAGAAAACGAGCAGAGTGCGAATCTCAGCGATAACACGCAGGGCGACAGTCTGTCTGCCATTTGGCTTTTAACTGAGTAAATTACTACTCATATTGCTGCCCCTCCTCTTCTCCCTCTGCCACCCCCAGATGCACAGATTGCCGTTTCTTATAAATTATCAACATGTTAGATTTAAAATCCACTTGCTAACTGTTTCTAAGAATATTAGGATTCTTCTATAGAAGCCTGTATCTCATTTGTTGAGCTTTGCTGAGATGTCACAAAGAACATTCCTCTAAACTCTTAACTTTTGTTCCTTTTTGTTTACTGGCAAGTGTGTTTCAGAGACGACAGTCACTGGAAACCATGCACTTATTAATAAGTGGCCATTGCTGATTATACAGATTAGTAACAGAAAATCAAAAAGTAAGCATTAATGTAATTTTTTATCAGTCAGAAAACTTGATGAAAGCGCATGTAATGCAGAAACAATTAATATGTAAAAAGTAAGTAGTGATCCAGACACTTTTGACTTTTGAATACCAAAAAGTAAGATTTTTTTCAATGATTAAGGTCTAAAATAAGAGAAACACAGAAAAAATATTCTTTTAAACAACAAACACAAAGCAAAAAAACATTTGGAAAATTTGGACACCTGCTCTGCTGACACTCAGATGTTCCAGGTCTAAAACATCTCCATTAGCCCCTACCTTTTATAAAAACAACTTTTAATCCCTCACACTGTAACTTTTATTTCTTGCATCTAGTCCCATTTAAACGTTTTCTGTCTATATTTATTGTTTTTAATGTTTCTTATGCTTATTTGGCACTTGTTGTAATGCCTATAATGTCTTATGTAAAGCACCTTGATTAGTCTCATATACAAATAAATTTGCCCACGTTGCCAACTCATCTTTTAAAATGTTTAAGTTCTTTTTCATTATACAGATTATGATTTAGGAAATGTTTGGGTCTGGAGGTGTGATATGATTGAACTTTGCAGAACAATTGACAAAACTAGCTTTTTGTAAAAAAGTTCTGTTTTAGATGTGATGTGATTTTTGCTCATTTTTGTTGCAACAAGTGCTGCTTGCAAAGACATCTTTCTTGTTGTGGCTGTAATTTCTAAAACAGATTATTGTGCACAAAAAAAACGGTAAAAAATACACTGAGCATACATCACACACAGTACATGAAATTTACAGTGGCATGCAAAAGTAATCACACCACTTGAACTTCTCTATTTTTTGACACATGATCACAAACATATATTTTATTGGAATTTTATGTGAAAGAGCAAAAAAAAGTGGCACACAATTGTGAAGTACAAAGAATATTATCCATGATTTGAATTTTCTTTAACAAATAAAAAAAATCTGAAAAGTGTGGTGTACAGAAGTATTCTGTTTGTGGGGAGCACAGCAAACATGTGTAAGAAAATGCTCTGGTCAGATGACACCAAAATTAAACTAATTGGCCTGAATGCAAAACGCTATGTGCGGTGGAGAACTGACACTGCCCATCACCCTGAACACACCATCCTGACTGTCTAACATGGTGGTGGCAGCATCATGCTCTGTGGTTGCTTCTCTTCAGCAGGGTTGACGAGAACATGGATGGAGTAAAAAAAAAAAAACAGGGCAATCTTGAAAAAAAAAAAAAAACCTGTTGGAGTCTGCAAAAGACTTGAGACTGGGGTGGAGGTTCACCTTCTATCAGGACAACAACCCTAAACATAAAGCCAGGGCTACAAGGGAAAAATTTAAAACAAAACATGTTGTTTTCATGTGTTAGAATGGCCCAGTCAAAGTACTTGCAGCAAAAGGCGGTTCCACAAAGTATTGACTCAGAGGGGTTGAATACTTTAGCACACCACACTTTTAGTATCATATTTGTAAAATAAATTAAAAAAAATCTAATCATGTATTATTGTCTTTGTACTTCACAACTGTGTGTCATTTTGTGTTGGTCTTTCACACTAAATTCCAGTAAAATATGTTTATTTGTGGTCGTAATTTGTCAAAACGTGGAGTTCAAGGAGTATGAATACTTCGGCAAGCCATTGTACGCTGTTGGCCTACATGCTTTTGTTGGTGTAAACTTTTTTAGAATTTTTTTGTTTACTCAAATTTTATGTGTTTGTGTGTTTCCTTCTTTCACCTGCCTGTCTGTTTTTTAGTCACACGTTGCCTATTCATATCTTGCTTGCTCACAGTTTGCAGCTTCATCTTTCTCCCACACTGGGATCCAATACTCACAACATCATGCATACACACACACACTCCCTCCCTTTCTCATTGGTTGTCTTTGCTCCACAGGTAGCAAGTCTTTAGCGGCTGCTTGCAGTTCTCCCAACCTGCCGTCATTATGCACAATAGCCTTAGGTACAAAACCCAGGCCTCATAACTCACGCCCCGCGTGCGTAAATTCCCATGCAAACACAGTCAAAGCAAAAACACATTTCCTGCTGTCGCCAACATCTCCGGCAAAGAATTAATCAAGCGTTCATCCATTTAGGCTCTTTGCATACCCTTTCCGTCAGAACATAGAATGCTAAGAGAGTTGTGAGTTCTTCTCAGGCGATCGTTTCGCCACCCTGATGAATCCATCAAGCGAGGTTTGATTTATACATCTGTCTGTGATCACAGCGGTACAGCTACAGTAAATGGGGTGGCAAGGAGCGAGCTGACACCACCCTGCTCAAACACACACACACACATGCAAATGCGTGCACACATGTGTAGAATATACCATTTGCCACACACGCACACGCATGTGCTCACATATCAACAGTCATCAGCTCCTATTCAAACTCCTGCTTACACACACTTACACAAGAGTATTACTGCTTATGAAGTTTTTGGAGTAAAAGAGGGAAAAAGGGAGGGTGGTATAAAAGTTTGCAGTGAGAAACCCAAATGTCTTTCTGTCTGTCTGTCTCATATGGGCCTTCTCCACATGCTTCATTCAGCTCTAAGTGCAGGGATTTAGGGGCCAAGATGCAAGCACTGAGTCTATAAATGTTTTGCTTTGTTATTTGTTTGCCCTCAAAGCCCAAGGAAGCCACAGGGAGAGAAGTAAAATGGGGGTAGAGAATGAATCAGAAGATTTTTTCCTTACGACAAACTGATGAGAAAGAAACATCAGGGTGAGATATTGAGGATGCAGTGGAACGAGCACCGTGTGCAGCAGTTTTCCAAACTTGTTTAAAAAATACAATGTTTTTTGTTGCAACCAAATAAAAACATTTACATCTTGAAACATATCTTGGAATTGTTATTGTGTTTAAGCCATAAATTTACTACCATGTGAGAAAAAAGACAGAAAGAAAACCAAAAACTAAGTAAGTACCTACAACAAAAACTATAGAGATATGCGGGTGGGGCACCCTGGCTTCCCAGTCTTCAATCTTAGTCCCTGGGAGGCCCACCCTGCACCTGCTGTCTCCTAGTGCTTCTCATCAGAAAGGCATTTACTGAGTGCTGTGGCTGCGGGCCCCTTCATTAGCAAGCATAATTATTTGTGCAAGTGGCGTAGGGCAAAACTGGCCCTGCATAAACAAACAGAAGGGCCGGAGGATTGTGAACAAACAACGCATTAGAGACAATCAACATTGTCAAAAAGAAACCTAAAGCAAAGCTCAGATGCCAGGATGGACACATTTGCACACTCACAAAGAACAAAACATAGAAATTCATTAAAACAGTGAAAACCACTGTTTCACTGATTCTGGATACCTGGGAACATCCGTCTATCCCATTTTAAGACATCAGAATTCCCTCTCTGCTTTAAAATGATCCAGCACCCCTGGCTTCATCAGATCGTGGCCGTCAGAAAAACACAGAGGTGGTTGTTAGCAGAATGTGAAGCAGCTGGGATAAGAGCCAGCCTTTCTAAGTCTGAGACCATGGTTATCTCTTAGATAACAGTGGAGTACCCCCTAAAAGAGGTTACAGCAAAAAGAGCACAAGATAGACTGATAGATTGATGCATAAAAAAAAAAGATTAAAAAAAAGTAATATTTTCCTTTTTCAACTGGGAAACTTGGCTACACAGACGGCCTCTTCTGATTACAGGCAGAAAACAAATAAATCGAGATACTACAATGTACACATTTACATGACATAAATATGACTGATTTTGCTTACCACGCAGGGCAAACAAATATCATTAAAATCATTATTGTGTCCTCCTGAAAGAGTGGATGCATGTGTGTTTATGTGAGAGGTCAACTTAAAATGCAAACTGTACTCTGTTTCAAGGGTAGAGGAAGAGAGATAAAACAGAAAATGGTTTGAAACAGAGAAGATAAAATACTATGAGAAGATACTCCGATACTTAATAATATATGTCCATATTAACATATGCAAACACGTTACTCATTTCATGGCCTAGTATGTGTGTGGGTGTGTGTGTGTGCGTGTGTGTGTGTGTGGCTGTGGGCTCCTGTCCTTCCCACAGTTCATCAACTCCACAGCATGACAACTCTTCATCCGACTGCAGCTTCATCTGCCAGAGCTAATTTTTGGGCTGTGAAAAACTCAAGCACACTCACTGGCATGAAGACTTGAATAATGTGTTTTATATATGTTTTCATTAATTTGAACTCCATGTATATGACTTAAATTGAATATTTTACAAGAGGTTGGTACCTTGCACCAACTCACACTGCGTCACTGTTTTTTGTTTTGTTTTGTTTTTTCACATTTATATCGGTAATGTTCAAAAGAATTGTGAGCCTTGAGCAAAATGTTTTGTCCTCTCATTTGCTGCACCTGAAATTTCACTGGGTGCGACCAATAGGACTCCAAAGCATTTTTAGAGGCCAGTTTATGGTAGCTTCATCTGCATGGTCTAAATGATTGTGTCTCTGTTGACAACCATGCAGTTGTGTTCATACAGCATTTTGTGTCAGCTGTTTTGAAGCTTTAGCTGTATGGGTATGTAACTGGTCTGCAGGCACACTTTCAATGAAGCAATGTAGATCTATTAACAATAATGACAATTATCTTACCAAGCCTCTTTCCATAACAAGTGCCTACATTTGGCTGTGCTTATTCTTCTTCGCCTCTCTAAATAGTTTCTTGATCCAGGGTATGTGCAGTTGGCAAAAAAATGAAGAAGAGAAACCATTAATTGGTTAAGAGTTTTGATTATAAAGAACTGTATGGACAAACTAGAAATAAAAAGGAATTATTTAAATTACAACAAAGTTGACAGCTGTACACATTAATGTGGTTCAAAGAGAGGTGGTATACATAATGGTATTCTTGACTCATTACCTGATTGATGGCTAGTTATTATGACAGTTCAGTGTCTCTATTAGTGGTGTAAATGCAAAATAAAGTATTTAGTTCTCAGTGGATATGGCCCATATTACTGCCAAGAGTCCCTAAAACTGTTTGATTGTAAAAATGTCATAGTTTTCAATAGTAAGTATACAAGTAACCTGCCACCGAGCATCACCTTACATATATCATCCCTACAGCTGAATGCATCATGTTGTGGAGTTGTTTTCTGCTAAAGTGACTTGAAAATGAGTAAAAATAGAGGTAAAGAGTGAGTATAACAGCAAAGAAAACACAGAATTGGCTTTGATAAAAAGTGCTGAGGTGACCAGACCAAAGTTTAGAACTGAGCCTGGCACATCATCTCTTTAGACCTGAAAATGTCTGCAATGGTTCTGCCAAGAACAACAAAAAAAAAAGCTTACCAAGGAAAAATGTGCCATGGCTGTAGCATTGTTCCTCAGGAAATGTGAGGATGCCATCCCTGCCAAGGGTGATTTAACCAAGCACTAACTGAAAGATCTGAATATTCACGTATATGGGATATTTCAGTTTTTTATTTAGACTAAATTAACAAAATGCTTTACCAACATAAGATCTATGCTGATTGATGAGAAAAAAGCCCTATTTGAAGAAGAGCCTGGATCACAACAAAATGTGGAACACTTGAAAGCATTTCTAGGACTGAAGCCTAACAGAGAGCATTGTTTGTGAAAGTAAGAAATATTTTAATCTATATTTCAGCTGCAGTGATTCTGGAAAAATGAAACTGGTTTTATTTGCGCTTTCATTATAAAGCAGTATCCAGCCTGACTAATGTATGTTTGTCCAGTAAGCAAAACTACATTAGTCAGTGTATATAGGGCCAATATGATTACCCAACAATCTTTTTCATCTGCTAACTAGGCAATCACTAGTCCTTTTTTTATACTCAAACGATCTAACTCTGTCCTCTTTAACTGCTGTCAAACACACACACACACACACACACACACACACACACAGAACAAACTCTGACAAACACATAACACATAAACCATTAAAGACTAATTGAATCTAATTTATTTAGTTTTCTGGAAAGAATCATTTAAGGCAGAACTTCCCTAAGCCCACTCAATAAATGACTCTCATACCGTTTTACTCTCTTTTCAAACACAATTAAAAAATAATATATAAATATATACACATTGCAAATGACATGCATATAAGGAGTTCATTTTGAAGCCCGATCTCAGGTCATTAGTAACCCACCATGACGCTGTGGAGTTGGGGTCTACTGGCGACACGCAGGCCCCTGGCCATTTATTCTATATTAAGTCTTTAATGGGCCCTCTCTCTCTTTCTTTCCTTCTCTGTCTCTATCTCTCCCGTGTTTCCCTCCTGACACGCAGCATGTAGGCACAGCGCTGGTAAAATATGCACAGAAAGTCCGGTGCGCACACACAGGAAAAGCCATTCAAATGAATGGTTATTTATTCGCTAAACGAGGATCTGGGTGTTTAATGTTCCTTGGACGTTAGGTAGTTTTCAGAGGGGTGGGGGGTGGGGGGAGAGAAAGGCATACCCCTATGGCTACAGACATCATTTATTTTACACATAGCCTAATACCACACGCTAGGCAGCCGCCGAGAAAAATGGGCTTTGGGAAGGAGATATAAAAGAAATAATGAATAATTTTTTTGGTTGGTTTTGGGTGGGGTGGCGGTGGAGGGGGGGCAAACACATTAGAGGCTGCAGCAGGAAGAAAAGCAAGGGGTAGACTTAAAGTATTAAAGCCCCTGTGTATGTGTGTGAAAGAGTGTGCAACTGCAAATGTGAAGAAGCAAAGCAAGCGACTTGCAAACATAGAAGTCAACACTAACATCACACAAAGTGTGTGAATATGAATGCACGTTTCAGCGTGTGTGTTAGACGTTTGGATATCAGCAGGGAGGACAGTGATACATGACTGTGTGCAGCTTTTAGGCCTCCATCTACATCTCATCCAAATGTAAAACAGCAGAGGGGCTCCACTTCTATCCAAAAAACACCTCCTAAAAGTGATACAGTGCAGGTGTGATGTAACTAACACATCAAGCCATGAAAAATTGCTTTTCAAAAAGTGAAACATTGTGTTACTTTCCTCTTTTTGCAAAAGTTTTCCTTTTCCATCTATCTTTTAGACGAGAGAAAACCATTATAAGCATCTTTAAAAAGTGGACGGCATTATATCCCAGGATGATCAGCATGAAATTTCAGAAAGAAACCTCTGAACTTATGGGGACATTAAGTAACATTAAGGGATAAGTTTATGAATTAGGTTTTTCCAATATTACCCTATATATAAACAAAGAATAGTGGATTTTTAAGCTTTAAAAATGTACATCTTTGGATTATACAGATGTTCATTTACATAAATAAATATAAAGAAAGACACATTTTAGAGTTTTCATTTAACTTGGCATAACATTGACAAAGTTATAATGTTTTTAATAAAGTTAAAAGACAAATCTACCTCCTTATCTGTGGTCAACGAGGTGAGTGCTATGGTCGTCTCGCCATCAGAAAACTCCTTCAGCTCCATTGTCAGCAGCCGCATCAAGTCTACATCCAGTCAGCACACACAAACAGACTAACAGTTATATGCAAAACACACACAAAAGGATACAAAACAGTTTCACAACAGACAGAAAGAAAAACAAGAGGTGAAAATATGTTGCAATTTATGGACAAAAGCTGTTTTTCAGTGAGGCTCTGTGACCAGACAAGGATGTCAAAAAGCAAACCTGCCGAAAGCCTGAGCAAAGATGGTAAATGGGCTTGGTTTTTATATAAAACCTCGTTTAATTAGACCTTTTATTTATTCTACACAGGTGCACACAGACAGCACTTGACTGACAGCTCCCAGACTTTCCTGTTTTGTTTTTTTGTAAGTAGAGAATAGCTCTCATATCAACCTGTCAGGAGATTTAACTCCTCCAAACAAAATTAACCATAATGGTTATTCATATGCTCTTATTGAGCTCTCATACACTACTTTTCAGCAGATCACCATCATTTTCTTCTTTATATCAGTAAGCTTGAAAAAAGCAATCAAAAAATCAGTAATAACACACAAACATTTTCATGCTTGATACTGTGCGTTTTTTGTTTGTTTGTTTGTTTTAAACCTGAATATTCTGTTCAGGTTCGTAAGTGCATTCACATGCCATGCACATTAATACAACCCCACACTCTTGGTGTATCAGTACCAAGCAGGACGATACTTCTTCTACAACCACTCACAGGGTTGAAAGCGTCCCAGTTTTTACTTCTGAGTGGCTCGGTGTTTCTGCAATCTTCCTTTTTTGTTTATAGATAATCATGTGACTTACATTTGTCAATTAACCTGTTTGAGAATTGCTGAACCAGCTGTTTTTCCTTTTTATTCTGTTTCATTACCCCAGTTAACTTTTTAAACATGCTGCTGCCATTTTCATTTTCTATTTCACTACACAGTCCATGAAAACATGCAAGGGACAGTCAACATATATATCCATGTATTTCCTAATATGAGCGTGTGGCAAGCAACCACATTATTTTAAACATATTTTAACTTATTACTCTGTCAACTGTGTTTAGTTAAATCCTGTGTTCAGAAATGCACCTTTTTGCTCCACTTTAGCGCGCTGATCAAAAGTGACTTCCCCCAATTCCTCCAAGAATCTCAGAAGCTCATCCAGCTCTTCTGAATGAGAGCCATGTTTGATCAATGCTTCTTTTTGTAGATGCAAGGCCTCTAGATACATATAAAACACACACAACACAAAAAGTTCCAATCAGTCATCATACATCCTGGCTCTTGCTCATACACTAATTTCAATGTAGGCTAAATAACAAGCACAACATGCCTTTGACTATTTGCCTTTTTTAGACACTGACCTTCTTGTATAGCTGGTTGCCCTGTACAACACAGTTTGGTCATAAGACAATAAAAGCCACTTGTACAGTGGAGTGTATTATAAAGTCTACTACACACTGCATTGTTCTTGTAAATCAAATTTTAAAATATCAGTGTGCTGCAGAGTGAATATCAGTAAATCAATTACATTAAAAATAAATAAGCAAAAAGCAAAAAGGTCTCTGTACCCCTGTGTAATGTTTATCTTCACATTGAGGTTCTGCAATTTAGGTATTGAGTTGAGCTGGTGCAATACCTTAGATGCAGACACGGATATCACTACCTTTTCTTTTCTTTTTCCACAATTAGTACCTTTTCTTTTTTAGTTTTCAAACATTCTTTAAAATGTTTACAATTTTTTTTTGTGACAACTTTTCTTAACTTAGTAATAAATAAGTATCTGACCAGAGAGAAGCAACTTAACAAACCAACTTATATTTTTTAAAAGTCACATTATGGGACTCTTCCTGAGCTCTTCCTTACTCACATTCACCACCCCTCATCTCTCTCTCTCTCTCTGTCTCTCCTGGTGGGTGTTAAGCGAGTCATGTCAGGGGATTTGTGTGTCCTTCCTTCATCGCCCCATTACTCCCCCTAGGGGGCATGTGGCACCTCCCTCACCTCTGAGAACATCCCCCAGCGCTGCTCTGATGTGCTCTGCTGCCTCTTGAAGAATCTCTCTAGTAACTGTCGTCACTGCGGACAGTGCCCCATCATTCTCAGCATCCTGCAGCCCATCATGATGGACCACTTGCAGGATGCTTGACTCCAGAGTGTGGTGCTCAGAGCTAGGAGAGGGTGGAGAAATGGGTGAAGGGATATGGATGGCTGCTGGGGAAAGAATGGTGATTCTGAGGCATTTGCATAAAAACAACTTTCCCTAGGGTTGTGCGAGATGAACGCACACAGGCCTGAAAATACACACAATCTTTTTCTTTTTTTTATCACATCAACAAATGTATATTCTCTATATAAACCCAGTTCATGTGTATATCTTTGTGTTGTGTGCTTAAGAATTAACATGCACTAATCAGCAGTGGTCCACATAAACATAAAGTTTAGTTTAACAACTTTCAGGTAAACTTATTAAAATGAACTGAATTTACAAACTAACTTGGTTCCAGAGGTCCGGGCCTGATTTGCATAATTGGGTGTTTACCTGTCTAGGAGTCCATCTCTCAGAAGTGTGAGTGAAAGCTTTCCATTGTGATGAAGCTTCACAAGGTCTAAATCCTCCCTCCACAGCAACAAGCTCTCGCTAATTTTCACTCGCTGTAAATACCTTGTGGTCTCCTCAGGCAACACAGTGTCACATCGCCTGCTGTACAGCAGTGGCACACACACTCCACCTGTTGGTTCTTTCTGGAGCACACAGACACACCATATATGAAACCTAAATTAATGCATGCAAAAATACTCAATATGAGCTCATTTAAATGCAACTTTTAAATGCCATACTACATCCATAACATACATTATGAGATTGGAACACATAAAAGCCTAAAAATTATTAAAATGAGTGGAATTGTATTATTTCCTCACAATCATATGATGTCTAAGAATGCTTAAAAGGTGATTAAACTGTACAGGTAAAACTTGACTGCGAACTAAAATGCATTTTAGGGTCTGATCATCTTTTCTCCTTTTGCCATTTCACTTTAACATGCACTATTTTAAAGTAAATATAATTTTCATAAAAATAGAGGTAGTCTGGGCAAAAAGGGAGAAAAAGCTTTTAACATGTAACCTTCCAAAACACCTTTATTGCCCTCTAAATATACAACAATGTGGCATAATCCAGATATTTCCCATTTACAAAGCACCAATTCACTGTTGTACAAGGGAAAAGAACAATCATTTTATGCCATTGATAAACTTGGTCTAACAGAAATAAAAAATTGGAGGCAACAATCTTTTTAATACAAATTAAACAAATGAATCAGAAGTACAATCAACATAAGAGATAATTCTAATAACAACAAAACCTTCTAAAATTTGACAGGGAATAATTAAACTGAAAAACCATAAAGATTAACCTCTAACATTTCTAAACAGTACAAATTATTGGCTGACACAGATAATTTAATAAAATGGAATCAAGATTAAATCAATCGCTCCCACTTCCAATTATTTGACAGAAATCTGTAAACATTTATCTAACATGACAACTAATTCCAATTTACAATTTATTTGTTATAATTTTTTTTAATGTAACTCACATTACTCCATTTAAGAAGTATAAACTAATATTAAGGACATCTGTTCACAAGGCACCATGGGGGACTCAGATATTCTGAGTTGCAGAAAACCTTCATTACCATGTCTTTGTTTACTATATCTTACAGAAATAAATATACCAAATAAATATAAAAAAAGTCAGTTTATTTCTCTAACTGACTCTTACAAAACTGGAATAAAAATACTTATACAGTACTTAAAATAAATAAATAAATAAATAATGTAGCTTTGTGGCGAGAGTTTGAGGCAATGGTGGAATAATGTAAAACAAGGAAAATGTAAAACAAGAAGCACTGTAAACATAAGTTAAAAAAAAAGTCAGTCAACAGCATGGAAGTACAGATTTGTAAGCCAACTTCTCAGCCATAGGAATATACTTCACATACTAAAAATGGCTGATGATGGATTTTAAATTTTCTCATTATACAACACATAAAGGAAACCAACGAGCTAGCCACAGCTAAAATAATCAGAGAAATGTTGCATGGTGGTGAGATGTATCCAAAGGAAAACACAGAAATGTGTTGAAAAACTTTTTTTTTCATACATCTACATGTAGTTTAATGATGGAAAGTTTCACTGACTGTTTTTTGTATAGAATGGTACTGTGACAAACAAGTGCATAAGGCAAATCCTTCTTACACGTAGATAAGGATGGATTTTGACAATAAACCTTCACTTCATATCAGGTAATTCTAGGTGCACCTGCAGCTGCACTATGCTTGATATTTAATTTTCAAACCTCTAAATACTTCCAGCTGCAACCCTCTGAAAAAAAGATCAATAAAACATCTATTTTCATTAGTTTAAAAGAGAAAAATACACAGATAGATTTCATGATACCTGGCTGAGGTGTAGTGCGAAGCACAGTGTTGCAGCCACAGTATCAACATCAGGTTCTGGTCCACCTAAAACAGCATGGATGGGATCCTCCGATAGACCTGCCTGAAAACACACAAACAAATAGGTAGTTAATGTGAACTAATCTTTGCTTTTTCAAAGATTCTAAACGTGAATTGTTAGAAATTATTCAGTGATGTGATCTTTGTTTACAAAAATTGAAAACAGGAGCCTGTTGACCCAAAGGGATCACTGTTTCATCTGATAACTGATACACACAGCATAATGTATCAGTCAAACCTCTTTGGGCCTGCACAACTGTGTTAGATGACTGCAGCATTTTGAAAACCATAGTATGAATTAATAATGAAATCATGGTGCTGCGAGGTTTAGATCATTCTTTACAGGGAACACTTTCCAACATGCACTAAACTGCTGGTTAAAAAATAAAAGCAGTCAAGCTATAATATAAAATCATAAGGAAGATCCTCTTTCACATTTTAAAGGGCATCATGGTTTATTAGAGAAGCGCTGGCTTTCGTACATTTAATTTAAAAATGAAGACATACTCCACATTTGGTAAAGAGGACTTTAATGAGAACTCCATTAAAGAGATTAAACACTCATTTTTGTGTGAAAAAGGCAGAAAATTATGTCTCTTCCTTCATTTGTTGACTGGCATTCTTCATATCAGTTTTTAATATGACAGATAATTGATTAAACTCTGGCACAGCCTGATTACAGAATGGGTATTTAATGGCATGAACA
Organism: Rhadinocentrus ornatus; assembly: GCA_037177495.1. Taxonomy (NCBI): domain Eukaryota; kingdom Metazoa; phylum Chordata; class Actinopteri; order Atheriniformes; family Melanotaeniidae; genus Rhadinocentrus; species Rhadinocentrus ornatus. The sequence goes on along the minus strand of JBAMHW010000012.1, from coordinate 15,940,806 downwards.
TGTTGAAAAAAAAAAAATAAAAACAGGGGGAAAAAGAAATTTTAACAAATTTCAAAAACTTAGGAAAGCTTTCCAATAACTTGTTTTTTTTTTTATATTTACTGAAATTTTATATGCATAATAATCCAGTCACCTTAAGTACTTTGAACAATGCTTCCTACAACCATCCAAACATGAAGTGGGTGTTTGTCCTGTGTCAATCTCACCTGTTATCTCAAACAGATAAGCTGACTCACCACTTGCACAAGCCTGGACTGCAGCATGGACCATTAATTACTGAGAAAAATGTGGAAACAACGAATATCACTTCTATCTGTACTTCATCTTAATTGGTTTGTAAGATGCTACAATGGAGCATGGCAAAAGGGAGGGAGGGTACAGCTTCACAGCAACAAAGAGTTATGGGAAGCCTTTTCTGCTCATTCTTCAGATTCTATATAGAAAACATTAAATGCACCCAGATTCTGTAAATCCCAATTGACAGCTTGATGCCAGGTATTGCATCTAAAAATTTTCTTTTTAGCAGATTTGAAGTCTCTAAAAGTAATTCTCACACACGAATGAAGACTAAATAAGTTCTGGAAGTGCTAAATCGGTTTAACATCTATTACATTTATCATAATGGTTATAGAACAGGCCAGCAATAGTATAGCCCAGCTGAAACAAAGCAAATAGTTGTGAGCTCTGCATGTTGAAGAATGAGTTTTTCTTCCTGTAATGCACTGTAATTTCCCTGCTGTGATGCATATCACCATACAAACTTAAAACAAAATAGTATCTTTGTTAATATCTCAACTATATTATTCTGATTCTGAAATATTATGTAAGTTTCAGGGAGCTTAATGAAAATTGGGTAGTAATGCATAAGAAATTAAGCTACTGTCTTGTTTCTCTTCTTAGGGCTTGAAAAGAGGGAATGAAAGGGAATTGATTAGCCAGAAAGTGAGAAGGGAAGGACTATGGAGGAACTGGAGGAAAGAGGCCAAGGAGTTTAAAGAGGCTTTTAAAAAAGGGGGAAATCGAATATTGAGGGTAGGTCAGACATGCAGAGGAAGTGTGGAAAAGGAGATGAGAAAATGAGAGATAGTATGTGGAAAAAAGATAGTGATAAAGAAGGAAAAGAAGAAGGAAAAAAATATTTCTAAGCAGAAAAGAAAGTGCAAAGAAGTAAAAATTGAGGGTAAGGCAATGAATGAAGGAAAGAGTATAAAGACAAAAGGTGTATGAGGGGAGGTTAGTGTAGATGAGGGAGACCAGTTCTTTCGGAGAAGGGGGAGAGGGAGAATAAATCAATACAAGATTGCCTGAGAAGAGGAAGTGATGCATTAGCAGGAGGAAAGGCCAGTGTCTGTTCTACTGCAACAAGAGAATACTGGTGTGTGTACATGAGCATGTTTTAGCCATCAGATATCTTTCAGTCTGAGTGCTCTCCCTGCCTGTTTTACCACATTCAGCTGCTCTCTTCTCCTTCTGGACATGGTCTAGAATATCCTTTTCTGGTCAAACAGCACTTTAAAATGAGCAAATCGACCACTTTACAGTCACAGCTCATTCTAGAGAAGTAATAGCACAATTAAATACAATCTTCTAACAGTAATTTTCACCTAAGGTATATCTTTGAAAGAAAGTGATGCAACCAAGACTTTTTTTTTTTTTCTTTATCACCATTTTTAAATAAAATTTATATAGCCAAATTAGAATGTCAGATTCATCCCAATCTGTCATTCTTAACTTTTGTTACTTTTAAAGTATGTCTTGAAGTAAAATTTTGGATGTTCAAGAGCAAGTTGGCAGTTTAAAATTAATGTTTTAGGCTACTCAGGTTCACTAAAGTGATTTCAATTTATAGCTTTCATCAGGAAAGTAAAGCTAATTTAGATTCTTGTTATTTTTAGGTCTCAGCAATTATATGTGCTGTTGTAAACGTTTGAAATGATGAATAGCAAGAAATGTGAGCACTCCCTAGAAGCACATATAGTAAATAAATAATTGAAGCTAGTCAGAGTAGAGTAAAAGCCTCTCTATACATGCATATATATGTTAGTGTGCAGTGCGATCAGGATAGTTTCTGAAAGTATACTCAGCATATTGCTTCAGCTCTATGCCAAAAGATGAAGAGCTATAGAGAGAAAAACTGAGTGAGAGGAGAGATAGGCTCAGTAAGTACTGAGAGCCAGGCCAATTAGGTGTATGGGTGTTCTGGATCATGGCCATCCAGAGAGTGGAGAATAAAGACACACAAGGAGAAATGCAGGGATAGAGAGTGGTCAGCAAAAGCGTGAGTCATCAAAGTTTATACTAAAGAGCTATGAGAGAGAGAGATAAAGTGAGCATGTGCATGTGGATGAAAGGAAATGGACATGTGTTACACTTTATCGTAAACCTCCATGGCACTCATCAGTTGCCCTCCTTATCACTCAATTAGCCTGCTGCGCTCTGATCTGCGAATTCACCTCTTTGATCTTTTCTTCTTTGCAGCTTTCACCGTGTTTATGCGAAGTACATCCAATATAAAAAGCTCTCAATATCTCTTTAAAATGTCATTCCAGACAGGTTGTTCATATGCAGGTTTGAATGATACACACGGGCACCTGTTTACTAGATGAAGCTAAGTCATTTAAATGCTGCAGTGTGGTTGGTAACACAATGCAAGCATGCATCTTTGTTTTACATATCAATGCATTTTGTTTATCGTTATTCACCTTCAGAATGTGCAGACTAGACTTTTTGTTATATATTCATGCTTAACACAATGTATAAATATTAGGTACCATGTGTGCCTAATGCATAAAAATAGCACACAAAATCTTCATCTACTAATAAGCAATGTTGTTTTCTATACTTAATTACATTTAGATATTGCAATATTGCTTTTGGAAAGTGGAAATTGTTGATAAATGTATATAGATTGGTATTGTGTTTTCATGGGTTTCAGGAAATGGCTTCAGCTGATCGTTATGTTTTTGTTTTATGTGCATGTTCATTTACCCATCCAGTTGCAACACATGAAAAACAGGACCTAGTTAACCCAATAACTAAAACAGATTACCCATTCCTGTGATGTCATAATGCTGTATGTGATATATATCTTTGTATGTGAGGAGTGTATGAATGACTAAATGCTATGGCCAAACACTAAAGCTGAAGAAGCACATGTAGAAACATCAATTTTGGGGGCCTTATGTCCTCAAGGTAAGAGCAGGGAGTTCTAAAGGCTTCCCACTGTGAATGCCTAATTGTAAAAAGGCCACTAATGTTTTCAAATGTACAAATAATATCATATATTCATTACACGTGTGTCCCAACAGAATAAAAAACAAACAACAAAAAAAAACACTACCTCTTTGTGGCGCTGCCATTCAGTCTATAAAGATGAATGATGTAAGGTATTTGCATGAGGCCTGAACATATAGCACCCTGGATCAAATGCAAATTGTTACTATCTGCAGAACAGGCAGATAGCAAGGAATGAGCCTCTGGCTGAAACTTGTTGATGTCTCGCCTTCCCCTCATTGGAAACCAGTTCCTCATTGAAATTCACACGTTGCTGCTGCTGTAAACACAACATGAGCATTGTGATGGAGCAAACACGCTTTTCTTAACCCTATTATGTCACTGACGATCTACAGGTACTTTTCAGGGGAGGGGGGATGAAGGTACGTGAGATTCTGTCGTGCGCTTTTCCAGCAACAGGAACGCCGCCTGTAGCACAGCAGTAGCCGTTTTCCTGTCATGATCTCATTCATTATACCCACAACCTGGTGTTAACGCCGCTGAGGGCTCTCAACTCACCCCGAGTCTGCTCTGGACAGTCCGTAAATACTCTTCCATGACGGCCTGCGTCGCTACGGCGCTGCTGCAGATCTTTCCATAGACCAAGTTTCGGCAGTAACGTTGCTGTTATGTGTATGTGTGTGTGTTTTCTGTCTTCGCTTCCGAGTCCCCTGCTGCGCTCGCACTGCAGCACTTGCTGCCGTTGTGTGAGCTGATGGCCGGTCCTCCCCTTTCTCCACGGGGTAAACCCACAACACCGAGCAGTGGGTGTGACGGGAGGAAAAGGATATCCAACGGAGGCGCGCTCAACGATTCAACCGCGTTCCCTGTGGTAGGAAGACCCCCCCCATTCGCACGGAAAAGCGCGCGCGCGCATCCGCTCTAATCGATAACGCACTGGAGTGCATATTGTAGCATCACGTGCCACACCCTTTCATTGCCAGTGGCGACTTGGTGTTGATTTCAGCACCTTTACCCTCCAGAAGCACAGGAATATGTGCCGCAATATAAGCCGCAATCTCTGCATGGCACCTGCAACACCTTTCACAGTGAATGTTGTGTCAGGAAGCACTTTAATTGATCTGAAAGATGAAATTGCGTACCCACACACACTCCTGCTGGAAGTAAGCTAATCCTGATCTATCTATCTATCTATCTATCTATCTATCTATCTATCTATCTATCTATCTATCTATCTATCTATCTATCTAT
>JBAMHW010000012.1:15916855-15928016 GCA_037177495.1 Rhadinocentrus ornatus | reverse complement strand
GTCTGGGTTTCCCTGCTTAGGCAGCTGCCCCCGCGACCCGACTCCGGATAAGCGGCAGATAATGGATGGATGGATAATGAACCTATAGATTATTTTTCTCTATCTGTCTTCAGCTTTCAGACTCTATTTTTCATTTTCACCAGTGTGGAATTTCTCCATGAAACCTTTTTCCTTCGAGAGACAACCTTCACCTTAATAAAAGTAATAGCAGCCACAATATTTAACAATTTAGCATTGAATCTAATGCAAGCGCATTGACTGAACCACATGACAGGCAGGTGTGAAAGAGAAAAGATTCCACTCGTGTTTACAGTTATACATCATTTGGTGATCATCTCCATTGAGACATTTATGTGAACCGGAATTGTACTCTCAAAGAAAACACAGTAATGATCAGACGCACATCACACAGCAACCTTGGAAAAGTCCAAACTCTTTGAAATCAGTAAATATGGATTGTGTCCTTTAATGTGTGTGGACTGTTAAATGCTGAGTCAGCCCAAAGTAGTCCAGATTGTTACTCAGGACTTTAGTCCCTTTGTGCTGAGGGTTGTCTACATGAATGTTAAAATTACCAACAATAATTACACAGTGAAAATCTACACAGATTATAGCAGCAGTTGACTAAAACCATCAGAACATGATGCAGTGTCTGAGGGCCCTGCAAATATTTGGAAATATGCCTCTGGGAGAGGCCTTCAGCTGAAGAGCCACATATTCAAAAGAAGAAAAAATTCCAAGAGTTAACTGCTTACATTGAAATGATTTTTTAAATGAAACTGAAATCCCCCCCTCCCCTCCAACTAAAGTTGGAAGGGGCTGATTACATAAGAATGGGTGCACTGTTATTTTGGTCTTACCAAGTTTCAGTTAAAAACATGAACTCAAGGTTGTGCTCAGTTATAAAATCATTGATTAAAAATGTTTTTTTCCTACTAAAGACCTAACAAGTTAACTTGATGGGTTTAGAATTGTTTGCCCTATGTTTGCGGGACATACACACATCATTTAATGTGGATACTTTTGTCACACCACAGATATGATTCACAAAAATATCAGGAATAGTCAGATGAGGTAAGAGTTCAGGGTCTCGTGTCCAGTCCTTAGCCCACATTTCATACGGGTCATTATCGCCGATGAATTTTTTCCAAGATGGCGCTGTCCTAGCTGCCGCCTGTCTCAGCAGCTCTGAGTATTTTCCGTTGATTTTTTAGTGTTCTTGTATTTTTATCTTTTGCGCTTGTTGATTGCTTTTTCTTACTTCTTTGTTTTTGTGAGCACAACAGAGGGATGCTTTTCAAACGGATTGGGCATTTTTCACTCATTTTAATTGCGCTCTGGACTCTCTGGATTACTAGGAGCCATGCCTGCAACTCCACCGGCATTGTTTACACCTGCGGCCGGCCGACAGCCCTGAGATTCCCCACTCTCTTGGCCGGAGAGAGTCCCACCATACACAATAAAGCGACGCTGCAGAGTGAGGAAGAGAAAGTTTAAGCCCTACATCCCTCGTCATTGGCAAATAAGCTAAAAGAAAACTGAAAGTGCTCGTAAGGGCGTAGAGGTACAGAGTCAAGTATCATGTGTTTTACAGGGACGTGGCTGCACAAGCTGATACTTCACCATTCCTGGTTTCCAGCCGGTTCGACCGCGACCGGCAAAAAGAAAGATGGGGTGGTTGCCGTGCTCGTGAACAACCAAGCATGTCTCTGTTAGCGAGCAGGTCTGCAGCCCGGACATCGAGCTTGTCGCCGTCGAACTTCGTCCATATTATTTGCCGAGGGAGTTTACCAGCGTTATCGCCATCACTGTCTACATTCCTCTAGCTGGGAACGCAGACGTGTGTAACCGTGAGACTACAGACAAAACACTCCGGGGCCTTCGTCCTCATCACAGGTGACTTCAACCATGTCTCCCTCTCATCCACACTCCCAACTTTCTACCTGTTTGTAACATGCGCCACCCATGAAAAAAAGACTTTGGACCTGCTGTACGCAAATGTTAAGGATGCATACAGTTGTACTGCCCTGCCCCCACTTGGCAGGTCGGACCACAAACTTGTCCTGCTCTCACCATTATACAAGCCTGTGGTTCAGCAGCACACGATCACAGTGAGGACAGTGAGGAAATGGTCTCCTGAGGCCCTGGAAACACTGCGTGGAGCATTGGAGGCTACAGACTGGGACACTCTGTATGAGCCACATGGTGAGGATATTGATGACCTGACTGATTGTGTCTCTGAGTACATTGGTTTCTGCATTGACAACATCATCCCCACTAAGGAGGTTTGCTGTTACCCAAATAACAAACCATGGGTAACCAGCGACCTGAAAACCTTAGGATTAACATCAGAGAAAGCAGAGACAACTTTAGAAAATAATTTGAGCACAAGCTGGAGGAGAACAACACCAGGAATGTCTGGAGGAGGATGAGGGGAATGAACAATGTGCCAACGAGATGAACATGTTTTTCAATAGGTTCAACTCCAACCCCTCCACCACTGGCGGCCCCTCTACTGCTCCTCCAAGCAACAAACTGGAAAACATGCGGGTGGGTGCACCCCTCATTGCTTGGGTCGATGACTATCTGACGGGCAGACCACAGTTTGTGAGATTACAGAGCTGTGTTTCTGGTTGTCTGATTAGTAACATCTGGACCCACCAGGGTACTGTGCCGTCTCCCTTCCTCCAACACAGAGGCCATTTACAAGAAGGGCATGAGCTGATTTTACTTCCTGAGGAGGGTCAGGTCGTTTCCTGTCTGCAACAAGATGCTGCAGATGTTTTATCTGTCTGTTGTGGCAAGCACCATTTTCTTTCCTGTGGTTTCCTGGGGTGCGGGCATCAAGATAAAGGACGCAAACAGACTGAACAAACTGATCAGGAAGGCACAGTCTGTTGTTGGCTGTAATCTTATCACCCTGGAGGAGGTGATGGAGCAGAGGAGGCTGGCATAGCTGCGAACAATCATGGACAATCCCTCTCAAACCCTCCAACACTGGACAAGCATAAGAGCAGCTTGAGCAACAGACTAATGCAACCCAGCTGCTCTAAGGAATGATAAAGGAAATCCTTCATACCTTCTGCAATCAGACTTTACAACTCTATCTCTGTCAGAGCCCAGTGTTGTTTTTGCCAACGATGACATTGACAAATTTATTTTGTTGAATAACCTTTTTCTCATGCCGATAATGAGACAGTGACGAGCTAAGCGTGGCTCTCTGATGACAAAAACATGACGAGATGTTTATGACATTTCGTTGATGAGACGATATGAGACACAAATGTTCAAGGGTTGATTGTCCGACGTTAAAAACAACATTTCAGCCTATTTTGAGCGCTATCTATCAGTCAGCAATGCTGCTGCACCTTGGCCACGCCAACCACCAGACGTGTAGCGCCAAACAGACAAGCAGTTTTTTTATTCATATGTTTACCTTTCCCTTTTTCCTCTTCTGACGTGGTCAGAAGACACGGGGGAGATCCGTCTTCTCTAGGTCCGAAGTAGCATTCGCTTCGGGGTTAACTCCCTAAGCTCCTCTCCACTTGTTAACGGGGTGAAACACGAGGAAAGGAAGGCAGCGGTTGGCTGAGAAACGGCTTTATTACAAGACTGCAGTATCATTTACTGTCCCGCCTGATTCCCCGTTCATATTTTTTACACCACACCTCCGCTCTCTTCACTCCCGATGCACGCTTTCCTCCGCGTGCGCATTAACTCACGCTTACACATGCGCTGAGCTGGCTGAACCACACACACAGCAGTTAGACACATCCCTTAACACATAGATGAGTCATGGCGGCAGCGTCGATGAAGGGGTTTGGTGGTTGGAAGCGAGGAAACCATATATGGACATATTTAATTATAATCCATCATATTTCCACTGGCAGACGAGGTCCAGTTGAGTGTTTGTGTTCCTCATCCATTGCTCATAATTTGGGCATGTGTAATACTAGGGTTGCCAACTGTCCCGTATTAACATCTCGTATTTTTATCTAAAATGGATTGCTACTCGTTGTCTTTGCCAGTGTGTTGCGGTCACGGTTGCCTAGAGACAGACGTCACAATCCGGCGCTGCTCACAGCACCTGCGCTTTTTTAAGTGTTTTTAGTGGCGCAAGGTTCGCTGTCTGTCATCAGACATCATACATCAGGAGAGCAATACGGGAGGCACGTAAGAACACAGAAGGCTCGAGCTCAGTGTGCCAGTTCTTCATCCCCCAATCATCTCCTGAGACTGATCCGGTGTGGGACATCATGTCATGATTGATCCATGTCTGGAATTTGAGATGAGTTTTTAAAGTCGAATGAATGATAATTTATTTAATATACAGTAGTATTAGTCATTATAAATATTATATGCCCAATAAAGAAAAAGTCAGACTAATGGATCAACAGTTAATAAATAAATGTTGTTCAGAGAAAATTATTTATTTTTTAAATATAACTTAACTTAACCAACAGCACTTCACATGCAATAATGTTGCACAATAATCAATGTGTTCATTGGTACCCCTTTACTAAAAACACTGGCACAAAATAAAACACACCACTGCTGTGGGTTCCCCACCCCATGGGAGTTGGGCTGTGGTGGTCATGGCCTTCAGGAGCTGTGGTTGGCATCCCTTATCTTCACTTCTGAAAGTTGGCAACTCTAAGTATTGCACTTCAAAAAATTCTCAGAAATATAGCCACAGTTATCAAAGAAAGGATTTTGTTGCTCAGAAAGTATCAGCTGCTGGTTGGGAAACCTTCTAAGTCTAAAACCAATCCTTTTCATTTTGTAATTATTGATAAAAATAACCAAACAACAAGCTCACAATGTTGCTATATGTTGAACTTATAGATCTGCTATTTTCTTGTGTGACATTTTTGAATGATGAAGCAGGACATCAGTTCATGAAAAAAGCTGAAATATAGAAATAAAAGGTTTCTGCTTAACAGCAATGAAGTATAGCACGTCAGCATTGCATCCCTGATTGATGGGAAAGTCTCGGCTAAAGATATCAGTCTGGTAAAGGATTTGGGTATTATGAAAAAGCATTAAGGTTAACTTGTTTTATGGATTGCAATACTTGTTATAACCTGTCAGCCTTGATTCCACTTTTTAATGCATATTATTGACCTAAAATAATTTGTTAAAAGACTATTACTTCTTCATTTATTTGACTAAAACTTTTTTGAGTTTTCGTCGAATAAAACTGGACTAAAACTACCAAACTTAGAAATGACTAAAATGTGACTAAAACTAATAAGCATTTCGTCCTGAAGACTAAGACTAAAACTGAGATGCCTGCCAAAAACAACACTGTCAGAGCCACCATTACACACCTTGTTGCGTCTTCCAAAAACAACCCTTTTAGCCGCTGAGAGTATTGGGTCCTCGTGTTCGCTTTGCGACGCGCCAGGTGGCTTCATTAACAGATGTGTTTTAGTGCATTTATTAAGAGCAGCACAGAGCTATCACAGCGCAGCAAAGATGAATGAATGGAAAAATTACAACTGGTGATTTAAACAAATAGTGAAAATGATTAATGAATGAGTACCTTTACACACGTATGTGCACACGCCCACTCCCATGTGAACACCTTCCGCAGCAAACACACTCACTCAAGCGTTCCATGCACCACATCTTCATCTGTGTCTCCTACACACCAGCCCCTATTTATTAGATCTCACATAATAAATCACATTTCAAAACACAGTAGATATAATAAATCATCATGTCAATTTCAACTGTAAAATGTCTAATAAATTGCTAAATTCCATGAACAAAAATATTCTCCACATATCTGATCATTTCTATAACTGACTAGTTAGTGTAAAAGTATAGTGTAGTTAAAGTATGGAAAAAACGATCTCTGTAGAGTCTCTGTAGAGGTCAGCAATGTCCTTATGCTCCCTCCTCTGCTTCCAGCAACAAACAGACCTTGGAGATGGGTCTGTCCAAACAGCTGGTTTTAGTCTTAATCCAAATTTTTAGGATCCGTAGAGGCCTTGGCGATGGGCCTGCTATTAATAATGGCTTTAACTTCACAGAGAGTGTAAAGACTCATTATCCAGGCGTTGCACTCTAAGGGTGGAATTCAGGACTTTCCTCACAGATCGAATCAGCCTCTCCCATGCTCCTCCATGATGTGACCCTGCTGGTGGGTTGATTGTCCACTTTATACCCTTTTGGAGTAACACATCATGCACCTGTACCTGGTTCCACTGCTCGATTGCTATTTTTAACTCACGTTCTGCTCCCACAAAATTTGTCCCGTTGTCAGAGCGAAGCTCGCGGACATATCCTCTTCTGGATATAAAACGCCTTAAAGCATTTATGAAGGAGTCGGTATCCAAAGAAAGTGCCCCCTCGATGTGAATAGGTCTCAATGCAAGACAGGTAAATATGACACCATATCTTTTTACTGTATTCCTCCTGCTCCTCACTTCGAAGGGTCCAAAATTGTCAACTCCTACACAAGTGAATGGAGGTTCATCAGGCTTGAGTCGCTCTGCAGGCAAGTCTGCCATCTGCTGGTAAACTGAAGTAGCGTTGTCTTCTGCAGATGGTGCACTTGGACAGGACTCTCCTAATTACAGTGCTTACTCCTGTCATCCAGTATTTCTCCCTGAGCTTGGACAGCATGTGGTTGCGGCCACTGTGTCCTACGTCTTGATGGATATTCCTGAGCAGCAGGGTAGAAATATGAAGATCTTTCAACAGAATGATAGGATGCTTGGACTCTAAAGGCAATGCTGCTTTGCTAAGCCGACCTCCCACATGCAAAACTCCATCCTCCAGCCTTGGACATAACTTGTACAGGTGACTACCTGTCTTGACATTTTGTCCCTTTTCCAGACACGAAAGCTCCTCTGAAAACTTCTTCCTCTGGCAAAAATGAATTAAAGCCAGCTCAGCCTTGTCAATGTCCTCCACTAAAAGACATCCCTGAACAGATGTCCTCTTAAATGTGCACATTTCCTGCTGGATCATTCTCTGCTGTTACAGAGGACCACAACCAATTCTTGTATTTGAGCCACCATGCCACAGCTTTCTTTAATCAAGTCCAAGAGGAATAATGGTGGATTAGGTGAGTAGTGGGATCTTCCCCAGTTTGTACTGCATTTACAACAGCACTTTTCTTTACCTCTGGATCGTCCTGGGGAAAGATGGCTCACACGCTCAAGGTTCATGGGCCATTCTATTTTAGGCTGTCGAAGAAATGGAGGTCCCATTAACCAAAGTTTGTCCTTCAAAAATGCCTTTACTTTGACACCTCTGGATGCTGTGTCTGCTGGATTTAAAGCTGTATCCATGTACCTCCAGTGAGCGAGATGAGATGATTTCAGATCTCTGAAATACGATTAGCTACAAATACCTTAAATCTGGAGCTTTGGTTATTGATGTATTTCGGCACAGAAGCACTATTAGTCCAAAACACAGATTTTTGAAGACTCATGTGTAGCTCTTTGTTCCACAGGAAGTCCATACGACTGGCCATTGTTGAAGCAATCAGTTCTATTCTTGTAATTGTAACTGTCTTTAGTGGGGAAACACAAGCTTTGCCCATAATGAAAGCATTGTGCATTTGGAGGCGCTCAATTTGTAACAACAGGTAAGTGACTGTACCATAGCCCTCCTCACAAGCATCGCAGAAAAGGTGTAATTGCGCGGTAATACCATGTCCAAACTCCAGAGGTTTTAAACATCTGTGTAGCTTAACGTTGTCCAGCAGGTGGAGCCCTTGCATCCACTTAAGCCACTCATTGGAGACAGTCTTTGGTATGGGGTCATCCCTACCAACTTCTCTTCTCCACAAATCTCTCAAGATCTTTTTCGATGTCAGAACCAGTGGACTGAGCACACCCAGAGGGTCATAAATAGAGCTGACAGTAGAAAGAATGCTTCTGCGGGTGAGTGGTCTATCCTTCAATATGATTTTGAATCTAAAGGCTTGTGACTTGATACACCACTCCACACCCAGCACTCTTTCAATGGGCACAAACTCTGTGCCCGTCTCTGGCCTGTAGCTCTGTGGGACTCTGGGATGGCCTTAAGCACCTCGGATCTATTACTGTGCCACTTGGTCAAACAGTATCCCCCTTCAGCACACAGAGCTCATAACTGAGGGTCAGTGATTCCTCCTCTGTTGCAACTGACACCAAACAGTCATCCACATAGAAGTAGTGTTGCAACTTCTCCACTGTCTCCTCCTTGTACTCATGTCCAAAATCCTGTGCACATTTCCTTAAGGCCAAGTTGGCGCAGCTAGGAGAGGATGTAGCTCCTTAAAGGTGCACCTTCATCCTATATTGACATGCTGTTTGGCTTAGGTCTCCTTGTGGTCACCAGAGGAATCGCAGCAGGACGGCGTCTTCTGGGGGCACTCGCACTTGGTGAAACATGGCTTCTATGTCAGCCATGATGACCACAGGTTTCCTCCTGAACCTGGTCCCAACTCCAATTAATGAGCTGGCTAAATCTGGTCCTTGCAATAGCTCTTCATTCAGAGATTGTCCTTTGTAACTAGCTCCACAATTAAACACAACTGAAGAGTTTTCCTTTTGTTGGGTGATGGACACCATGGTGCAGTATGTACCAAACCCTGCCATCCCTCCTTCCCAGCTCTACACCAGGAACTATTTCAGCATAACCTTTCTCAAGCAGATCATTAATGAAGATATTATATTCCATGTGAAACACTGGGTCCCCCTGTAGCCTCCTCTTTAGTTGGTGTAGGCGCTGTTCTACCTGTTTCATGTTGTTTGGTATGCTGATGTTTGGATTTTTCAAAGGCAGGGCGATCTGGTAATGATCATCAACGTATTTGGCTGACTTTGTGACCATGTCCATGAACCTCGGGTCTTCTCTGGACAGACCCACTTGTTTCTCAACCGCAGATTCTGGAAAATCCATCTTAATTTGCTGTTGCCACAGTTCATCCAAATTTACAATGGGCACTCGGTTCAGCTCAATTCCAGCCTCTATCTGTGGAAAGGAGAGGTGTTTTAAATATGGCCACCTCTTCAGATCCTTGTTCGTGGGTATGTTTGCCTTATGGACTGGCATTGACAACTGAGTGTATGTATTTGGTAACTTAATGAAAGAGTCATCTTCAAGTGCTGCCACTTCCAGCTCTGGCACAATGTAGCTATTGAGCACCTTCTCCTGCCCCATGATCCTTAGAAGAATGTTGGCTCTCTTCTCAGACAAATTGAGCTTCTGCTTTAAACTCTCAGTACAGAACACTGCCATACTTCCCTGGTCCAAAAAGGCATACGTGAGAATGATTTTATTGCCCCTCTTCGCCTTCACTTGGACTGGCACGATAGGAAGTTTACAATCCATCTCTCCAGCCCCTGTAAGCCCAATGGATACCAAGGTGGGTTAGGGTTAGGGTTGCTGACTCCAGCACCTGGGCCTGCAGGGTGTCCTTGTATTTCTGTAAGGAAACAGATCACGTAGACAGGATTAGAAACATCACTCAGACCGGCGGATGGGAATTTTAAGCTAGAAAACTTGCTTCAGAAATCTGCTATTGCCACATTGTCCTTATGAAGCACAGTAAGATGTTTTTGGCCACACTTTGGGCAGGAAATCTTTTTTTGGCAATGTTTGCTGATTTGTCCTTTACACAACCATCCAAAACAAGCACCTTTTTCTTTCAGGAAGTCTATTTTCTCCTTCTGTGCCATTTTTCCGAACCGAGCACACACATCCAATGTGTGTCTTCCACTGCAGCAGGGACAGATCTTCATGGCTGGTAATTTCATGTCCGTGGCCAGCTAATTGAGTGGATTGCCATCAAAAATGGGAATTTCCCTTTTTGGGAGTGCCGCGAAGCATTGTTGTTGCATCAGGAGTGTTGTAATTTCATTTTGTTTTCTCGTTATATCCAGCACATTGTAATTTTGTGATACGTTTGTCACAGAATCATCAGGAGTCATTAGATAACGTTGGAGCATGTAAGAAGGATCTGGGGTTTGTTTAAAGTCAGGTAAGTGAGTGACTTTAGGCTTCACAGCTGGCTGTGTGATTTTAGTTGTTTTGTGTTTTACTTCAAATGATGGAACAAATTCAGTGGCGTTAACGTTAACTTGTTGTTTTGAATGTGTCTTTTCCTAGTATGAGTTGATCCCATCTGAAACGTTTGACTTTGATTTTCTGCCAACACTGCTTTGTGATTTTATAATGCTTACTTTTGCCATTTCTTCAGCAATTTCATTCTCCAGCAGCAACTGTTCTCATCATTTGCGTAGCTTTAACTCTTCTTCATCCAAAGCATATTTTTCCTTTAATGCCTTTTGTTTCACTGCCAAAATTGCAAGATTTCTTTCAGCCTTCGAGCGAGCAGACTTTAAAATAATCAAATATTCTTAAAAGCCTCTCCTTGGCTGTAGAGGACCACTTTTTATGTGAAGCACTCAGAGGTAATAAGGTGGTCTGAATAAATCTTTTTTTCTTCTTCATTGTCCACATCTCTGCAGCCTGCTGTTTCACTTGCTGTCATCCTGGATGTTAAACTGTCTGTTGGGTTTTGTGGATTCCAGCATGAGTTTGTACAGTTGGCCAATCTGTTCATCCTGGAAGTCTTTCAGTCTCCCCTCTGGCAGGTTGGATCCATACTTCACTTTGCCGAGCTGCCTCCACGCTGACTCCAGCACCTGGACCTGCAGGGTGTCCTTGTAGTTCTGTAAGGAAACAGATCACATGGACAGGATTAAAAACATCACTCAGACTGGCGGATGGGAATTTTAAGCAGGAAAACTTTCAGAAATCATTGAGAATGACTTGATCATTTTTCGAATAACGCACCCACCCCAGCAGGTGTTCAGTGTTGGCTAACACCACGTTGCTAATCAGACTCATCACTCTTCAGAAACATACTGATGGAAACATGTCTTTAGTTTTATCATCTTTGAGATGAGGTCTGAGATTTAAAAAAACAATTGTGAGTCTTTCCAGCTAAACATACACTCATCTTCACCACATCCCCAAGCTGGTCTATTGCAGGGGTGCCAGAGTGTGGTCCTTGAGATTTACTATTCTGTACCTTTTAGATGCATCCCTTTTCCAACACACCTGAATCAAACTCCTTAATGTCATTCAGCTCTGCAGAGGCCTGATAACCAGACATTCGCTTGGTTCAGATGTGTTGGAGGAGAGGATGCAA
>JBAMHW010000012.1:15898051-15912348 GCA_037177495.1 Rhadinocentrus ornatus | reverse complement strand
TGGAAAGGGAACTTTGGGGGGAAAAGGGAACGGGGGAAAAAAAAGGGGGGGGGGGGTGTCCTTTTTTCGAATCTTTTCACTACCCCCCCCCCCCCCCCCCACACACACACACACACACACACATGCACACACACACACGACACTTCTCTCTACTGACGTGTCCCCTAAGTGTCTGCATAACAGATAACAGAGCGAGCGACCTGCGGGGGTCTTACAAAAACAGGGCTCGGTGAGTGGGAGCATCACACAAGAGAAGAGGAGCCACACCGCACTCCAACAGCAAAGCCAACATCAGCCGTGAAAGCAAGGGCAACTCAGAGGACCTCTCAACTTTTACGCACGGAGACTGAGTTTTACGCACAATTCAAAGAGGATAATTCGGCAAAGAGACAGTCAAAAGACTTTTTTTTCTGGATGCAAGAACCTCTCAAGGATCGTACCTATCAGCGGCGGGCCTTTGGGCTACACTGTTGATCGATACCGCAGGTAATCTAACCCGATGGCTGAGAACTTTGTGACAGAACAATCAGATGGAGACTGATGTGAAGACTATCAAGTTAGCTTTGTAAAAGTATCGTTTAGAATATTATTATAGGCTGTTTTACTTAACAATTCAAAGTTCAAGATAATAATTGATTAACAGTTATGCCCCGTCCTGGAAAAAACTCTTATAGCGACCAAAAGCCACCATACTCCTACATATCATTGACAGCGATGGCTATCCAGAACTCACCCGAAAAGATGCTGCCTTTGAGTGACATATATAAGTTCATAATGGATCGCTTTCCATATTACCGAGAGAACACCCAGAGGTGGCAGAATTCCTTGCGACACAACCTCTCGTTTAACGACTGCTTCATCAAAATCCCTCGACGGCCTGATCAGCCAGGGAAAGGCAGCTTCTGGGCTCTACACCCGGACTGCGGTGACATGTTTGAAAACGGCAGCTTCCTGAGGAGACGGAAGCGCTTCAAGGTTCTGCGTGCTGAGCATATGGCCTGCAAGAGTTCCCCGATGATGCATTACTTCCACCATCATCACCATCCAGGCAGTAAGTTGGGCTCACCAGCCGTCCACCATGACCACTCAGCGTCTCCAACAAGCGTGGGTCGGCTCCCCCACTTTCAGGGTTACGGGGGCATTACGTGCGCTCAGCCTGGTGGGTTTAAACACCCGTTCGCCATCGAGAACATTATAGGACGGGACTACAAGGGCGTAGTGGCCAGCGGGCTTCCTCTCACTTCAGTCATGCACCACCTGGGTTACCCGGTGCCCCCTCAACTCAGTAGCGTGGTCAATTCGATGTGGCCTCATGTGGGTATGCTGTCTGAGTCCATAAGTGGCGTGTCTGTGCCAACAGCATCATCCGAGTATGCGCCCTTCAGTGTGTCAGCGAAGGGCTTGTACCACAATGCCAACGGTCAAACTCTGCCCGCCGTCCCGATGCCAATAAAACCCACCCCGTCCTTGGGTCCAGTGCCTGGTTTGACGGGGCTACAGTCCGGCCCACCACAGCTCTGCTCACCGGCTTCAGTGATGGAGAAAAGTGATCTGCTTGAGGGGAAAGGAAACCCTCTACACCCAGCTCTCCTTCTGTCCTAAGTGGGTAAATCACAGGCTCTTCTTTGAAAAGTCACACAAACAAGACACTGTAGTTATATAAGATTAAACAGAACAGGCCTATCAGAAATATTATAGAGTTTTAGTTCAGTGCAGCTGTAAGACGGGTGTAAAAACGATAACTTTGTGTTGTGTAATATTTTTCTCTCTTTCTTTCTTTCTTTTGTTCTTTTTTTTCTGGTGATAAAATCATAATTTATTTGCACAATTTGCAAGGGCATTTATCACATACTTTAATGTGGCAAATACAATCAGACAAGTAGAAACGCTAAACCCAAAGAAAGCTTTCATTTACGAGACAAGCAGTCGGACATTCTTTCCAAATGCAAACCAACAACTGTTTATATTTTTGATGTTGCTCTACTTATTTTACTGTATTCTATGGCAGGTCTATCAGCTAAAGACGAGTAGGTCTTCATGCTTTTTTTTCTTTTTTTTTAACATTGGATTTTATATTAGGCCTGTTGCACTTTTTGTGTGTTACTGCAGTTCATTGAACATGTCATGCTTGTATTATAACACTATTTATCTGAAGATATTTATAAAGAAGTTGAAACCGAATCTTTGGTGTTGTATTTTTTTAAACACTTGAATCCATTTTACTACAATCTTTTACGGGGATCATATTTTGTGCAATCATAGCGGAGGGTAAAGGAGGCATTGATTAAACTGTGGCATCCTCCTGCATCAATGCAAACTACTGTGAAAATGAGGTTACTTCTTTAGTGACATGGCTTGTAAGATGCAATTGTCTCACTTGGGAAAAAATAAAGTAAAAATAACAGGGTCATGTAGACTCAAAAGTTGCTCTTTTAAAGGCACAATTGAATTTTTAATTTTTTTATTTTTTTTTTTACAATTTTAAATTATTTTTTGAGACCTGTTTTAATGTGAAAGAAATCAGTAATCTAATTTAATCTGTCCAGGTTTCATAGAAATTCTCCCTGTTATTATGGAATACAAGAAAGGAAACCTCTGATCATGCAAATTTAGGTAATTTTTACTCCACGCTAACATCTAATGTTTACAGACATATTACATGATGGAAATCCAAACTGGATATTACCAAAGAGGATTTTGTAAATGTTGCTTTTGTTGTTCTTAATTTAAATAGAAAAATTGAAATAATAAAATTGAAAATCTCAGAAACAACAATAAAAAGAATGCAGTCAGAGGGACTATAAAATTTAAATCCTGTTGCGAATTTCAGTCCATGCAGTGAGGGCATTGTCATGATCTAGAGTGGGCTATATGTGCTGATGCATGCTGTGTCCAGGAGATGTCTTTATGATCTTCATGTGATGGATACGAGGAGTCAACACTCTGGACCGCAGCTCCACATCTTCAAAAGCAGGCAGGGAGGTCGGATCAAGTTTGCTCTTTTGTTTGCTCTGTTTTAATGAAGCTTTGAAGCTTCTGCTCTCCAGTAGCACAAAGCCCGAGGTTCATCCCACTGAAAATGACTTATATTTAACCCCCTGTCCCCTGTTTAGCATCCCAAAGGCTCCCACAGCCGACACTATTGTCACACCAGCCTCTGAACAAATAATTGAGATGCACCAGTGAATGAGATGTGTGGGAGTGGAAAATTAGATCATATTTGGGTGTCATTGCTAACGAGAAAGATACACATGAGAGTTATTGCCACTCAATTTTCCTTCCTCAGCAAGTCTTTACCTTTTGATTTGATTTCTACTTAATTTCTTTTAATTTGTTTTTTGTTTTTAATTTGTTCCTTAGGTTTTTCTTCTGCCACACGACCTCTTCTCCACTTCATGACTAAGCTGTACACACACATAAACACACACTTTCTCTGTAGGGTATCTCTAATTTCTAGTTAAAAGGAACTGAGATTTTACTGCACAATAAATGTCTTTGTATGAAAAGTGTTGGTGTGTATGTGTGTGAGTGGCTTTAATTCCCTGATCAGCAGGTCTCAGTGTCTTTAATAGCACTCACTATATTAGTACATAATTAAATGCCACTAATTAAGACACAATAAGAGGAGTAATAATGCAGCCATTACTACTCTCCATGAGCCTCCGTCTTCACAACACTGGAGTTAGATGCCACTGGAATTATAATATCACATGAGGTCCCCTAATGTGCACACATGTCTATTTACAGGGTAAAAGAAGGTGTAATTTTATTCATATTATGTCAAAGCATTAAAATATATGTTATATGATTTTCTAGTCTTAAAATCAAGTGAAACAATAGAGATATAAATATTATATTTAAATTCTTTTTATTTTTTTATTTTTTAAATTATTTTTTTAAGCAGTCTTAGTGTACAGGTGTCACATGATGTATCTGATTGTGTGTTATGGGAGGTTTAAACTTATCTCTTTTTTGCAAGTGTGAACCCTCTTAGAGTAATTACACCACATAAATGGATAGAATAGAACGTTTCTATTAATACTGTGCATCAGTTCAAACTTACAGCCAAACAATACAAGAAGTGTCCTGTGTTCATTAAGCAGCTATACTATGTGATCAACATATTCAGCTGCTTTTTTTCTCAAAATAATTGAGAGTAATGATTCAAAGCAACTTAGACAAAACATGAAAACATAATAAAATAGAATTACATTTTCCAACAGATGATTTGGGAAATAAGAGAAATCGACAAACGTAGCAATTTTGATCTGTAGCTTTTTTTTCTTTAGACTTCTGATAGAGTGCTTTTCAAAGACTGGTAGAGAGGTGTAAACATAAAATTAATAAACAAATAAAAAAAGGGATTATGACTGGATACAGCTGGAGAAATATAGTTGATGCAAAAATGTATCAATCTCTTGCAAAAACTGTTTAGAAGGTACACAGCTCAAATGCCCAGATAAGTGGGACTAAAATTAATATTAAATAGTTTTTAATTAACAGTTCATAGTAAAAAATTTGAGTTTGACGTGAATAATAGCAGGATTATGAGTGAATAAAACATTTATGTCAGAGGTGTTTCACTGTCTGCCCTCAAAAATGCAACGTCACAGTCATGCATAGACGATGATATATTAGTGGCAATTACCCATGCTTCATAGGGGCCAGGGTGGTAAATTCTACATGCGTTTTTCTTAATAATCAGCAAGAGCTGGCCATCGTGATGAGCAGCTTAATTCATCTGATCTGCCGCTCACACAAACTTACATTGGCGACACACACACTGGAAAACCTTTAATAATTCTTTGTTCCAGACACAGTTTTTATTCAATGTATTCCAAATTTCCTATGAGAGAAATTTATTCGAATTTTCTTTAACCCATAATTGTCAAACAGGGATTTCTTGTTCTGTCACAACTTGTTGGAGCTTTAAAAATACTGTCTGTCCACTTTAGATAATGCCCTAAAACTACATTATTAACTATACTGGACAGTTTTAACAGAGAGAACAGAAATCAAACACATTTTCTCCGACCTACTTACTTTTCAATAAAGGAAAAGGAAAGAAAGGCAGAATGAAAGCAAAATGTCAGAAATAGATTTAATTTCTCACAGATTACATACTGTCACCTGGTAGTCTGAGGAGAAATAAGAATAAAGCAGTCAGAAATTCGAGAATAGGCAGAAACTGTAGCTATGTCTATTTTTTTTTTCTTTTACAAGTAATTAGCATTTAAGTGATAGAAACAATCCAATTCAGCAGTTCACATCTTTAGCTCAACATTTTGTAAATAGTGGAATAGTCAAAAGGCTGTATTTCAGAGCATATTTCTCAGAATAAATTACATGAACATTTAAATGTAATAAACAGTCTAATACAAGAAAGTCTCACAAAAAGTAGTTTGAAACAACAAGTCTTGCATTCTCAGTTAATTAGTGTCACTTTCTGGTGTATGACATCAGTGAGAGTGAACTAATTTTTTTCAACCAAGCTCAAATATAAAGAGAACTGTAATTTATTCAGCTGAGTTTCGCTGTTAATTATTTTTTTCTTAGATGAAAAAGTTACAGAGTCACAGCTCACTGATACAGTAAAACTCGTGGCATAAAATGATGGTCATCTGGCACGTATCAACAGGAGTCAGCCTCAACCTATAGAAAAAGTCATCTGAGGGGAATTAGCACAATGGCATCAGGCCTGGATAAAAAGAGAAGATGTCAGAGGTGAGACTCAATTGCAGATCTCTGGACCATTGCACATCACATAATTCTTCCTTTAAATTAAGCTTGACTAATGTCAAAGACACAAAGGATCTTGCTGGGTTTATTTTGTTTTGTTTTTTGTTTTGTTTTTTTATGGGCTTGACAAACTGTTACAGTATCAAAATTGAAAAGGACACACACTCAAAAAAGTAAAAGACAAGAAACATTTACTTTGAATTTCTGTTTAAATTCAGACAGTAAAATCATGACATTAACTTCACTTTACATGTTCACATACTTCCATAAAATTATCTCCTGTTTTCAGCAAATGCTTGAGAAATTCCTCTAAATATTTAATGCAAGTTCTCAAGCAAAGAGTGGACAGTTTTGATCTCTGATCCCACAAACAGAACTACATAAAGAAATCTTTTTCATTAATAGCTGGTTTTGCCCAAAAAGGAACATTTTTAATGGTGCAATGAGCGGTTGTAAAGCAGTTGCATTTACAAATTCCACTTAAAACTATACTGTGCAAAAAAGCCTGAAGTTAACCCTGACCAGAGTTGCAGTTGACTTTTGAAAGAATGCTGTGTGCTCTACACCAAAGATGAAAAAGACCATCCAGACGGTTTCCAACAACTCCATGCAAACCTTCAGACTTTTGATGTCGTTGTATCAATGCCCTTGGGCAGGGTGATTTACACTTACAAGGGCAGCCTTAATCCAAAAAGGTTCATTGAGATTTTAGGGTAATGTGGTTGTAAAGATGAATGTGGTTGTAAAGATGACATCTTTTCCACAGACGTGCACGTTTTAACAAGACAATGCCAAACCATACTCTACACACAAAGGAATGGCTGGAATAGAGAGGGTACTGACACTGGACTGAACACTACAAAGTGGTAACATTTTTACTGTTACTTTTGTGATGAAGTATTGCAAGCTTAAAATGCAAAGAAGTACCATGCTTAATGCTATAGATATATATTTGTGGTATACATCAATAGTTAAATGGTATCTAGTATTTTATGTATACTATACTTTTTTTCTGGGTACTTTTCACACTGTCTAAGCTTGTCTGATTTGAGGATATACATTGTTTTTAACTGTCCCATTTTTATCATCCGTGTAGTTCTTTTTTATCCAGGGTCCCTCCTTCCCACTTAATTACACACTGATTCACTGATCTTGGGTCAAAATGTATTTTTCCCCATGGCTAAAGCGTATTGTCTCTGCTCTGTCCTCAGAGGAAGGTCCTCTGACGCAGTGCATGTCATCTTCAATCTGCCACCCATCTTTATTGGCCCAAACTATCATACCTTATTAGCCATTATAACACTTTATTATCAACTGAAAACAGGTCAGTGGTTCAGTCATTTTGGCTTCCTGCCCACTGCTTCTCCTCTCCAACTTTCTAAGACCAGTTTTCCAACAAAGTTCTGTGGCCAAAAATCTACAGAAGTTTTATCACAGGTTAAGTGCTATGTGACAGAATGAGAGCATGTACAGGCTAATTTGAACTCTCAATATTAGAGATTAAAGATAAATGCAAATTAACTAAATTAAAATATGCCATCAGCACTTTCCCTGCTGAGTCTGAACTTGAAAATTTTAAAGCTAATCACTAAATATCAAAACAGAGACCATCTCATAACAAAGGTTTAATTTGCTAAACTGTTTTGGATTTACATAAACTTTTTTGCTTAGAGAGATATGGAACAGAAATATTGCATTAATAGTGTGCAGCCTATCAAGCTGCTCAAAAAGACGAAGAAACATATGCTATTTAATCCAGGTCCTTTTCTTACACAAGATCAAAGGTCTAAAAAATTTAAACTAATAGGAAAAAAATTTCAATAATAATAATGATAATAATAATATAAAGATAAAAAAATGTAAAAAGAGAGAAAGAGACAGAGAAGGAGAGAGAGATGGAAACTATTAAGGGAATTGAAAATGTCAGTTTAAGAACAGTTTAAAATTCTTTATAAACTTTAGCATGAAACAGATTTAACTTCATAGTCTGTATGCAGGATTGAATGATAAATAGTATTGATATTAAATGAATGGTTTAGCACACAACACAATACTGAATAACAAATTACAAAATTACAGATGTAGTTTATTTATTGAAATTTCAAAAGAATGATTGTATATTATCAAATCAAATTGTTGTGTTATAAGAATAGTGGATACAATAATTTACATTTTCACATTGTCTCTGTGTGAATACTTGGATAATGTCACCCAGACAGCTGGGTGATAGTTTTGTCCAAATTTACTCAGAGAATCGCTGACTGGTTCAGAAATAAAATTTAAGAACCTTTCCAACATTTACAACACACAACATTGTGAAAAGAATAATAGAATCTGGGAAAACCTCAATTCTTAAATGTCAAAATCCACTACTGAATGCAAAAGTTTGAGCCTTCAGGTGAGACAGCATGAGAAAGCATCAACCCACAGTGATGGTTATCATAACATTAGCTGGGACTACCATAGAAAAATATTTTCACTCAATCCAGTCATTTATGCATAAATATAACCTGAAATTGAAATATATTAGAAGAAGAACATATATTCACTCTGTACAGAAACACAGTGTCCAATTTCTCTGGACATGATGGACAGGAAGACAATTATCTCTTTCTGAACAACTTACAGGAGCATGACTATCAATGCGGTATGTGCTCTTTAATGGTCTACCTGTGGTTCAGATCTGTCTCCTATTTAAAATAAACATTCACCAGCCATTTTATCAGGCGCACCTTTTAAAAGGCTTATTAATATTAGTTAATCAGCCAATCATTTGACAGGATTTAGGCTTGAAAATATCGTCAAGATGGGGATTTTAAGAAGGGGGGAAAAAAAGGGATGAACTTGTTGGTACCAGATGGGCTGGTCTGAGTTTTTCAGAAAATGCTAATCTACTGGGATATTTATTTACAATTTTAAAATAAAATTTTAAAAATAAAATAAAATAAAAAGGCAACAGTAAATCAGACAACCGGGAACGGGAACTGTTCTAAAGAAGTGAGGCTACAATTCACACAGACTTACCAAAACTGGATACTAGAAGAATGGAAAAACAATACTAGGTCTGATGAGTCTGAATTTCAGCTGTGACATTCAAATAGTAGATTTTGATGTAAACAACATGAAATCATAGATTCATCCTTTTAACAACGGTTCTGGCAGCTGGGGGATATTTCCTTGACACACTTTGGGCCCCTTAGTACCAGTTGTAGTGTCACAACCTGCTTGAGTAATGTTACAGAGTGTGTCCATCCCTTTATGGTCAAGATGATCCTGATGAATGTCTCCAGCAGGATATTGCACCATGTCGCAAAGCTGAAATCATCTCTAACTGGGTTCTTGAACATGATAAGGAGTTTACTACTCTAATATACTATCTACAGCACCTTTGGGATGTGGTGGAACGGTTGGTTCTCATTATGAATGTGCACCTGACAAATCTGCAACAACTGTTTGATCCCATCAAGTCAATATGGAGCAAAGTCTCTAAGAAATGTGTCCAACACCTTGTTGACTCAATGCCAAAAAAAGAGGCAATTCTGAAGGCAAAAGTGGGTCCAGCCTGTGACTACTAGCATGTACTTAAAAAATTAGACAGTAAATATATGTTGCACCATTAAGAAAAATTCAGACAGCAACCGACAGCAAAGCAATAGGAATGTATTCAATAGGAATGGACACATCAATTAGTATCCTCAGTTTCCAGATGATTACAAAAATGGGATATATTACCCAGTAGTAAACTAATTCTGTGCCAAGTTTTTTTGGGTGTGAGTTGCTGGCATCAAATTAAATTAAATTAAATTAGATCTTAACAAATTTTTCAATTCTCATTTATTCTTCAGTCTGTTAAACAAATGTTTAAACAACACAAATTAGATATTTAATTTAATGAAATATTTTGTTTTATTTGTGGATACTTACCAATGTTTATGGAATTTACAATTGTGCATTCGTGTAAAAACAGTGCACAACTATTTGATGAAGTTATGACTGTATTATGGATAAATTTACTTCAGCAGCAATGTTAGCATCATAAAACAACACTAAACAGCTGAACTCAATAGGCAAGTGTGCTAGAGAATATTTTTCTCACTAAGCAAGTTTGAGCTTTCAGGAAAAGTTTCCATTGTTCTTTCTTTGTGATGATGGAAGGCTGAAAGTTCACTTCTAGCCTGGAGCAGGTGCCTACAGCAGGATTGAATTACAGCATCCAGTGTGGGAAGAAATGATTTCTATCAATCATAATGTACATGGACCGTGGGTGACTTTAAACCAAATTCCTGTTTACCTTTGTGTCATTAACGGATACATTTTTTTTTCTAATTATAACAAAGAAGTGGTCTATCTCCAAAGCTGTCAACATTATCCAACAGCTAAAAGAAAAAATAAATCTGTCCCATAGCTGCTTATAGGAAGAGGAACTAGTCTTTGGTAGCAGGTGTATATGTTTATTTATTTATTGATCTATCTATTTATTTCATGTTATGTTTCTAGAAAAAAAATGGAAATTGTGTTAACTCTGGTGAAAAGGTAAGTAAGAACACTTTACTCTCAGTTCACTACATCAGCTGATATTGTGCCAGTGGTTTAATATAAGATTTCTGTTCTATCGTAATGAGTATCAATCTGACATGAATATTCACATTACAGGCTGGGTAGTACAAATCTAGAAGCCAGATTAAGTGAGACATTTAAAGCTGTATGACTGAGGAATTAACACAATATTCTGCAAAGTTCATAAAATAAAACCCCTGAATTATTTTAAAAACAAGGATTAAAAGATTTTAACACCCAACTACGGTGTTGCCTCGTTAGTGTTAACTGCAGCTGTGACAGCAGTTCACGGGACAGTTTTCC
Source organism: Rhadinocentrus ornatus (assembly GCA_037177495.1). Taxonomy (NCBI): domain Eukaryota; kingdom Metazoa; phylum Chordata; class Actinopteri; order Atheriniformes; family Melanotaeniidae; genus Rhadinocentrus; species Rhadinocentrus ornatus. Next base: position 15,901,749 of record JBAMHW010000012.1, on the reverse strand, counting down.
TCTGACTCCCACTCATTTATCTTTTCATTACAGAAAGCACTCTTGAGTTTTTATTGGTGTAATAAAGTTGATCTTCACAACCATGAAGAGCCACCCTGACCCCTGGCTGCTCTGAAGGCCCCCGATTGACTATATTAATCATTCTCAAATTCCTCCTTTGTTTGGCACACACACACACGCACACGCACACACCCACACACACACACACACACACACACACACACACACACATCCATAACTTAATGAAAATGATCTATTAAAACCTAAATGCTGTAATTACTTTTAAGTTAACGTTTAAAAGAAAACTATGTTTTCTAAAAAAAATCATTACTTGAGTTTTATCTAAAGTATCTAAAGTAAACACAATCAATGCAACCGGAAGTTTGAAGTAATTTTTTATCTAATCCACGTATGCCCTCTTGTGGTTGAAATAACTCATTGTAGGAAGAGGCTTCCAGTTAGGCAGCCTCATTTTATACAGTGTTGCTTGAACAGAGTAACATGACATCAGTCTTTATGTGGTTTTCAGACTCTCTTCAATATAAATGACGCTGCTTTGTGTGGTAACACAGTGTGAATGAAGTGGTAATTTTCAGAATCAAATATAATTATACTTAAAACTTCTATAATAGCTACAGAGAGACAGTAACATCATGTCAGAAAGGCTCATGAAGCCAGACAGATGAGTCATTCTATATATATTGTTGATATGCAAGGAATTCCATGAGTTCAATCCCTTATAATAAAATACTAAAACCATTTATACACTAGAAAAACTTCCAAACCATCTTTTGCTCAGCTGAGTGTAGAAGAGCCAGACCTTTGTGTACATCCATCTTTGAAACGATCAACGTTTATCTTTTAAAATGCATTCAGAGTTCCCTGTTATTTGCCTTCAGCTTTTCTATCTATAGATCACAGCTAAATCACAAAAAGTTATGGGTAATAACATATTACTCTACTCTCATGTTTTTAAAACAACCGTTTGTTGTGCTTGACCTAGATAAGAACACACTATGATTCAAAGCTACACTTCCGGTCAGCTGTGAGTCTGATCACGAGGCGTTGAAAGGTCACAGGCTCTTTGAGGTGGTGGGTGCTATGTGTAGGTGTGCAATGATATATTTGAATTGCCTTTGAAGATAAGGTCAGCTCTCTCAAAAGCTTATTATATCACTGTCATGATCACCACAACACATGGCTCAGGAACTGTCTTCTGTTTTGATCAGATTTTTAAAAAATGTTTAAACAAATTTATATAATCTCAGCACATCTCCTCAGTTACAAAAGGTATTTGATGAGGATCCAACTGGTCCTCAGGTTGAGATAGAAACACACTCGTCATCATTGTGTTTTGAATAGTGATGTTTAAAAGGAGCCTAGCATGTGATGCATTGTGTCTTCTTTCCTTAAAGAATGTCACAAGTAGATACTCTTCAGTGCACCTGATCAACCTAAATTCTAAGAGACACAGAAAGGTTCAATATGCTGTGGCAGTCATGTGCATTCTTGCGTTTGTATTCGTACAGAATATTCACTGATCTGTGCGGTGGGTGGGGGTGGACTGATGACGTGGAACCTTGTACTAATCTTTAAAATCTGTCACAGATTCATGCATCACACACATCCAACTTTTCAGCTGAGAAGGGCACATCACAACATCACAGGTAAGAGAAAATGTTTTTCTTTTCAATCTTTGGAGAAACTCATATTCAAAGCTGTATTGGTTTAATTTTGTCTAAATTATTTTGTTTATTTTTATTGCAAAAGGAGTTTGGATTCGTTGGCAAAGACTACACTCAAAGCCTCAACTCATAAAAAAACAATGTGGTTCCTTGGGAAGATCAGGGAGAGCATAGAGAGCATTCCTTTAGAGCTGAATCGCTACATGGAGAAGAATGAAGAGGATATATTTTTCCCCTCCAAGACCAGCCTCTCCCAGAATTTGCACAGCAACATCCTTACCCCTGACAACATCCCAGAGTTTTGCCTTCCTCCACGGCTTTGCAAAAGAAAACCACTGCAAGAAGTTGAGAAAACTCCACAATACCTTCAAAGTCAGAACCAAATACCAAAGAGCAGCCCTTCATTAAATACTACACAGGTAAAGATGAAGGATGGGAAAAATAAGAAATATGACACACCACTGTCTTGTAAGACGAAGAAAGCTTTGCCATTCTCTGCAGAGTGTTATGGGCTTGCAGGGATATATGAAAGCCCCAACACTCGAAGGAAAGAGTCTTTGTTCCATGGAAAATGCCCTGGCTACACATTTGAAAGACGCTTTCCTTCCACAGCTCAAAGGCTGGTGAAGGAGACAAACTTGCCTAAAAAATCTTTATCTGGAGTTCTTCCGCTGTTTTCATGCAAAAGCCTATCACAATCCAAAAGCATAGAAAGTGAAACACCTTCCTCCAGTGAGTTGTCTCCTCTCTCTTCACCTTATGGTGTCAAATCCTCCAAATATATCCCAACAAGAAGTGGCCGGCTTAAAGGAGCAGTCTCCTGTCCGTCGCTAATTGACAGCAAGGACATTAAGGGGAGGTGGAAGAAGGGAAGTACAAGTTCAATAACCTCTCCCTGTAGTCCCCCAAGCTTAGAGGAAAACTCACTAACCCTATTCCCACCTGTCATCTTCCCATTGGATATTCTGCGGTGTCAGGAGAGACTTCAGCGTGAGCATGTCCTCCCCTTGCAGGGCCGTGGCAAAGTCCGCCTCTCTGTTGAGAACACAGCATCCTTCAACAACACTTTCTCAAGGTTTTCCACAGTCAGAGTGCGTGTGGTGTCAGTGGAAGGCCTGTGGGATCAAAGAGACCGACAGACCCCAAACTGTGCTGTGAATCTCTGTCTGACACCAGGGAAGCTGCAGCAGCAGGAGAGCGCCACCATCAAGAACTGCCGCAGCCCTGTGTTTAATGAAGATTTCTTCTTCACAGATCTGACTCACAAGGATCTGATGGAACTGCAGCTCAGGTTAAAAGTTGTGGATAAACCAGCGACTGGAACGCTGAAGAGCCGAACAGTGATTGGGATTATCAGTAAACCACTGTCTCAGTTGCTTCCTGTTAAGAAACACATAGTGTAGTTATTTTTGTGTATTTTAAAAATTGGCTTTATAACCATGAATAATATTTATCTATAATGAATTATAATGTTGCTCTGTATCTGTTTGCTGAAATTCATTGTAACCCCTAAAATAAGTTTTTGCCATGTTACATACCATGTTTTATACACACTCACCTGATAGTTTTAAAAAATAAATTAATGATTAATCATTAATTAGGTAATTTCCTTACCGTATCCACAGTATTTTGCATTTGTTTTACAAGGCTATTCATACTGTCCAAGGTATTTCAAATCATTATTTCTGTTTGTAAGGCAAGGCAAATTTATTTGTATAGCACATTTCATGTACAAGACAATTCAAAGTGCTTAACACAAAAAATAAAAACATTACAGCAAGGTGCAGAAAAAAATACAAGTGTATTAGAAAAACAAAGATTAAAAACAACAAAATTGATTACATAAAAAATAAAGATAAAGAAATAAGTTAAGATTTCAGCGTAAAAGAACTAGCTGCAGATCTGGACTCCTAGTAAAAACTATTAAAATGCAAAAGAGAACAGGTGGGTCTTCAACCTTGATTTAAATAAACTGAGTGTTTCAGCTGATCTAAGGCTTTCTGGGAGTTTGTT
>JBAMHW010000012.1:15855347-15897951 GCA_037177495.1 Rhadinocentrus ornatus | reverse complement strand
TCCACATGTAATTCTTGTCTGCTCAGATATAAAATTACCTATTGACACAAAGTACTTTCTATTCTCTAAATAAGATTTGAACCAGAGTAGTGCAGTGCCAGAGAGGCCCACCCAGTTTTCCAGTCGTTTAAATAATATATTGTGATCAACTGTATCAAATGCAGCACTGAGGTCAAGTAAGACTAAGACTGACATTTTTCCATGATCTGTATTCAAACATATGTCATTAATGAAATTGGTCAGAGCAGTCTCAGTGCTGTGGTGCTACGTAAAACCTGACTGGAAGACATCATAGCAGTTGTTTTCTGGTAAAATGTCATTTAGCTGATGAAAAACCTTTTTTTCAATAATCTTACTTAGAAAAGGAAGATTTGAGATTAGTCTGTAGTTGCTCATTTGTGTCTTGTCTAGATTGTCCCTTTTTAGCAGGGTTTTGATTACAGCTGTCTTTAGAAATTCTGGGAAGACGCCCGAAATAAAAAAAAAGTTAATAATCTGTAACAGATCTGGCTCCAGAATTCTTGAAACCTTTTTGAAAAAAAAATTTGTTAACTCTTTTCTGTGGCATAAATTCTTATAATTCAGTTTTAGGGCACATGTTCTATTTTGGCAGAAAATAGGTTTGACGTGAATTATTAATAATAAGCACATTCATCTAACTTAACAGTTTTTATTTTTTGTTATCTGCTTTAATAAATATTCGGAATTTGAAATTGTGTGCTTTATATCCTTACAATTAATAAAAATAGCGACTAATATTTGAATATCATTATACTATCTACAAAACAGATATCTAAACAATCCCACATGCCTAAAATACTTGTCTTTTTGCTTTTGTCCTTATTTCCCTTTCAGTCCCGGTATTATGCGGTTTGTGCGTTTGTGTGTTGACTTTTGAGTGCGTACGCCCTGCCGTAAATACAGGCAAGACGTAGGTACGGTATGACGTATGCATTACCAATCGCTGGACGTCCTCTTAAACCTGACGTACAGGCTTCTTGTTTAGGAGAGTTCATGGAATGTCAACATGAGAGATAGATAATAGCATCGTCGAAATGGTCTTCGAAAGCCTGGTGGTAGATCTTCTCAACCGATTCTTAGGGGACTACGTTGTCAATCTTGACAGCTCACAGCTAAAACTTGGCATTTGGGGAGGTAACTGAACTTGTGTTTGCCTTGGAGTAGCTTACTCGCAAAGCTACGTAGCTAAAGCTAATAAACGTTAGCCAGCAGTAGGCGTGTAAGCAGAAAGGCTTCCTCAGCTGCCAGTGTCAATGTATCCTTTTTAAAATCTCGTTTAGCGGTGCACTATGAGCGTGACACGTCAGTCATATATTAATTGGTAAAAAAAAAATAAAAATAAAAACTCTCCCCCGGCTACAGTTATCTGATGTTAGCATTTACCTTCTGCAAGTCTGTGTGGACATAAAATAAGTTTCAGTGTCACACCCAGCCGAGTTATGACTTGTCTTTTTGTTTCATTTAATGTACTTTAGTACTTTAGTCTGTGGGGCTCCAAATTAATCCGAAAGGGAGAAAAGGGACTACCTCAAGTAACTAAATAAATGCATTACGATAATTGTGGCGGTCATAAACAAGTACAGTTTAGTTGCAAAGTCCCTGTGTTGCACGTTTCTTATTGCCTAAGAAAAATGTCGTGTGTTGTGAATGGCTTTATTAGTTTATGCACTACATAGACTAGCATTTTGTAGTTGCTTAGTAATGGTAAAGACCTCCTTCTGTACTATGAATATACTTTTATTGTCACTTAATATATCTGTGGAAATAAGTGCTATTAAACAATCAAAGAACGATTCTTGTTATTGTAGGCAATGCTGTTCTTAATCATCTCGAAATAAAGGAAAATGCCCTGGTAAGTTGTAATTAAATGTGTAAGTAATAATTAATGGTAAACTGCAACATTCTGGAGTTGCTGATAGATTTGTCCCTATGATAAGCATTTATCTGTTTCTTTGCAGAGTCAACTTGACATACCATTTAAAGTGAGAGCTGGTCACATAGGTAAGATTATATTTTCTTGCCTGATTTGACTCTGTGTTATACCTTTTTGTAGAGATGAACATTTTTTTACTTTGTGTTTTTGTTTATAGGACGTCTGGAGCTAAAGATTCCATGGAAGAACCTTTACAACCAATCCGTGGAGGCTACACTGGATGGTGTCTATCTGCTTATAGTCCCAACAGCAAGTAAGATAGCTATCTGTATCCACTATAATAAATAAAAAAAAACGATACCTCACTGTAGATGACAGAATACACAATTGTTTTACACTGTTCCTGGAGACACACACATTAGTTTAAAGAATATAAACTGGCATATCAAAACAGTGTGATCTGGCTATTTGCCAACATTGTATGTTCCTTTTCTATTTACTCAAAAACATATTTGAATTTTAATTATTTATATTACAGATTGGAAGAATTTGAACAATTTAAAATAGCAGTAATATCACGTAAAGTCTGATGTATAACTCTATTAATTAGCGGGCACAATTCAGAACAGCAAAGTATTCAAACAAACAAAATCTCTTCATTTTTCATGAAGAAATAGCACCTCAGAATCATAAAGACAGTTTCTTTATTTCTCCCTTTCTTCCAGGTATAAAGTACGATGCAGAAAAGGAGGAGAAACAGCTTCAGGAGGGTCGTCAGAGGGAACTACAGAGGATAGAGGAGACGAAGCTCAAAGCTGCTGAGCAAGGTCAGAGTTCAGCTTTGAGTTTAAAGGGACTTATTGTGTAAACATGTGAGCCAGGCAAATATTTTCTATGTGTAAATAAATTTTCAACAGATTTCAGAGAGTTTCTGAGCCAAGCTGTAAGATTTAATGTGCTGTAGTGTTGAATGGACAAAAGACACCTTGCAAAATAGACAGTGGAGCAGCACTATGTCAGATTTTTCAGCCTTGTGGTTGTGGTGCATCTGACTGAGTTTCTGTGGTTTAGTAGGTCATTGATGGTTTAGCACTTCGTCAGGAGCAACAGCTAACAGTTATTGTTCGCTGTAGTTGAACAACAGCACTTCTATATTTTAGAACAGAAACTTTTTTGTAATTATTATGTTCCCAGAAAGATAGAAAACATAAATATTCTGTGATTTTAGCTTCATGCACAATTTAAAATGACATCTTAATATCAGCATTGCAGCAGTATATAGGTGCAATGATCTCCTAGGTGAATAGCCATTAAATCTGAATATTATATGTTTATTATTTCAAAATAACCTTGATAGTTACTTAGTTCACTTCTTTAGACTTAAATATGTAATTTATTCCACTCATAGCTGTTGATAGAAAAATTGATAAATGGACTGCATGTTTTTATCTAACACTTTTCTAGTCTTGTTGAGCAATCATAGTGCTTGACAGTGCAAACCATTTTCACACTTACGACCACATCAAGGGCAATATAGGATTCGGTGTCTTGCTCAAGGACAATTTAGCCACTTCCTAATCGAAAACTGCTACATGTTTTTGTTTGTTTTTTAAGAAGCTAAAAATAAGAGGTCAGTGAAATCAAATGAAAAATACTTTTTGTGTCTATTTATACTTTATTTATTTATACTTTATTGTGACAGTCCATCGAAATAAACAGGTGCTTGACAAAAAAGAATCAAAACAAACTCACTATTGAAAATGACTAAATTATGCCTACTTAAAGTGAGTGTCTTAAAAGTGAGAATAGATTGTTTCAAGATGCATAATGAAACTAAAAGCCTCACTTTGGTTTTGAGGAACAGAAAGTCCTATTTTTCTTCCTAGGACAAAGCTTTAGGAAAGTTGCAGTATCCGCTGTGGTCTCACAATTAATATTTGCCTTTAACAGAAAACCCTAAACTAGAGAAGCAGGACACCTTTGTGGAAAAGCTTGTCACTCAAGTCATCAAAAACCTACAAGTCAAAATTTCTAACATCCATGTTCGCTATGAAGACAATGTGAGTATTCAAGCTACCATAGTGATGTATCACATGCATAACTTCTAACTCAAATTCTAGTTCACCCACGATCTCTTGTTTGCAAAGGAAGTGTATAGTGTAAAATGAATTACTCTCAACCCGTCAATAGCAGAGATGTTAGAATGACATTCTCAGTAGATTTAAAGCTTATTTCTCTTTTGTTTTTCACAGGTTACTAATCCAAACTGCCCTTTGTCATTTGGAGTATCACTCAAAAACCTCAGTCTTCAGGTAATGTTTTTTTCTTTATATGCCTCCTGTCACTATATGTCTTTTACAATGAACAAGTATTTTATTAATAGTTTATACTTAGTAAAAATTGTATATGTGTAAATAAGTCTGATCAAGAACATCTATATCTCTTTGTCTGCTTGTTTGACCTTACAGACGGCTGATAAGAACTGGAATCCCAGTATATTGGATGAGAACTCTAGACTTTTCTTTAAGGTAAGAAACCCTTATTTATTTCCCAGCTACGCCTATTCATTTATATTTGTAGAAAGGACAAATGTGCTTTTGAAAATACTTTTGAAGATTCAAACCAGTTAGTTCAGATCTATGAAACATCTTTATAAGCAGCAGATTCGATGAACCCATTATTTCCGCAAAGCTATTGGCTGTAATCCAGTCTTGTACAGACTCAGCACTGTACATCAACACAAAAAGCCGTCTCATCACTCTAATTGCTTTGCATTTTTCTTTTCTCAGTTGGTTCAACTGGATAACTTGTTTGCCTACTGGAATGTCCACTCAGTGCTCTTTTCCTATGATAGTCCTGATAAGGCACTGGTAAGTCTAAATTATCAAAATGTTGCACCTTATCTACACTTTTGCCATGTTTTCTTTTCTTTTTATTTTAGGCCTGATTATGTTTTCTGTGTGAACACAATATTGATGTTGTGTGTTTGCAGAACACAGGTTGGAGATAAAGTCAAACAAAACAGAATGCCTTTTTAATGAACCCTTGTAAAGTCATTTTAAAGCTTTTTAAATGGCCTAATAGAATATTTATATAGATTATGACATAGATTAAAAGTATTTTGAGTAAAGAAAATAAATAAAATAACCAAATGTTTTCCTTTTTCTATTTAAAGCAAAGTCTCCAGAGCAGCATGGAAGCCCACAGTTCTCGTCCTGTTGGTCACGAATTCAGTGAGTGTGTTGCAGTCATAATTTACTCACTGTTTTGTTCAGACCATATTTTAGGATTTGTCTAAACTCTTATGTCAGTTGACGAGAAGAAGAGTCTTCTGCAAATGTAAGGTCAGTTATAATTTGATGTGTAATAAGTTGTAATGGTGCAGCAAGGCCTGAAAAGAAAACATGTGTAAATGACACAACTTCAATCACATCAACACTATAACATTATTTTAGAACAGCTTTTCAACTTTTGTCTTGACTGTCGCTTTTAAAAATCAGTACAGATATTTTTGAATAGCAAAACTTTCAGAAGGAAAAAGATATAATTGATTTTCGTATTGTTAGAAATGCGGGTAAATCTTTTGTTTAAAGAAAAACATACCATACCTGTTAATTTATAAAGCACTTTAAAAACAACAGCATAAATGACCAAAGGTCTGCACAAAAGAACCAGATCATAATAGACACACAGGCTGAAGGCAAAAGACATAAAACACAAATAGTAAAAATAACAATAAAAGAATAAGAAATAATAATAAAAGGGCACATAAAAGTCAAGTAATATCACAGGCAACTTCTCACTCTAGCTTAAAGGCAAAGGAGTAAAAGTCAGTTTTTAAAAGAGATTTAAATCAGAAAGTTAAGGAACCTGTTTAGGGTGAGTCGGCAAACAAAAGGCAATTGAATCACCATTATGTCAGAGATAGATAAATGGTTGGATAGACCAGTAATCTATTTTTTTGTTGTTGGTCCACAGTTTTTCGTCCAATTTCGGCAGATGCTAAATTGCGAATGAATCCCCGGTCGGATGTGGATTTCTCTTCTCCTAAAGTGGACCTAATGGTCAATCTCAGTGAGGTGGCCATTGAACTCAACAGATCTCAGGTAGGTGTGTGCGTGTATGTGTTAATGCATGTTGCATATAAAACAACATTAACTGGTGTCTGCCAAAGTCTGGTTAAAAGAGAGCTCTCTGGGAGATAACAGCTCTACAGCGCTCTGTGCTGCTATCTAATTGCTGACTTCCTGTTTTTCCAGTACATTAGTATCTTGGAGCTGCTGGGCTCTGTCGATATGATGTCACGGAACCTGCCATACAGGAAGTACAGGCCTGTGGTCCATGTTCACAAGAATGCTTTCACATGGTCAGAAAACACTTGAGCACCAAATGACATCATAGAATTAGACATTTTGCTTCCACCTTGTGCACGTTACACTACACATTGTGAAGTTGACTGTGGGCTTGTATGTTCCTGGATTTCAGGTGGAAATATGTGATCACTGGAATCCTGGAGGTGGAGGTGAAGCCACGTCTCCACATGTGGTCATGGCAACACATTCGGCGGCACCGGCAGATGGTAAAGTGTTACAGAGAGCTCTACAAGGCCAAGATCACCAGCAAGAAACCCAGTGACGAGCTTCTCAAGCAATTACAGGTGAGATGGGGCTGAACTGCATTGAATTTAAAAAAACATTGTTTTTTAGATTTTTGATAATAAAATATTTGGACTAAATAATTTGATCGATCAAAGAGATGTTCCCTCAACTATTTTGTTATCATGGTCAGAGTTATAATATGAATGCTTGTGCAGGTTGTGTTACTGAGTTGTTCAGGCAGATACTAATACTACAAGCACATTTATTGGCAGGTGTTGGAGAATGATGTTTGATTTCAGAGCAATACCTGCCTCACTATTTATCTCCCCACTGCTGTGCATGCATCACATTTCCCTTGTGAGTCATTGCAGGAATTAAATTCTACTAAAAGCTCTAATCAATTTGTCTTGTTTGTATTCACAGGAAAATGAAAAGGCCTTGGATATTTTTAACATCACATTGGCCAGACAACAGGCTGAAGTGGAGGTAAGCTTTCTGACTTGGTGGATCGCTTACCTTAGTATACTTGCTTTGTATCTGTGCATGAATTGTGTTGGTTGTAGCACATTCTGTGCTCTCTGTTTAGCTCGGTACGTATTGCGACATTTATATGTCCAAATTGAAACCTTCCAAGATTCCAGAAAAAGAAGATTCATAATCTTGGTCTTAGAAAACAACTGTGCATAGTTCACTACCCCGTTAGCATGTGTTGCTAATATATTTTCCTTTTAACCAACCACATACGACCCAGGTCAGTCAAGACTGGGTTTAAACGGACAGAATACAGTATAATAACTTGCTCTAGCACTTCGTTTCTTATCTGGCAGTTAGGTAGAGTTTTAACTCTGCACAGCAATGTGCCATGACTTTATTTGTTCAGTCCACTGTTTAATTAAGTAAAATAAGTGTTTTTTTTTTGTTTTTTGTTTTTTTCATTTGCATGAGTAAAAGTGCTGTTGACATTTTATTTCTTCCCCAGGCAAGTAAGGCGGGGCTGCGCATTTATCGTCCAGGGATGAAGATGGAGGAGGAGGAGTCTCAGGGCTGGTTAAGCTGGATGTGGAACTGGGGAGGAGAAGCTAACACAAAAATGAAAGATATCAAGACTGGAGGTTAGATGTTGAAAATAAATATATGTAAGGGCTGTCCTCATTTTTTTATGTTCTGTTTCCAAAGAGCCAAAGCTCTCCATACTTTTAGTATTTTGATTTGGAAATTAGCTGCTCTTATCAGTTCATATCTTCTATATTTTTACAGTAATGTGTTATTTGTTTGTTAAACTACTTAACAGAACTAGAAATTAGTACTAGAAATTATTAAAGCGTAATAAAAGCACCTAACTCGAAATTAACCAGTTTTGTGTCTGCACTTAACAGAAAACCTGTCACAGAAACTATTTAAATAGCATCTTTGGACACTTTGTCACAAGCAGCCTGTCACATAGACAAATAATTTGATCATATGTCTTTAGTTTTATCATTACACAATCCCAGAAAAACACTTAGACAGACATAAAAGAATATGTTTGCACCACGGTGATTCCCCAAAGGGCTTTGAACTGTAAACATGGCAAATCTCAGCATGGTGTGCAGTGAAAGAATTGTGGAAACCAGACATGTGACGAACAAAAATCCAAAAAACTACCAATTATGTTTAAAATTATTGTCCTTTAGAAACAAGAAAAATATAAGAACACAAGAAATGACAGATGAATCTGGCCTTTCTGAAAAAGGAGAAGAGCAAAATTCTGCAGGATACTTTTGTCACAATGCACTTAAGTCAGTTCCTTTCACTTGTTTTTTTTTGTTATTTTTGTCACTTCTTTTTATTCCTCTTCTACCATTTCTGTGTCTCAGGTTTTGATGAGCTGTTAACCCCTGCTGAGAAAGCCAAACTCTACACTGCCATTGGCTACAGTGAAACAGCTGCTAACCCCAATCTGCCAAAGAATGTAAGTCCCTTCCTTCTCACACATCCACTCATTAGCGAATAGTATACTTCCATTTGTCTCTAAATTTACTAAAACAATATTATTTTCATGCAACTTGGGAGGACATTAATGTATACTTTTAATAAATGCACTGTTATTTGCTTTTTAGTTTGAGGACATGAAGATCAATTTCCTCATGCAAAGATTGTCTGTGTCCATCAAAGACAACAAGGACAAACATGAGATCATCAGGCTGACTGTGGGAGAACTCAAGTCCACACTCACACAGAGACCTGGAGCACAAGCCATCAAGTTTGTCAATTTGTTTTATCTTTGCTAATACTTCTGTATATTTTCTTTTGCAAATGCAGAATCTTTCACTTAAAACATGACCATGGTAAAAATGTTTCTAAAAATATTTAACAACCATGATTGTGATTATCAAGTCAATACTAAGCCTACTACCAAATACTTCTGGACAGCATGACATCACCCTTATTGCTCCCTGTACTGCCATTCTATCTCCTTGCTTGTTTCCTGAAACTCATGCTCACTTTTTGCTTCCTATCAGACTCACAGCCCGGCTTAGTTTGTTTGAAGTCACTGGCCAATCCAGTAACAGGCCTGCACCAACCCTGCTTTCATCAACGAAGGCAGCTACAGGAGCTGAAACCCCACTGCTTTGCATCCTGTTTGAGACCAACCCACTGGATCAGAGTGCTAACCAGCGGCTTCATGTTAAATCACAACCGCTGGAAATCATCTATGATGCTGTGAGTTCTGTTTGCCACCGCATGTATGACTATAAATGTGAAAAAAAGTACTTTATTAATTTTATTGAGTTTATCTGTTCAGATAACAGTGAACAGCATGTCGGCATTCTTCATGCCTCCTGATGACCTGCAGCTGGATGAGCTCACAAATGCAACTTTGATGAAACTGGAGCAATTCAGAGACCGGACGGCCACTGGTAAGCTGCACATACGTGTACAAAGTTCTACTGTCATTGGTATCTCAAGCCTGATCTAAACTCTCTGGTGAGCAAATGTTTACATTCCTTGGTTTCAATGTCTTGAATGTTCATCCAACATATCTCAGCCACTTAGTTAATCAGATTGTCAAGTTCCTGTTTATTCTATTGAAACTGATTGTTTCCGCCATTTTTTTTTTTTTCTGGTGTCAAACTTCTTTCCCTTAAAATTACATGATTCGTATTCTTACTGAGTGAATTCAGCAATTTTAGTTTTAGGTTTAAGTTAGTGGTATATTAAAATGAACCAGATCAGAAAAGAAATTGACTAAACACCCATCACAAAATTTTTTTTTGCTTGTTTTTAAATCAGAGTTTATTGTAGATCTGTAATTGGAATCTGAGGATGCTGTTAGAATGAGTCTCAAGCTCTTTGGCTTTACTTTAAATGTGTAATGTTGGCAATATTTTTTAAGCATAATAACTTAAAAATGCACAATAGGTCAAGTTATGTTTAATCAAGATTTGTTTTTTATTGTCATCATTAAGAAAATAGTTTTTGTTATAGAAGTCTATGTGTTGTATTTTTCTGTAATTGTACACAATTTGTTAAAAGTATGTACAATACCTTAATGACCTCTTGTTCTTCAGGTTTAATGTATGTGATCGAAACACAGAAAGTTCTTGACCTCAACTTAAACTTGATGGCCTCCTACGTCATCATTCCTCAGAGCGGATTTTATGATGGAACTCAAAACGTCTTGCTGTTGGATCTTGGCCACTTTAAGGTCAGAGAGTGTCAAGTAAAACACTTAAAGTGGGCTCACCTGACCCACACATCTTTTGCTCTTTTAGTTGCAACGACTTCATTTATTTAAGACATTAGATTTACAAAGTTTGAAACTTTTACAATCCCTCCTTTTTTTTTTTTTTTTTAGATGTCCAGTCAAAGCAAGAAGAATCTGCCTCAGCTGTCGGCGTGTTCCAGCAACATTGAAGACATCATGTCCAGAGCATATGATAGCTTTGATGTGCAACTTAGCAACCTACAGTTTCTTTACAGCAAACCAGGTATACACAATAAAAGTGCATAAACGTGAACTTTGTGTGCATTTTTGTGTAAAAATAGTAGAAATACAATTTGTAAAAAAACATGTCATTGTCCATAGATGGAGACTGGAAAAAGGCCCGCAAACAGAGACAGTCACTGCTTCACATCCTGGAGCCTGTGGATCTGAAAGTGGTTTTCAGCAGGGCGATGGTTGTCAAAGACTCCCGCATGGCAAAGTAAGCATGCAGTTTGTTAGAATTTTTTTAATTTAATTTTGCATATATTTGGCCAAGAGATAAGAGTTTAGTTTCTACTGAAGGGGGAAAATATGAACAATTACGGGGAAACCACTAAATAATAAATCCAACCACACAATACTGTGTAATCCAGATAAATACATTATGTTGCTCATTTTCTTTTCACCAGCTTACAAGTAATGTTTTCACCACATAGTCCGAACTTAACTTGAACAGACCTCTTTACTCTACAACACCAGTTCAGCTTTGCTGTTGACTTGCAGCTGAGAGTAAAGCAAGCAAGAAATATTCAATGACATTTTTTTAAATGACATCATCCATTATTTTTTTTTTAAGTATTTTCTTTTAGAAACTGTTGTCACACTAGCACTTTTTAGCAAAAACACGCTCCAGTAAGATACATGTAGTACTGGTGAAAACTCTGAAGTTTGTTCCCATGTTTGGGATCGTGTTTCAGGTATAAGATGTCTGGAGAACTTCCTCTTTTGTCTCTCCGAATTTCTGATGACAAACTTCGAAGTGTTTTGGAGCTGGTTGATAGTATCCCGCTGCCTGAAAGCAGACCTGCTGCACGTAGCTCTGGTCCATCCTCAAATCAAAAGGTACGAACTGTGTGTGCCAGGACGGCTTTAAATTATTTTAATCAGGATCAGATAAAAGAAAAAAATAGAACTATAGTAAAGAATAATCCAGGAATAAAACAGTTGCATTGTAGTTTCTGATATTTTTCCTTTTAGTAGCTTTACAGCAGCATTTTAATTCTTTCATTGTAATACATTTTTGTGAATTTCATGTTTGGATGTTATTTCTTTTCAGTCTAGGCAGTCATTCACACCTAAGCTTACTCCTAGAAAGCCTCTGAACTTAGCGGACCAGCGCTCTTCTCTCATTTTCGAGTCATGCGAGACCATCAGCATCACTTCATTAGGTGAGAGACAGTTGAGCACTATAAACGGCATATAAACAGCTTTCTAACAGTGAACTACCTGCTAAACATCCTTGTAACATCATTTATGCTTTTCTATAGCAAAAGGTTCAATTAGCATGCTTCCATAAAAACTTTGTCATGGTGATGTACATGAGATGGTAAAAAAATAGTTTAACTAATTCTTACATGTGTGCAGCTTATTTACATAATTTAGAGAATAAATAAGTTCAAGACTCCTCAGTTTTGAAAGAATAATGCCAACAAACCAAGTGTAGATTGGATGCATATCTTTAGATGTATGCAGTGTAATTTTACATCAGACCACCTGATGAAAATATGCACGATGCTAATTTCATCTGACACTTCTTTTTGTAAATTTGGTTAAAAGTAATTTCAGTATTGGATTGTTCTGTCTTTTTTTTTTCTTCTCTCTCTTTTTGGCATCTTGCAGGGTCAGAAGAAGATTTATTCTATGATGCTCCCAGTTCTCCTATTGGAGATAAGCCATTCTTCCCAGATAATCCCATGCCTCTGCGCTATGCAGATATAAGCAAAAGAAGGAGTCTTATTAAAGAAGATACCCAGAAGAACATGACTGACTTAATCCTGACATTTGAGATCAGTGAGGTACAGAAAGAGCTTTCTAACATGGGTCTCAAATATGACCTTTTATTCTGGCTAACTTTTCATACGCTGTCTATATTAATATTTAGCCATTTAAGATTTTGTTTTGGGTATAAACCATTGAATATGGATTCCTTGTTGCTTAAATTAAAAAAAAATGGAAAATCACCTTAAAGTAAGAAATTTAAATACAGCTCAAAAGCAACTTTCAGGTACTCAAATCTATACAAGTAAAATGAAAGTGTAAATGATTTTTTAGTCTTACATGCATCTTATAAACTTGTTCATCTATATGTGCAGTTATTTCTATCAGACCTTTAATCTTTTTTTTCTTCTTTTTTTAATCTTTGTCCTCTCCATCCAGTTTTCCATTCAGTTGTGTCGTGTGTCAGGAGACCAGGAAATTACCGTGCTCCACCTCGACATAGAGGGTCTGGGCACAGAGTTGAAGTTGCGCACCTTCGACATGACGTCAAACACCTACCTGCGAGAGATTTGCCTAAAGTGTCCTGAATACATGGGTCAGTAAATGCAACTGGCACTCTCTTGTTACCCTTCGTTTAGCTCAGCTTGTTAAGGAGATTTTTTTTCTTTCTCTGCTTAATATTTGATGACTTCAAAGTCATTATTATGTGTGTCTTGTCAATTATTGGCAGTTAGATCATGGATTTTTTGGGTCATGCTTTCTGTTTCCTTGCTGTGCAGATTCTGATAAGAAGCAAGTTCAGCTGATCACTACTCTCGACAACACTGAAGTTGATCTGCTGACCTTGGAGTACATCAAAGTACTTGTGCTCCCTTATGCTTAAATAAACATTTTTCATTCATTTATTATTTTACAAAGCATTATAAATAGTCTTCTCATTTAGGATTGAATGTCTTTTTTAGGCTGATAAAAATGGCCCAGAGTTCAAGTCTCAGCATAACAACACTGAACAGCTTATTAAGGTGAGAGAAATATTAATTAACTAGCATTTGTAAGTGCTCTCAATTCAACAGCACATTTAAAGTTAAACTTTGCTTCTTTTTATTTTTATGTTTTGTTTTAAAAAAAGTTTAAACCAATGCACTTGCATTTGCAGGTGACCTTCTCATCCCTGGATGTTCATCTCCATACGGAGGCTCTTCTCAACACCATGAATTTCCTCAACAACCTCATTCCTCAGTCAACCAAGAAGGAAGGAGGACAGGAGGAGCTACCCACCATCCCTGAGGAGGATGAGGCAGAGAAGGAAGGAGAGAAGAAGGAGGAAACTGCTGTAACCAAGAAAAAAAGTAGCCGATGCAATAATTTCACTTTAATATTAGCTCACTATTCAATTTTTTATTGGCTCACTAAGTGTGTAGCTATTGTACACATTACCAAACCTTATGGAACTGATCTGGACTATTCAAAACCATTATAGATAAATAAATAAAAAACTAATTTATAATTACTTGCAATATATATTATCAGTATCTGTTTATAAAAAATCCTTTTCATCTCCCTTCACAGCTTCAAAAAGATCAAAGTTTGCAGATGTGGTTAATCTGCATATCAGAGCTGATCTCCGCTCCCTGAAAGTTTTCATTCGGGGACAAAAAGCCAGCATCTCGGAGATCAGGATTGAAGGTATGGAAGGAATGGTGTACTTGTAGATATTCTGACAGTGCTCTCTGCAATGTAACTGTAAGTACTGTGGCCCCAAGTAACTTCTTTGTTTTGACTTTGAAGTTTAACTAGTGTAAAGTTAATTCTCAGTGTGAGATGCTCTCAACTTGCAGGTCTGGTTTCTGAGGTCCTACTAAGGAAAAAGGAGATGGAGGTCCAAGCCAACCTTAAAAACATTGTTATCTTGGACTGCAACAAAGATGCCTTTTACAAGAAGGTAATTCAGCAAGTGTTTAATCCAGCACTGGAATTACCATGTTTGTTGTTTCTGGCTGTAATTGTTATGTTCTCAGTGTATATTTATTTGTTTTTATCTTGAGTTTTGCTTCTTTCTCTTGTGTTCCTGGTATTCCACTTATTTTTTAAACACACAACATAATAATTTTTGGTTATTTATGGTTTAGATTGTGCTTCCATATGTCTCTATTTTAATTCTGTTGTATTTTCTTGTTTTCCTTTTTCAGGCTGTGTCTATTGCTGACAAGGAAGTGTTTGCCTTCCGGATGATAAACTATACAGATGCAACAGAAGGAGGTGCCTATCTGGACATGTCTAAAGTTGACACCTCTGTAACGCTGACAGTGGGATGCATTCAGGTCGTCTTTCTCAACAAGTTTGTCTCCTCAATACTGGTAAGAATCACCCATGCTAAAATAGTTTTTCCTGTGATATTAAAGGTAGCACATTAATTGTCATTGCTTTCAGATTAAGTTTATTGTATTTTTTTTTTCTCTTTTCTTTTTCCATTCTGTTTTCCTCTCAGGCATTTATCAATAATTTCCAGGAAGCTAAAGAGGCGTTGGCTGAGGTGACAGTCCAGGCTGCGGAAAAGGCAGCATCAGGTGTGAAGGAACTGGCAGAGCGAAGCACACGGATTGCTCTGAATGTCCACTTTAATGCACCTGTCATCTTCCTCCCTCAGTCTTCCTCTTCTCTAAATGTCATTGTTGCTGATCTTGGCCTGCTGTCTGTCAAAAACTGTTTTGCCAAGCAGCCATTTAAAAGCGATTCTAAAATCCCACCTGTTGTGGATATAATGACGGTGAAACTGACAGACCTCAAAATGTACAGGTCAGAGACCGGCCATCAGTGGGAGTTACATTTATATTTACATGGAATTTACAAATTATTAATATTTTCTTCCTAACTTCTGGTTTCACCGTTGTTGCTTCCAGAACTACTTACATAAATGGGGGTTTTCAGGGAGAGACTCAGCTGTTAAAGCCAGTCAGCCTGGACTTGGAAATCCAGAGAAACCTTTCATCCAACTGGTACCACAGCATCCCTGACATAGAGATCACTGCTCATCTAAAGCCAATGAGTGTAAGAAGTGGTATATGGGATCAAAGAGTGAATGACTGACAGCAACTGTAGTGCCTTTATTTTCTTCCCTTCATTAGTCTCCTTCCTTATTTTATATGGTTTGTTATCCATCTTTATCCATTTATGATGTCTGATTATTTAATTAGGAAGACACAGTGTGAATGTGAATTAAAACAGCATTATGCCTGTAATTTTAGTCATGTTCTGTGTCTGCTCCCAACAGCTAATCCTCTGCCAGGATGACATGATTGTGGTCTTGAGGACTTTGAGCGAGAACCTGTCAGAGAAGTCTGATGCTGTTCCACCCCCAGCTGCTTTGCCCATTGCTGACCGCTCCTCTGACTCTGTATCCAACAAAGAGTCCCAGGACTCTGGAGCCACTGGACCTGCTAGCAGTAAGCTGTTGTGTTACACACGTCTGTGTTAATGTGTGCATATTAGCAAAAAAAAACACAACAATTTCACACTTATGTGACAGTTAAGGAAGATTAATTGTAAGAATAATTGTCATTATTTTAGCGTAGTTTGACAAGTTAACACAAATGAAAACCCAAGAGTGCTTGTCTGAAAATGTGCATCTAAATGTAGCTAAAACCCAATGAACTATAAACCTGTGATATGCTTTTGTAATAATTTTGCTTCAGGTAACACAGTGGTGACGGCTGCTGTTGTGGAGACACAGAAAGACAGGAAGTTGAAGACCACCCTCAAATTAAACTTCAAGTTTGACTGCATGACACTGGCCCTTTACAGCCCTAATGAGAATGAGGTATGCAAAGATGCACTCAAAGGCCTTTTTTGTTTGTCTGCAAAATAAGTGATCAATAAAAGCTGTGTACTTTATTTTCTTTTAATAGTTGCAACAGTTAAATTCCCATGATGAGCAACTGAAGCTGGCAGAGTTTACTCTGGGTGCCATCTCCACCTCTGTCCACATGTTCTCCAACAGCTCTATGAAGGCTTCAGTTCGACTTGCTGAGTGCCTTCTAGATGACAAAAGACCAAGGATCAAGATGGTTACCTCAAGGTTTAAGATGATAATCTAAACCTTTTTAATATACAGTATGGTCAGGTCATAAAGTAACAAAATGACTGTATGGTGTTTGACAGCAGTTATTGTTTTAGCTGTTGCTCATGTTTCTCCTACGATGAGCATGTTCTTTAAAAAAAAAAAAAAAATTCATTGTGTTCAACACCTAATCTTCTCTTTTATGTTCTCTGCCAGGATGATGTCCCTGCGTCCTGGTGCAGAGCAGAACATGATGGTGGAGGTGAACTACCGTCAAAACCGTGATGGCACCATTTTAGACACTCTGGTGCAGGATGTGAACCTTTGTGCCAGCATGGAGTTCCTGCTAACAATAGCAGATATCTTTCTTAAGGCCACCCAGCAGGGTTTTGCTCAGGTGCCACAATCCAAGAACAGTGCTGGTGCTGGAGAGAAAAGGAACATCAACTCCTCTGTCACATCTAAAGATTCCAGTAAGTTGATCTCATCGGATTATCTAATGTCACATTGTGTTCATCTTTGCTTTTACGGTTTTATGTTAAAATATGCAACATCTATACTGTATGAAACTTTACATTTCATACACATAATTTACGTAGTCTGATCTAAACTAATGTATATCCAATGCTACCTACTGCCTTCAGGTACAGCTCTGGTGTCAAAGATGGAGATAAATGTTCTGGTGCGTAACCCAGAGATTGTGTTTGTGGCTGACCTGACACGTGCTGATGCCCCATCCCTGGTGATGACCACCCACTGTGAGCTTCAGATGAAAAGTAGTGCAGAGGGATCACTGATGACTGCTGCTATTAATGACCTGAAGGTCTGCATTTTGATTTTGATGTAACTGAAAATTATTTGGTAACAACAATCAATGTTCTCTTTAAAGAATAAACTTGGCTGTGGTTATTTTAGGTTATGGCGTGTCCCTTTTTAAGAGAAATGAGGAAGAACAATGTGACCACCGTACTGCAGCCATGTCAGGTGTTCTTTCACAGTACTCAGTCCCCAACTTCCCCTCAGATTATGGAGGTGTCCATCAATTCTCTCTCACTGAAGGTATATGTTTTGTGATTATGCTGCATAAATTTTCTTAAGTCAAAATGTCCTCATACTGTACTATACACGAGGATAAGTTCATCCTCCTGGTTAACTGTCTTGTATGCATCCAATGTAAATTGATATACAATCACTGAGTATGTCTGCACAATTTGCCAGAAATTATGATTCTCTTCAAGAGTCAATTTCTTATAGCAATTAAATGCGGAAGTAAAGGAATTTGGCACAAGGGGGAAATACAAAATTATACCATTTTTAAATTTTGGAATTTTTTACATTTTATGTGTTATTTTTTGCCTAGGTATCGCCAATAATCATCAACACAGTTATTACCATTCAGTCAGCACTGACTCCCAAGGCAGAGACCCCCAGGGACCTGGACAGCCCTGTTCCTGTGGACTTATGGCAGAAACGGAGCTGGAAAGAGCTCCAGCTCTGGTTTTTAGAAGAGGAGGGAGATGAAGACACAAAGTCACTGACCCCTTTGATACCTCAGGGAGAGTCCTTAAAGGTGTTTGTCTGCATTGTTGTAACATAGTATGCTTTTTATTATTGATTTGTATTAACCTGAGCCATTTTAAAATGGCATTCTGGTCTGTATTCAAAATAAAGAAATTTTAGTTTCAGTTTGATGCTGAAGCACACTCCGCATCATGTCTTTGACTCTCTGTCTTTGCAGGTGTGCATAAAATCTATCTGTGTGACACTGGAGGCTGGAGTGGGACACAGCACCGTTCCCATGCTTCTGGCCAAGTCCTCTTTCTCTGGAGATGTGAAAAACTGGTCCACACTCATTAACTTGCACAGCGAGCTTAACCTAGAGGTAATGCACCACAGCACAGATGTATATAAATAAACGCACAAATCAGTCTCAGATAGTCTCACTTATATTTGCTTTATATTTTATTATGTTATCTCCAAACTCATGTAAATGCTGGCTCTTGAACTTAAGTTGTGCTTTGTCATTTTTTGTTTTTTATTTTAGGTTCACTACTACAATGAGATGGTTGGTGTGTGGGAGCCATTGCTGGAACCCTTAGAAGTTGACAACAAAGATGGTTTCAGATCGTGGACACTGGAACTAAAGGTACTGACAAGCATAGAGCACCTTTCATGGTTACACGTCCCATTTCTTTTTCCCATTTAATGAAATTTTAAAAAAATGGCTGAATGACAGTTTTCTCTAGTCAAACACAGGCAAAACAAGAGCTTCAGTTATTGCCTCAGATTATGCTATCCCAGAAATATGGCAACATACCAGGTTCTTGGGACCTCCCGCTCAGTGGAGTCATCTTTGACAGTTCAGTGTCTCTTGATCATCACTCCAAACATCTAGTTTGACATAGTTTTTATCACTTCAGAAATGTTGTGACCCCTATGAATTCCAGGGGAAAAGGGGTGGCAACACAAACAATTTGAGTCAGATACGTTTAATAAAATTCTAATTTATTTACAAAGTGTGAACCAAGGAATCACTCATCAAAACAAAAGAAGAGTATCCGCTACTAATTAATTGAACACAAACTCCGAAAACAAAATTAAATCAACATAAAGCGTCCTGTGACAGGAGTTAACAGCCTAAAGTGGCAAGTAGCAATTAACAAATAAGAACAAAAGACGACAACAAATGAGCAAATTAACTCTGACAAGGATCTGTGACACTAAAGGATTCAAAGCCTTCACGACAGTAAAATCTAGTCCTCAGTGGCAAGACAGTTGTATTCTCACTCACTCTTGCTCCCAATGGCAAACTGTTCACCAATCTGACACAGCTGCCCAGAACAAAGGTGATCAGGAGCATATAAAGCGGAGGAGTCTTCCTGATTAGCCAGCCACAGAGGAAACGGAGCAGACGACGACCAATCCTGGAGAAGGAGGGGGGATCCATCGGCACAGGAACAGCAGCAAATCACCTGCAAGCACTGGCACAGTGTTGCTGTTTACATACCAGGCCCCAAGCTGACAGGCCTAGGGCTGTCACAAGAAATACTTCAAAACTCTGAACTAGACTTGATTATCTTTGTTTTTATTTCTTCTCGTGTAGATTATTGTAACAGGCTTTTTTTTTTTTTTTTAACTTGTTTTAACAAATCAGCTTTAAATCGCTGAAAATCAGGCGGCGCAGAAAGCTGCAGCAGGACTTTTAACTGGTACCAGCAGAAGGTCACACATCACTTCCATTTTAGCTTCTCTTCATTAATTGTCGATAGATTTTAGAGGTAATTTTAAGATCTTAGTTTTAACTTTGAGGAGCCGTACACGGTCAAGCGTCCAAGTATAAGTCTGACCTGCTGAAACCACATCCTCCTTCATGTGCTCTTAGGTCATCAGGTCAGAGGTTGCTGCTGACCCCATGCATTCAATTTAAAACTCGTGGTGATAGGGATTTCAGGCAGTAGCACCCTGCCTCTACACTGTAGTACAGACCACATTCAGCTTTTTAACTACATTGGTGATTCTGTTAAATTTCTATTTTATTGTTATGACTGGTTTTATTTCAGTTTTTGTTGTTGTGAAGCACTTTATGATTTTTATCTGAACAAAGTGCTATATAAATTGTACT
This sequence comes from Rhadinocentrus ornatus, assembly GCA_037177495.1. Classification (NCBI taxonomy): domain Eukaryota; kingdom Metazoa; phylum Chordata; class Actinopteri; order Atheriniformes; family Melanotaeniidae; genus Rhadinocentrus; species Rhadinocentrus ornatus. The sequence continues at coordinate 15,878,094 of JBAMHW010000012.1, read as the reverse complement.
TAGTTACATTTAGAAGTAAACCCAAATAGCATGTGTAATATTTACTATCCTTTTAACCAGATGAAGAAGAAGCCTGTGAAGCATGCACATTTCTCAGATGAGGTGGATAACGTTGTCCCAGACTATAAGACAATTATCGTCATCAGCAGTAAAGACCAGCTCAACATCACACTGTCTAAATGTGGGCTGGCCATGCTGAGTAACCTGGGCACGGTAAGAAGAAGGGGGAAAGTGTAGTCGTTATTTTTACACAAAATATTAAGTTGTGCGGGAATATTTAATCTTTGTGCTTTTTTTTATGTATGTTTTCCCAGGCGTTTGCAGAGGCTGCCCAACAGACTGCTGAGTGCTTTCAAAAGGATGAAGCTCCATTTGTAGTGAAAAATCGTTTGGGCCTGCCAGTTTCTGTCCATCACAGTAAGATGTTTTGTCCCATCGGTATGCAGAGCACCAACAACACAGTGGAGCTACAGGATGGCGAAACTCTCGGGATGGACTATTCAACCAAAACAGACTCTGATCAGTTCTCAGCCATGATCTCCCTAAGTGGAAAAGACTACTACATACAACCTAGTGAGTTGTTTTCCATTCACTGTTATGTCAATTATCACTTGGTTATTGCATCTGGTTAACTGCAGTTAACAAATTTTACTTATTGCAGATGCAAACCCCGAACAGTATGTTTTATATTAATACTATATGTAATTAATAAATAATTGCTTTCATCTCAGAACTTGGTCTGTGCTTGTCAATAATCTGACTTTGCAATATCTTGACTTTAAGTCACTGTTTAAGAAAAATGACAGTAAAGTGCCTCCCTCCTTATCTAGCTTGTCTTCAGCTTTCACCATTGTTAAAGTTTAAGATATGATAAAGTCTCCACCCTGAAGCCAAAATATATCTTAAAGACTGTCAACATTTCCTCCTTTTTCAGCTCCTGTGGGGCACACCACAGCCACTGTGATCCCCTTGATCAAAGTGGGCAGGGGATTGTACAGTGTAATGCACCAAAACTCTGGAGTCACTCGTTTCCTGGTTTGTCAGATTTACTCATTGAAGGGCAGCAAGTTCATCAAGATCCGCTCGCCTTTTCAGGTAAATCACTCCTCATCTTTCATTTATTAGCATTTTCTTCATTTTTATAATACTGTTTCTAGGAATATTGTTAAGATTGCGCAAGAGATGGTAGGAAGATTGTCTCTTTCCTGCTCTCTTTCAATGAATTTTATTTATTTTAAAATACCTAATAATAAGCGCACTTAACCACAGTTTTTTATGTTTGTTGTTTTTGATTCTTTGCAGATCATCAATCATTTCTCAATACCATTCAAAGTTTTTGAAGGAGCTGATTATCTGGGAACAGCTCTTCCTACTGAGGAGTTCTCTGTGCCTCTGGACTCGTATAGGTAGGCACAAACAAGCTTGCTCATTTCTGGAATGTTACTAAACTCCTTTTTGTTTTTCTACTTCATTCCTAATCGCACAAACTCTTGCTGTCCAACACAAACGCCCCCTCATTCACGTTTACCATTTGCTGCCATTCTCAGGTCGGAACTGAGTCTTCAGCCAATAACGGGGGATGATGCCGATGATCAAAGCCAACAGTTTGAGTGCTCAGAGGGCTTCAGTTATGAGGATTTCAACAACCATCTCCCTGAGAAGCACATCCAGCAGACCTGCCGTAACCGTGGGCATCAGGGTGGTGTTATGACCATCAACATGGTTCCATTAAGGGATACAGTGACATTCAAACACACTGGAGGTGTTGGGGAGAACTTTGATGTGCCCTTTGTGCTTCACCTGTGGCCCTCTGTCCTGTTACGTAACCTCCTGCCTTACCCCATTACCTACAAACTAAAGGTAGGATGTGTCTGGATATTGCTACTCAGTGATGGTGGGGTGTGTGTGTGTTGGTAGGGGTCTATTTCATGGATGAAATCATGAAGTCACCCAGTGGTTCATTTACTGTGACTTTAAAGCCTCTAGCTCAGTATTTTTGCAGAAGATCAACAAGGAACTAATCTAAACAAGAACCCAATAGCATTTTGCTCATCCATTGGGTAATTAATTTAAAACAGCCCTGACTATCATTATGCATAATTTCAAGTGTTGATATACTTCATTTTACATTTTTTAAATCCTTTACTATACAACAATTCATTGCTCTGTTCCAAAATGTGAAATCACTTCTTATTTATAATTAATACCAATATTAAATGTAATTGCAGAAATCTTTGCAAATTGAGTGATTGCAAAAAAGCGTTTGTAGCCTAAATGTTTAACAACAAATTGTGTGTAACTGTGTTTAAATTATTAATACTAATGTGTCATTGCATAAGGAGGTTCTTATAAGCGCAGCTTCATTACCATGCAACAAGTTCAGCTGATTGAGTTTGACCCTCCGTAACAAGTAATTTATATCTGAATAAAAATGAGGGCATACAAATTTATCTTGGGGGTCCGTATAATGCAAGGCTCATTCACCATACACACATTAAAAATCCAGAGAGTGACCATAAGCATTGTGTTAAATGTTATAAATATGTTTATCTAAATGCTTTCTTTCCGTCAGGCTGAGGATTGAAAAAAAAAATATGTGACTTTCTAGATTTATTGTTGTAATCATTGCCTCTTTCTACCCGTTGGTGGATAGGACAGTGGAATTTCTGCTCCTGAGGCTACTCTGAACCCAGGCCACTCTGCTGAACTCCACACTGCTGTCATCAACCAGTCAAGTCTTGATCTCCGCCTGTTGGACTACTTGGCTCAGGACTGGTCTGCTGAATACAGGTCTAACATAAATCTCAATCATTGACCTAATTAATTATCCTTTTTGTTATTGTCCCCATCTTTGTCTGCATGTTGAAAGCGCACTAGTACACGTGTGTTTGGTTGGTAGTGTATGGATTATTTCCCCTGGTACTGGACAGAAGAGAACTGGTTTTGTTTTTGTGTTTTTAAGGTTGTTGTTTTTTCTCTCTGATGGTTTAATCTCACTTCAGCAATGGAAGAAGCTTTTAGCAGGTTACTTTAACTATAGTTTTATAGTTTTTATGAAACTACAGTGGCAGAACAATAGTTATAGCTAGTTATATAAATCCCCCAGGGGGAGAATTAAGGTAATGTATTACTGCCCAGTGGTAATTTTTTGTGAAAGGTGTGATTTAAAGGTGTTTGAACTGCATATTTTTCATACATTACACCGATTTCCAATTGTGGGGTAAATAAAACCCTTAATTTGATTGTGTTTAAAAGGTAGTCATTAGTTTTACTAAAGCTAGTAGTTTACTAACCTGATCACCATTTTTGTTTACTAGATTTCTTTGCACACTATGAAGCCTCTAAAATGCATCTCAAAAGTTAAAAGATTTTAACATACTCAAGACCAAATCCAGAGGTAAAAAAAAAAAGAAAATAGAGGGCAAAGTTTTGCATATCTGTTGGAGTTAATAAACGTTCAGATGACTTGCATACAAAAACATACATATATATTCCATGTACACAATATATGGAAACAAGGCAATAAGATTGTTATAGTACCAAGATGTTTTTTATACACTGAGCATGATAACTTTAGTATTGGTTAATTTCTCTGTTTTCATTTGCAATTATATGTAAATTGGAATAAATGGATGACCTTGTCTGACAGCCTCCACAGTGGCCAGGATGAAATCACCTTCATTGTGTTCCATTCTCTACGAGAGCATGATGAAGATGATGGAGAAGGGACAGAGAGGAAGAGAGCTGAGTTGGACATTGCTGTCCATGTTAAATATGATCCAGGACAGACTGAGATTGCTATCCATTCACCATACTGGATGGTGAATAAGACTGGCAGGTTGCTACAGTATAAGGCTGACGATATCCACCGCAAACACCCGTTCAACTATGACATGCCCCTCCTCTTCTCCTTCAAGCCGCGGCACTTCCTGAAAAACAATAAGGTAAGACGAAAATGGTTTCTCTGCTAAAATTATTCTTTATTTTTGTTAAGTGAGCAGTTTCCAATGATCCAACTTTCTGAATTACAGAAGAAAATATCCAGTCAAAAAGTGCTACTGCTTCTTCCAGTTCTGTGTTTGGCCTTCTTGAAGTTTAACTTTTGTTGTAGACAAAGATACTGAGTGCAAGTTTGTACGGTGCATAGTTAATAGCTTCTCTCCACCGTTGTATACTGTTTATAAATGAGATTTAAATTCTTGCTTGCCCTTAGATCCGTCTTATGATCTCCGACAGTGAACTGTCAGATGAATTTTCCCTGGACACAGTTGGTAGCTATGGAGATGTGAAATGTAAAGGCAGATACAAAGATTATCTGGTGAGATTCTAGAACCTATGCTTACCTTCAGACATTACTTTTCTTCTAAAAAAAAAATATGTAAATGTATTATGTGAATTAAACCTTTTGTTGAAAGTTTTGTTAAGTACAATTTAATCATTTGTGTTTGTTTGATGTCTGTCTGCTCTCAGGTTGGTGTAAAAATTGATGCAAGCAGTTTTAGTCTGACCCGCATCGTGACCTTTGTACCATTTTACATGCTGGTTAACAGAACCAAGCACCGTGTCTTCATATGTGAGGAGGGGCAAGAAAACTGGACTGAAGCTCAGCCAGAGCAGGTTGGACCCAAACAAAGTAGAATTTACATTTGTTCTTAGGCATATTTCTTTTCTTTTCTTTTTTTGGTTTGTTTTTTTGTAGTTTTTTTAATATATAACTTCAGTTTACATAAGCAGTAAATTGCTATATTCATATCAAACAAGACATGCATGCAGATTGAACCATTAATGACAAGTAGAGCTGTGTGGTTGATAAACTAAAATCCTTTTCACACATCAGTTATATCTTCTTGATGGCTCTGTTTTAAAAATAGCAGCTATACCTATTTTACTTTATTTTATTTAATTGTTTTTATTATTATTTTTCTCTTAATTTAGTCAGCGGTTCCATTCTGGCCTGAAAACGACACCAAGCGGCTGAAGATCAAAGTAGAGGGTTGCTTAGCGCCTCCTCTCACTATTGACTTTACCCAACCAGAGAACTGCCTTTTGTTGCATCTGGACAACTCTGTGAGTAGTCACACACACACACACACTGCATGTGTTGTTGTTCTTTTGATAAAAGAACAGCAAAGACTTTGATTTCATTGTTGTTCCAGCAGATTTTAGCCTTTTTAAGCCTTTTTAAATGACCTCTTCCAGACGATCGTGCGTTTCTGTTGTTGCAGGTGGGTGGAATCATTGTAGATGTGAATCTATCAGAGCACTCGGCCACAATTCGATTCTCTGAGTACCATGAAGGGGCCGCCCCGTTTCTCCTCATCAACCATACTAAAGAGCAGACTCTTCACTTCTACCAGAGGTGAGCAAATAGAAGAGGGAAAGCTGGAAGAAATAGATTGAAGCCTTAAAGCTTTATATACATTGCATATTATTTATTATTATTATTATTACATTATTATTTAATTATTTATTCATTTATTTATTCTTAGTTGTTCCTATTGTTTCTTAAGGTTATTTAATCTTTGTTTTAACTCCAGTGTTTTCCTCATGGGATTCCCTACGCTGGGGGTTTTTCCTGCTCGGTCTGGGGGTTGTTGCCGCAGTGATCGCCCTTGTCTGGGTGGCTGGGGCCCGGCACTGCAGCCTTATGGCTGTGGTGTGGGTCCTGGTCTGCCCTGATCAGGGTGGTTGCCGTGGCAGTGGTAGGACATGGGTAGACTGGCTCCTGGTGTGGTTGGATGCCCAGGACATTGTTTCCTCACAGCAGCATCAAACCAGATGTTTATCACGCTTAGTATTTTATACCAACATTCAGTTTGCAGACAGAAATCAGGGAGTCATTTTATTTTTTTGCAGAAAGGCTAGTTTTATTTTTACTATGCATGAATTGCTTTTTTCATGTAAAGAACTTTTTGTTGTCTTCAGCATGAAAAATGCTTTATAAATAAAGTTTGATTGATTGATTGGTATTATGCATTTCTGCAACCAAGATCACACACACTGATGAGCACTTTGTGAGGAATGCAGGGTAAAATGTCTCAGTTGTGGATACTTGGAAAAGATGGAGATTAAACTGCCAATCTTCTGATTGGCGAATGACTGCTTTACTTCCTGAGGTTTTATTTCTTCATCTTCAGCATTTACATTTTCATTGCATTTGTATGTGTTTGTTGAATGACAGTGCTGCATTTTTCTGCTAATATTAACAGTAACTAAAAGAGACAATGATTTTTGTTTGTGTTGTGCGCGTCCTGCAGCGCCCTGACGGTGTCCTCGTGGGTGGCTGACGGGCTGCTTGACCTCTCCTTCTCAATGGAGGAGGAAAGGTAGAAAAACATTAAAGGGAGAAACTGCTCTGACACACTCTGCACTCAGTATAAAGACTAGGAAACATTGAGTGGTGCAGGAAGAGCAAATATTTATCATAAAGAATATGAACGTTCAATAGAGAAGGTTTGTTTCTAAAGATCTCATATAATTTTAAATATTTTCAGAGAAAACTGATAACTTGTGATGACAAATTTACTTCATGTCAAGTGCTAGGTCAACATGAATCTACTGAAAGGTGCACAGGGAGCTGTAACCACACAACAGTACAGGAGAACTTGTGAGGGTCCAATAATGTCACTTGTAATCTAAATATTGTTTTAACACGAAACTTGAAGTCAAAAGACAGAAATAAAGCATGAAGGAATAAATTAGTATAACTTTTAAAGTTTTTTCTCACGGTGGCTTTGAAGTGATGTTTGGGTGCAGAGTTGGATCAGATGAAGCATAGAAGTTAACACCAGTAGAAGAATAATGCTTCGGCTCTGAATCTGTTATGTCAGTGTAATCTGCTCCTTTTTTTAAAGTGACATCAGGTCATTGTATCATTTTTGCTGGAAATGTGACATTTTTTTAAATGTGTTTATTATCTTCACTGTTTCAGTGGCTAACTCGACTACATCCACTTGGTCACACCCAAATTATTTCTTTATCAAGGATGTACAATGTTTCTTTTTTTTTTTTTTTTTTTTTTTGTTTGTTTTTTTTTTGTTTTTTTGGGGGTTTTTTTGTGCTAGAATATTCCTCCGGTGCAAAATGTTAAAAATTAAAGAGTGAAGTAAAAGGAGCAGGTTAGACATCTACAACTGTTTACACTGTTCTTGTTCAAGCATTGTCATCTTTCCCTGTAGAAGTGCTAGTTTGGACTGCTGATGGTGGGACTTTGCAAAAGGAGTTACGGTTTCTGCTTCTTCCAGCTGTTCTGTGATAGTAACTAGCGTTCGCTTACTTTCTATCTCAATGCATATAGAGGGCCTTCCTGTTCTTTTTTTTTTTTTTTTTCCTCCAAGTTATTGTTTTTTTCATTTTGCTATATTTGCACCTTTGCTGTGTTTACACCTTAACTTTCCAGGAAAGAAATAAGGGACCTTTGGGTGGTTTGCCAGTATTACTGTTGTTTCTCTCCGAAGTGTTTGTGTATTCTGAAAGACATGTTTTTTAGCTTGGATCGCTGGCATGTTTAACGTCTGGTGGACGGGCTCTCTTATATCATCCTGTGTTTTAATGTTCTGTATTCTCTCTCTGTCTCCTCATTTCAAATCAGTGAATTATTCTGCTTTTCTGTTTTAAACTGATTTTCTAAGATACACTTCGCGTGTCTGGTTGCATTTGGTTTGTGTGCAGTACGCAGACGGAGGCAGAGCAGGAGGAGCTGGAGGCTGGAAAAGCTCTGTACTACACCTGGAAAGCACCCACTGGGTCCCGAGAGCTTTGCTGGAAGTGTGGCAATTATACTGGGAAGCTGAGAAGCGAGGAGGTACTGTACCTGTGTACATGCATGTGTACATGCCTGAAGAATAAAGTCAATAATTTCTTAAAGTTGTAGTTGTAAACTTGCACAGAGACTTTTCATTCAGGACATTAGTTTGATCTAATTATAGTTTGTAATTTTCAGAGAATAATTTCAGTAACTATTTCCTAACCTAGAGCCCTGATGTTAGGAAAAAGGCTGTGCTGGTAGTTAAATAAGAGAACAATGATTGAACCCACTTTGCTGCATTTCATATTTTAAGGGTATAAATGATCTCTGGCTAATAAAGTAACATAATAAACTAAAATAAAGGGAGAATATATGTTAAAGTTTGTGAGGCAACTGGAGGATTATTGACATTGTTATTGAAATGTTAAAGTGTGTTTTTTTTGTCCATTTAGTTGCACATTTACAACAAAGCCCATTGAAATCCAGCTGTTTTAATTCACCCATTTTCTGGTAGAATTTATCCCAGAGTCCTAGTCTCAATGTTTTAGGTTAGATGCAGGGTTAAGCAACATTTCGAAGGTATAAACGAATGTCTACAGTATGTGTTTGTTTACCCTTGCATCTGCAGGATCTGCGTATGGACATGAACAATGAGGGGAAACTTTTTGTCATTTCCTTTTATGAAGGTAAAGTTCAAGAATCTGTCCAGACTTCTAAATTTTAGCATTTTTGTATTCACATGAAATGATCTTCACATTTTCCCAGTCTATTTAACTTTTTTTTTTGTTAATGGTTAATGACTACAATTATCAGAACATGTAGATAATAAGGTGCCACATCTGTGACCTAACTTCATTCTAAGCTTGTTTTCATGCTAGATGAATTTGAAAATAAATCCCCGAATTCTTTCCAGCTGTAAGATACAGATCTAGATGTTATTTATTTGTTGTTTTTTCTGAAAAAGTGAACATTTCTGACCAGTGTCTGTTTCTGTTGCAAAGGTCTACAACGTGTTGTGCTGTTCACTGAGGATCTACAGGTCTATAAACTGGTCTGTGGGAATGAAAAGGTGCAGCTGGCCGAACAGGAAATCATCCTGTCGCTTCAGGACGTGGGTGTTTCTTTGGTCAACACCACCACCAGCCAAGAGGTTTCATTTATTGGGATCACGAGGTACTTTGTGTGTGTTTAGTGAATGTTAAAGTACAGTTTGGAATTTTTAGGAAAAATGACATTCTGCCTCAGGCGTTGTGTGTGTGTGTGTGTGTGTGTGTGTGTGTGTGTGTGTGTGTGTGTGTGTGTGTGTGTTATGAAATGGTCTTAAAAATATGTTACTAATCGTTCTGTGAATTGTTAGACATTCAGTTGTCGATGATGCTTGTTTTTTACATTACAGTGGAAATATTTTCTTTAATGACTTCCTCTTAGCTCGGCATGTGGGTGATGCAGCAGCTACGGCCTGTGCTGTGACATAAATACACTAAATGTATTATAGCGCAGGTGTAATAAGATTAGTAAAAGATAAATTTATACCGGAACTGGATGCTGTGATAAACATTTGTTAATGTGTAAATCATGTAGTCTTGACATTATGAATGCGACACACCTTTTCTGTTCTTCTCTTAGCTCTGATGTGGTTTGGGAATTAAAGCCTAAGAAAAAAAATCGATGGAAAACTCTGAGCACTAAAGAAACTGAGATCCTGGAGAGCAAATTTCAGCAATACATTGAATCTGGGCCAATAGACCATGCCATCGTCGACCTAGAGAACAACTTCCAGGTTATATTCTAAATATTGTACAGGGTGTATACTCCTTGATTAATTACCTTAATTTAATGCTGACAATGTCAAGTAATTTCATGCCTAATTGTTGAACCTCATGTTGTTTTTAACTGTCACTCAGGTGTCCTTTACACCCAATGGTATGGATATGCAAATGTTTCAGCCCTGTGATGCCCCTCTCAGGAGGCACTTCCTGCCTGGAGTGAAAGTGGAGTACAGTGTCTCACCACGACAGAGAGCTTATCGTGTCCAGATCCACCGCATACAGGTGAACAGCTGTGCAGTTTTAAGTAGGGCTGTCATGATTGTCAGATTTAAACTGTTCAGTGATCATGACCAAAAGAGTACACAGTAACAACATTACTACATTCTCAATACACAGGGGAAAAAAGAAATAACTAAAGAACTTAGATTTTCTCTTTCTCTTTAATTATGGATTTAAAGGTTTGCCCAAAAAACTTTCTGTCCCTCAAGAGATGCTGCTCCTTAACTGTCCAACCAACCTCGTTAGCAGTCTAGGCTCCCTGTGTTTTCTGTAAGACTTATTTAGATGTCTAGCCTGGCACGGCTGAGAATGGAGCAGCCCCTTTGCTCGTTTCGACCTACTAGCTGACCAGTCAGAGCAGAGAGGGGCATAATAAGAGAAGCTTAGTAAAGAAATTTAAAGTGTTTCAGACAAAGTGACACAAGTGGTAGCAGAAATGGACAGTGTGAGGGAAAACGAGTGCTTTTGGAGCATTGACACATGTAAATCTATTTTAGTGGATTCCATTGATAGAAATGAAAATGTGATATGGGCCCCTCCAAACCTTATCTGAAATCCAACCTCTCTTTCAGTACTACAAATTTACCAAAGGGGCCTTCTTTAATTTCCTTTAGGGTGCAAGCTTCTTGTTATCCGTACGCTAGTTTTACATTTACATACTTTCTTCTTGCAGATCCAGAATCAGCTGCCAGGAGCCATCTTCCCCTACGTGTTTTACCCTGTAAAACTGCCAAAGTCAATTGCTATGGACTCAGGTTTGTTAATCTACCATCACTATTGTCTTTCATTTACCATAATGGGCTCTAGCTGTTATTTTTTTCTTTTTTTCTATTATATGTCTGTAAGATGATTTTATTTTAATTTTTCTTTCAGAACCCAAACCTCTAACTGATATCAGCATTATTACCAGAGCAGCAGGACACTCAGATATCTCTCGCATCAAGTAATACTTGTTACTTCCTTTTTACTTTTACTTTTGCTTGTAATGTAAATTATTTCTAATTTCTTTAAAGACCCACTCCTTACCTTTTCGACCTTAAAACTGCATTCCGGACTTGTTTGACGGCACAGCGACGTCTCTTATGTGCTTTCCTGAACCCGTCGCTGCCCAGCAGTGTCCTGTGGCTGACAAACCGCACTAAACAACTTTTTCATCTGGGACACTGCGTGACGTTGCAGCTGAGTTTCACTTTGCGCACACGTCATACGCTAGCAAGCAGATGTTAAAAAAATGGTTATTTTGAACGTGCACCGTGGCTGACTCGGCAAAGAGAGACAGAGCAAGAGATAAGACGAGTCATAATAAGACTGTTTTTTACTGTCTGGAGAGCGCTCATAGTACAGGATGCAAGATGGATGCCGAATTAGCCGTCCATAGGGGCAAAAGTTAAGTTGTGCATCTTTAAGGCCAGATAACACGCAGATTTAGATTGACAAATGTTGTCTTCTGTTAGATAAATCTGTTTTCTCTAACAGTCCCATTTTCCTTGAGCTTCTTTGAACCCACCTTGTTAATTTTAGTCACAAACACAGATATCTGTATGTTTTCTAAGTTTTGCTCCAAAGTGATGCTTAGACTGTCTGCCCATCTCAGGTATTTCAAGGTGTTAATTCAAGAGATGAATCTGAAACTTGATCTTGGCTTCCTGTATGCCATCCTGGACCTGTTCTCCCCTGAGAATGCCAGCATCAGGACTTCAGAACAGGAGGTCAGCCGTACACATTCACACAGGGTTGCCATATCCTTTAGTTTGTTAAACAAATTGCAATGCATGAATATTATACCTGTAAATTTAACAGCTACTATGTATACACTTAAATATTGCTGTGTGTTTATTTGCTTTTTTTTTAGGTGGAACTGTTTGAGAAGGACATAGAGTACATGAAGACAGAGCTAAACCATGTCTCTACGGCTGATACGTCTCCTATCAGCCTCTATGAGTACTTCCACATTTCCCCTATCAAGGTTTGTAAAAGCAGTAATTGTCAACTATTAGGAGTCGGTCTCTTAAGTGATCTCAACATGGACTCCATCATCAACAATAACCAGTGTGATGAAATGTAAAATATAATACTTAATAAATTTACTTGTAAATAATAATAAAACATAAATAAAGCAGCATCCAATTGCAAGACATGGGTCAATTAAATAATAAAAATGAGTGGAGGGAAAGAAAAAACTTCATGGTTTTCTGTTTGCAGCTGCACCTGAGTTTCTCTCTGAGCACAGGAGGTGAAGATGGTCTGAAAGAAAAGAGAGATACAGAACTCATTCCTCTGCAGTCCCTCAACCTGCTGCTGAAAAGCATCGGCGCAACTCTCACTGATGTGCAGGACGTCGTCTTCAAGTATGAATACAAAGGAAGGCCAGAATACGCATGCATAAGTCGCATATGAAAGCGTTCTTTAATGTTTATGCACCCTGTTTTTAGAGGAGTTGATGCTTCTTAACCTCTGATTAGTTTTTTTGTTTGTTTTCTTTTCTTTCTACTTCAGATTGGCCTTCTTTGAGTTGACTTTCCAGTTTTGTACTACTCAGCAGCTACAATGGGAGGTCATCAGACATTATTCTAAGCAGGTAATGCACACATGCCTACATGGCTGTATTTTCAATTATGTCCATATATATATATATATATATATATATATATATATATTTATGTAATTATTTATTTACTTTTGTAAATCAGTTGCGTGTTTTTCTATAAACGAGTTAATGAAAAAATGGGCTCTGTTAATGTATACTGTGTTTCAGGCTATAAAACAGATGTATGTGCTTGTGCTGGGCCTGGATGTGCTTGGAAACCCCTTTGGGCTGATCAGAGGATTGTCAGAGGGTGTGGAGGCATTCTTTTATGAACCCTATCAGGTAGTAATAAAATACATAAAATAGATCTTTTCTCTGAAGACATCTTGAATTTATGTGGCATAGTGGAGGACCCACTTTTCACATGCTGTCTCACTGTAATTACTTAAAGCAAATGATATTAAGTACAGACAGTAGAATCAAAATGTCTTCTGTAAGAAAAAAGAAAAGCAATAAATAACCCTCGTTGCCCAGTAATGGATCACAAATAAGGAAATAAGACCTTGATATGACTTTTTTTGCTCTTATTTGAGTTGAACTTTACATATTAATTGTTTTAGTATTTATTGGGGCTTTTTTTTTTTTTAAAGTAATTAAAAAACAAATATTTCAAATGTTTAAATATAATACAAAGTAGAATTATTACATTTCAAGATTAATGTTCACAGTTTGACCTTCCATCATCTTAAACTGTCTCTTAACATCACCGTCATGCTAAGTTCTCTTGGTTTTGTTTTTTTTTTAAATCAGGGAGCCATTCAGGGTCCTGAGGAGTTTGTTGAAGGAATGGCTCTCGGTGTGAAGGCTCTGGTTGGAGGAGCTGTGGGTAAGCATGAAACACCTCAGTAAATAAAAAATGTTTGTAAAGTTCAATCTTCTCTTGCATTGTTATCTGTATTTGCACGGCTCTGACTCTGCCAGTGATGTTAGATTGATATGTTCATGTTTACCTCTGCTGTACTGAAGTTGTTTTACAACCATCAAGTCAGATATGAGAGCAAATGTAGCCGCGATTTGGTTTAAGTGAATGCTTTTGTGAGTTTATGGCAACTGTTGTTTTTTTCAATTAAAATACTAACTTCATTTTTGTTGAACAGGGGGTATAGCGGGTGCAGCTTCAAGGATCACAGGTGCAATGGCAAAGGGCGTAGCTGCAATGACCATGGATGAGGAATATCAGCAGAAGAGACGAGAAGCTATGAACAAACAGCCTAGTGGTCTGAAAGAGGGGCTGACCAGGGGTGGAAAAGGACTTGTTTCTGTTCGTAAACCAGTTTTTGATTGCGTCATTTTTGTTTTGTTTTTATGACTTCTCTTTCTGCAGCAGAAACAATAACCTTTGATACTTTTATTAAATTGTCGAAATTGTAGAAATAATACTGTAAACAGGCATGAAAGAGAATTTACAACTGGGAATTATGGCGAAAAAATGTAATTTGTTGGTAATAGTTGTTTGTGTGTTTTAGGGATTTGTCAGCGGAATCACAGGGATTGTTACCAAACCTATTAAAGGTGTGTTGAGACTGGCCCTCTGAAAGTTTGTAGGTGCAATAAAAAAAAAAAAATTCTGTATTTATTATGTTTTTTTGTCTAATTCGCAGGACATTGAACTGCTATGGGAATGTTTAAGTTGGTTTCTATAAATGCGATTGTGTGTTTTTTGTGTAGGAGCCCAGAAGGAGGGTGCAGCAGGCTTCTTTAAAGGTGTTGGCAAAGGTTTAGTTGGTGCCGTAGCCCGACCTACAGGAGGCATTATTGATATGGCCAGCAGTACCTTCCAAGGGATCAAGAGGTTGGTTGGTTATTGGTTACTTCTGTACGTGCCATGTGATCATGTGCTTACCACATCCAATGTGTGTACATTATTTAGATAAACTAATTTTTTATGTAGATTTGCTGACTGTAGGTAGGCTGTGTCTGGGTCATGATGAATCAGCAAAATGTCAAGGCATTCAGAAGGAATCTGTCTCTCACAATGTCTTCCCATGTTGCTTCTGTCTTGATTTTAGAGCTGCAGAGACTGCACAAGATGTTGAACCTCTACGTCCTCCTCGCTTCATACATGAAGATGGCGTCATACGCCCATATAAGGAGAGGGAGGGCATCGGGAGCCAGATGCTTCAGGTAAGGAAGTAATCTGTGCTTCATTTGATTCATCTTAAAAAAAAAGATATATTTTTTAATTGAAAAACATTTCCCTTTTTGATTTAATGAATATAAAACAGTCTGTTTACAGCATCACAGCTGCTATACACTTCAGCCTCACTATTTTAACTTGCCACAATTACTGTACTGTAATTGGTTTTGGTGCCATTTGATGCATCATGTGGTGTGTGTCATTCTCAGGGTTTTTGTCAACATATTTTATGTCAAATTTGAAAATAACACATATTTTGTTGACTTTTGATATAAAAACAAGTAAATAGCACCCCTGCAGTAAACAGAGGCTTTAAATAGGAACCCTTCTTCTATTCACTTTTATCTTGCCAGCTCTAGTGACTCATTTATTCAGGAAAGTTTCCAAACTTAAGTGTCCTTAGCAATGAAAAACCTCTTGAAATGATGTGATAATAGTCAATTTTTTTAGCCTAAAAACCACAGGAATGCTATAGAAAATATATCAATGGATTCAGAGATTACCAATTCTTCTGTGTGAAATGTTTGTCATGAATACTAAAACCTATAAACTTCACATTTACTGATCAGAAAGGCAAATAAAACTTTCTGTATGAATGTAAATGTGGCAGTGCAGTGGTGGTAGACAGTACAATAAGCCCCAGAGTCAGTCAAGAAAATCTAACTGATCTAAAGTCTACATTAAAAAACACCACACCTGGATGAGTAGTAGAATCTCAGAGCTTGTAGTCATCAGCAAGGAAGAGCATGTTCCTAAATCAACCATTAAAAAAATAAATGTATTTATATATTTTGTTTCAGAAATGATCAGAATATGTAAACTGGTCAAACTTTTGCATTAAACTGTTGCAGCTGTTCAGTAAAACAAAGCTGATAAGCTCATCACCGAGCGCATTTTGTGTAGAATACGAGTGTTTTCAGTTCTGAATCACTGAAGTTTGATTTCTGTGGCATCGTCTAGCAGTCCAGCTGGGTGGAGTGGCTTGAGGTTTCTGCTTATGAGTCTCAGGTCAGAGCTGCAGTAGCTTGCAAATATTAAAAACCTTTTGTAGGAATTTTCCCAAAATTTACAGACTGGTGACAAATTAAAATGTTTCTCTGTTATCTTGGGTCACAGTGAACTGTGACAGCTTCAGTTCACTTTTGCAAAGTTTCTGCATGTCTGAATCTCTAAATGCTGCATCTGGTTTCTGGAAAAGTTGCCACATATAATCCCCATTGTCTTTCTTACTAGCCCTTTATTTCCTGCATAAAAAAGTTCTCATGTTCTGTTTGGTTTTTTATTTTCCTCCAACTGTTCCTTTAATTTGTCACCCTTCTGTTCACCAGCTTTAGAGGTAGTAGGCTATGTTTGTATGTCCTTGCGTTGCAGATGAACCCCCTTTCCGCTAAATGTGAACAAAAGATGATTTGTATAAAAAATATATACTACTGTAAACCATAGTGGAGGCTTATGTTGCTTTTATTTTAAGGCTTGGTTTAAAGTTTTCAGATGATTTGTTCCTGAATCCTGAATGAGAACAGTAGCCAAGTCTTCCACATTTTAGGGCCACCAATTCTCCTCGTATAGCAGAAGTTAAATTATTACTAAAAATGTTGAGCTTTATCCCGATAACAGTAATTTAAGGTCTCATATGTCTTTGGAGTGGCTACATGAGCTAAAATGACTTTGGAAGTCTGTTTAATTGACAGGTCAGATGAAATATATTCAATTAGTGGACAAAGATAAACATTGACTGATTTACTCACTTTAGATTAAAACGCACATTAACTCGAGACCAAAAGTCAATGTTCTCTACAAATCTGAGCTGCTGTCTCTTTAGAAACAAGCACTCTCTGCTCTGACTTTCACTCTTCTCTCTTGTCATATCCACAGAGGCGATTGGCTTACAGTGAATGGAGTAGAACTGACTCAGAGGATGAGGATGATGAGTGAAGCAGCTAGAAACTTCTGTAGAATTCATGTAGTGTAGCGTGGCGTTGTCTGTTGGTGCTAAAGTTTTCAGCTACTGAAGGAGTAAATTAAACCAAAGAGATTCCTATGAGGACATAAAAATATTTGTGTTTTATTTACTTGTTACTTAGTAAGGTGTTTTTCCTTTTCGAGTATCTTAGCTTCATCACCTCTACTTTTATCCCCTCTCCTATTGATTTCATTTAATTCATTTAAATTGTCATTTATATTTTGCTTTATTCAAAAAATATCTTCATATTGTTCATGATCATTTTCTTTTATTTGGAATGTTTCATTAACTGCAACAATTAACTACCATTTTGTTCTCAATAAACTACATTTTAAACATCTATGTGCCATTGTCTGTTTCATCCCGTATTTCCTCACCGCCTCATCTCATTTCATCTCATTTAACTTTTGTGCACACATTCATTCATTTTATTCAGTTTGCAGTCATTTGAAGATGTTTGATGTTTTGTTACAGAATATTATCCTTGTTTATTATTATTTTTTAATGACTGAGTATATTTTTAACTTTTGTATTTTCTTTCAGAAAATTGAGAACGGTCGTTTTGCCAAGTATAAATACTTTGCTCATGCCAAGGTAAATGACTCGGACTTCTTCATGATCACCAAGAGGTGAGTAACTATAACAACTGACAATTTTTTATAACTAAAAAAAAAAATGAACAATTTCCCTCCTTTCTGATATTCAGTATAGCTTTCTTAGTTGAGAAACCACCATAAATTGGTAAAAAGTCAATTAAAGAGCCAGTGTTTAATCTCAAAGTGATCCATGTGCAAATATGCTTTTATGATATTCGTAACTATCTTTTTAATCGTTAAATATGTGTAACCATGTAAAAATAGTTGCTTTTATTACTGTAAACTAAGTAACCCATACACAGATGGTGCTTCTCATGCTCATCATACTCTATGTAGCACCACCATGTGTTTTGTTGATTGCAATCAGCAGTTTAGTCAATAAATGTAACTAAAAGCTACACTGAGCACCTTAGTGAAGTGTAAAGATTGTTGCACTGTGCATTTTCTGTTTGTGTTAGGGAAGGTGATGTAGAAGGTTGGTCAGGAAAACTAGTGTGTTTGAACTCTTTTTGGAATAGTTGACAGAAGCTGTTGTGCAGTGCAATTACGCCACACTCTCCACAGTTTCCAGTACCTGCTGGCTCCAGAGTCTCTCATCCTGTCTTGTTATTTCACAGTTTGTGTCGGCCTCAGATTGTACCTCCCTTTGCATAAGGAAGCCCTCCACATGGCAATAGTTTATTTTACTAGCTTACTTTCCCACCATTTATTTTCCAGGGGAATCTTTTTTGTGACTAAAGGCACATTTGGCCAGCTGACCTGCGAGTGGCAGTATCTCTTTGAAGAATTCACAAAGGAACCAATGATTGTAGAGGACCGCCGACTTCGCATCGAGGCCAAGGTACACAAGTTAATTATTAGTGTTATATAAAATTAATGAATAGTTTAAATATTTACCTTTGAAACTTGCCTTATGTACTGCAGGAAAGAGTGAAATCAGTCTTCCACGCCAAAGAGTTTGGGAAGATCATAAACTTCAGATCTCCTGAGATAGCCAAGGTAAGCGGACCATTTGCACTAATCGTGCCCAGATCAGGTGTTTGTCCAACCTGTAGCCACAATTAATGATGATGGATGCAAAACTAACTACTTCTAACTTTATTTTCAGTGGGTTCTTGCCAAATTGGAAGATGCCAGAGAGAGTTTACCCAAATACTGAAGAGCAAGATGTACTTTGCACACACAAATGTTCACAGCGTGTGTGTGTGTCAGTGCCTTTAGTCTTTACTGCATGCTTGTTTTGTTTCTTTACATGTGTGAGCTGTGCAAAAACTATGCTGTATGTTGGCTGTTGGTGTGTGTTTGGTATGAAAAATGTAATGTTAGTGTGTGTGTGTGTGTGTGTGTGTGTGCACATTATGGGAAGTGCTATAAATGAATTGCTCAGTCACCGCATGAGTTGATCACAGATGCAGCGAATGCTTTGAACCAAACTTTCACCCTCTTTTCTCTGATTGCACTTGTCATTTTTGCACAACTACACTAAATGTTTTATTGATTTGTTTAATGAAAGATTAACATTGTGTTGAGTTTACAAATAAACATTTTTTAATATCTGCTTTAAATCCAAAATGCTGGTTTAAATTGGAGTATTTCAGTACTTGGGTTGCCATAATAAAGTGTGAAACATTCAGTCACAAATTTTATTCAATTTCATTGCTATCAATTTTTTTCAAGTTGTTTATGGGCTAAAAATGTCACAACAAAAGCTGGAAAATCTCCTGAACAACAACGAGGCCAAATTAACCACAACTGTTGTAGCACATGTTGGACACTGTTAATCTGACTGGATTGTATAAAAGTGAAAACTTTTCTGTTAGTAATGCGTTTCACTTTATTATTCTCATAGTTTTAAGTGACTGATTTTTCTTTTACTTATTTTTTTCCTACACTAAATTTTTGCAAAAGGGACTGTTCAGTGTGTGATTTAGAGATGCATGATATTTTTATACTTGTGTATCAATCTGTTGTATATTCCAATAATATAATAATTCTCTCTGTATATACCCATCCTGACATCAGTATGATGCAGACTGTGATTTTTGATTTTTATGTTTTTATACCACGTATGCAATGCCAAATGTGTTGATGAATAATACAGAAAAAAAAAATGTATTTAAAGAAAGGAATGCTAATTATAGTTAGCCAATGTTTACTTTTACATACATGTCAAAGGTTTGCTTTTGGTTTGGGTCATGTTAAAGTTTAATAAAATATTTCTTACATAAATTTTTTTTTTTCCTTTTCTCATCATGGAGGCAAAAATATTCACTGCAGTGACTTTTCTTTCATTCCGTTTAGAGAAAATAAAATATCTGCTTCAAGTTTCTGCACCGTCTTTATTCATCATCTGTACAATGAAACGTTCAAACACAACTACTGTTGAACTTTTAACAACAAACAGTACATGTTTATTTATTACAATTTTAATTTCTTTTTAAAATAAACTGTTAGGTCATAATTCTCCAAGCACAACTCAAATTATTGTACAAACCCCATTTCCAGAAACGTTTGTAAAATGCAGTAAAAATGAAAATGTAATTTTCTGTGGTTTCACTTATCTTTTGCATTGTATTAGAAAAATATAAACAAAACTAGAATTTAAAATAAAAACACTCAAATATTAAGAGGTGGCCTTAAAAAAGGATAAAGGTCAACAGAATATCTAAAAAACATGTCTGGAGAGTGCAATCAGCAGATTAACTGGTGCCAGGTGAGGGTGCCAGGATTGGGTATAAAAGGCATTCACAAAAGGGTGGATGATGACGGATTGTGTTGTAGCAAACTTTGAGAATCTACAACCATGTTTTTTTTTGTTTTGTTTTTTTTAAAACAAAAACAGAGTCAGTCATTAGGTCATTATCTGTCCCGCTTATTCCACGGGTTGCGGGGTAAGCTGGAGCTTATCCCAGCAGTGTTTCAGGTGAGAGGCAGGGTACACCCTGGACAGGTCACCAGTCCATCGCAGGACCAATATATATAGGGACAACCAACCAATCAAATGGAGTCACCAATTAACCTAACACAAAAACAAAGAATTATGCAAAATAATGAAACGGAGGGGAAATGGGGAAATCTGTGTGTAAAGGTCATTGATGGAAAACACTTGGATGGTTAAGCAAAAAGGGAGTCACAAATCAACTCTGTGCAGACATGCCTTCAAGTTTTCTGGACACAATCTCATCTCAAGGAAGACATTGAGCGAGTGGAGATGTGTTCTCTGATCAGGCTATTCCGTATTTTAGTTGCATTTTTTTTTCTTATGAAAAAAATAAAAAGGACATCTGTCTCTGTATGCACAAATCAGAAAGGCTATTCAGGCTCTTGCAAGGTAAAAGGTGTATTTACCTCCTTATTTGCATGGAGATGCATCAGTGTCCATGGCATGAATTTGCATAATGTGTGAAGCTTAGACTGATGCAGAGGTGTATGTTGGAATTTCAGAGAGAAACGTCTTTCTTTGGGAGTTTGGTGGTTATTCAACAGGACAATATCAGTCATCATTTTGCACAACAGTGCAGATTCAAACATGCAGTGTATGTACTTGTATGTACTTGATGGGCCTGCCTGTCTGCTGACGAAGGCATCATATCTTCATCTTATGATGAAGATAAGATATGTCCATCAAGAATGAAAATAGATTCCTCCATCAAAACCGCAATTATTATTTACCTAGTTTCCCAAACAATTTTTAAAAGAAAGAGCAACTTGACACAATGATAGACATGCCTTCATTACAGCTTTTTCTTCTTTCTTTTTGGTATCAAATTTTAGATTTATTGGTCAGTAAATACACCAAAAATAATTCTCTTTGCAAATTGCAGATTTAAATTGTATCCCACCAGGAGGAGACTTTGTGTCTTGACTGGCCTGGAAATGCCAAGGTATAACTCCGGATGAACTGGGAAAAGGGGAGTCTGGGCTTCCCTGATTAGACAGCTGCCCCCTGTGACCCAACCCTGGATGAGCAGAGGAGAATGGATGCATGTTGTTGCATTTTAGAAAAAATTCACCTTTTCTGGAAATGCAGTTTGTGTAAGACACCAAGAGAAACTCTGTGATGATGAAGTAAGGCATTGGCAGGTGGCTCAGTGTTTCAAAAGTAAAGGAATCAACTGCTAAGTGAGAATATAATATATATAAGTTAAAGCACTCAGACTTGTGTGTATTTTCCAAGTAGTTCACACTATGGATGAGGTTTTAAGTTCCTTTCCACTAAATTTCACATTTGTAGTACTACAGTAAAGTATCATTTACAGGATATCTGTATGCAGTAGAGGCAAAAATAAAAACTACATCTATACAAAGTTACATTTTAAACAGAAACCTACACAATCTGTCTAGGCACTTCAGTTCTCACTGGTTCAAAATGAAAACATTAAATTTGAAAAGTTCTTAGATTTTCCTCATGTATTGCTAAACATTATTTGACTCTATTTTCTGATTTTTTTTTCTTACTTTTCAAAATCCCTTCTATTTTAGACCAGGTTGAAGTCCTTAAGGTTGGCTGTGAGGATGGTGTCTTTCACGGCCACGAAGACAAAGCGGATGTTTTCTGTGTCTGTGGCGCAGGTGAAGTGAGCGTACAGCTTCTTGTCCTTGTTTGGGTTTTGTTCTTGGTACATTTTGAGGATGAATTCTTGCGCTGCTACTGGATCCTGCTGGGGTCCTGAGATGTAGGGTAAATAATAGTTTATTGTATTGTTCATTTGGATTATACACATACGTGATTTGTATTATTTGATAAAAACATATTTAGAGATTTCCACTTTAGAGATTTATGCTTTATGTTTAATGCTTCATGTCATGTGTTATGCTACTTATTTCGTATGTCTTTAATTGCCATTTTGTACAACACTTTGGTCCTCTGTGGTTTTTAAAGTGCTTACAAAGTTGGCTTGGATTGGATTAACAAATATGATGAGGGTTCAAACTTGATTATCCTTGAAGAGGTATTAAATGTTTATTTTTCCTGTTCTTATTTAGATCAATTGGGCAATTAACCAACACAAATTCCCATAATGGAATGCTGAGTTAAGACACTATCTAAGCTGCTAAAGCAATCCTAAAACTAATATTTCTTGAGCCACAAAGTTTTTACTAGGATGCACCAATATCAGTGTTGAATATTGGTCGAATACTATGTGTGTGCACTTGTATTTGGTATTCATAAAAGTTTTCCGATACAATAGAACCTGATACTAATGTGAAAAAACTAGGGCTGCAAAAATCAAAGCACATTATATCATGCAAAGATATTTCAAAGTTATTCCTCATGTCATATTAAAAATCCAAATTTGACATTATTTGGTGTGAAAAGCTGATTTGGAGCATCTAGGTGCCTTGTGACAGTGGTAAACCGAATCTATCCTCCTTATGTTTGAAGATTCTGGCTGTTTTAAAGCTTTACATTTAGAGGATGACCCATTTGATACATCACACAACTAACAAACCAGTCGCTGCATCTGGCATTCTGGTCCACACTCCTTGTCAGTGAACTGTAATGGGATTTATTAGTACTCATATTGGTACTCTGAATCGGCAAGTACTCAAATGTAAGTGCTTTTACTTTTTTTTTTTTTTGGGGGGGGGGGGGGGGGGGTAGGTCTTGGTTTTTTCTTTCTCCCTCCTGAGGTAGAACTTGTTTTTTTCCCAGCCTTTCCTCTACC
>JBAMHW010000012.1:15803392-15834889 GCA_037177495.1 Rhadinocentrus ornatus | reverse complement strand
ATTAAACACGGTATCTGTCACACATTGTAGTGAGAAACCTCTGTTTGCATATGTGCATTATGTACATGTGAATTTGAGTGCATGCATGCAAAAACACAAATAAAGGGTGTCATAGAGCACTGGAGTGCTTTAAGGATATGGGAAGTATAAAAAACAGGACAGGAAATGATTATGGATGGCTGTTCCCAATAAGATAGGCAGCACTCTAAAAATATGCAACATGCTCTGGCCCGTTTTGTAGACACTTGCTCACGTTCTCTCCAACTATTCACCACCCGTAACTTCCACTTTCATTTCTGTTGGGGAATTTAGATGGTTTTCATGAAAGGATGTCAGTTACCTTGTTGTGCTCATATTTGTAGGGGATCTTAAGAGTCTCCGTGGCTCGGATCATGGCCTGCATGGCTGTGAAGATGTTCTGATAGACCAATTTAGTGAAACCCCTTTTGTCCTCATCGGAGTAACCAGCGCCATGGATAATCCTCATCTGTTTGATGAATGTGCTCTTCCCACTTTCTCCAGTGCCTAAGAAAGTAGACAGGAAAAGAGGACAGAGTTTATTTATTTAGTAGGTTTGTGCTAGGTTCCATCAAGCAACACAGCACATTTAATCAAATGTGAGCATTCATGCTCTTAAAATCGACATTGAGCCACTTTGAATTTGCCTGGAACCTACAACTCTTTATCATATGATTCGGTCAGCATGTCAGCTGCAGCATCTGCCAACATTCATGACCTTTACTCATTTAATATATTCATGATTGATGCAATACCTACCCCAAGGGAAACGTCTTTAAATAATCGCAAAAGACTAAAACCTGCAATGATGTGCATACCAGTTTGAAGCTGAGTTCAATTTAAGTCTTAAAAAAAAAAAACGGTATTCAACAAATCAGTGGGTGGTACTCTTATGTGTACGTTTAATTATTCTACAAAAAAAAGTATGTGGGGAAAAAATGGCCCTTTGCCAGCTGTTTTATAGTAACTTTAAAGACAAAGCTAGGATTTAAGCATTTGCTCATGGCAAGAGCACATTCACAAAAAGAGCTGCTCTCACAAAACTTCCATTAGTCGTCTACATACACATCCTGCAGACAAAATGTGTTCATGTCCACTATTAAAAGTAGGGTTTTGACTTATTAGTTGCTAAATCCTTCATATTCAACAGCCAGTCATTAATTATGTTTGCCTTGTGTATGGTAATGAGCTAGTTTGATCACAGAGAGTTCACCTGAGCCTTTTCTTTGAGGACAGCTACCTACTGTGTCTGAAAGAGGTTTGTAAAAGTGGAGCTGGGGAGTGGTAAGCAAAAACTATGAATTTTCCAGAGAAATTAAAAGCGTAGAGCAAAAAGACTCGCGTTATGTAACAGTCCCCTATGGATTAATTACTGTGAGCAAGTCTTTTTACATTGGAGGCATTCGATCTAACGTTAGTACAAAAATGATTAATACAATACAGTAAATCGTGGGAATGTAGATTTGACTATAAATGAAAATTAAACTATGTGAAATACATGTAAAATATAAAAATAGTAGGCAATTTCCTAAAGGGGGGAAAGAGCACTCACACATATATTACGTGCTGGCTACTTTCCTCTCAGCCAGTTCGTTTGGTCTGGTGACAGACCAAAAACCACATTGCTCTCTCCTCAGTGATGAAAGCTAATATTTGGGGGTGAAGAACTGGGGGTGTAGTTTATCTAGTCTACTGACAACCTTTGCAGATCAGCTCCACAGTCTAACTTTACCTCGGCTCTAACTTCTGTAAAACTTTGGAAGAAGCGTCTGTGTTAGATGCATGCAGAAGTCTAGTGGTCTCTGCACATTAAGCGTATTTTATTACAAGAAACCTCTCTGCTGTAGAGCAACAAACTAGTGCTTAACTATTACGATGTCTGGAAGAACTGACTTTCTACTGTGTGGATGCTAATTTAGATGTCTGACATGAGCAGTAATGATGAAACTAAAATTAGCACAGAGTCACACAATGTGCTCCTTCAGCCTCAAGGTCTAAACACACCACTTAAAAACAGCCTGTCCCATTATCGTCAGTGTCCAAGCCCAACAATGTCACAGGCTAAAGCGGTAGTTTGGACAGTCACACTTTATGCCTTTCTTTTTTTGTTGTTGTTGTTTTCCTTTTAAAGCTTGCTACCTCTGAAAAAAATGTCAGTATCTTCACTTCAACGAAGGATGAAAATAATTGCAGAGGTCAGCTATAATCATCCAGAATCCTGTCAAGACCAAAACAATAGCAAGAGAGATACTGATTGGCCAGACACATATCCCAGAAGACCATGGACATGCTGGCTCTCATTCATGTTTAGGGTGGTACGTGACACATGGCTCCATGTGCCTCCATACTGATCATCTTATTTTTCCATTATTCCGTCTAGTTGAATTGTTTTAGCAAATCGGACTTATATTGCTATTTTTTGGGGATAAAACTAAAACTATTACAATGCACCATTCTGTTTTCCACATGCAAGGGGAATGGTCACATGTGCTCACAAGTTTTGATTCTGCATTACATCTCAGATTCCCTGGGGCTACAAAAACTAACTCTGATGAGTTGGTGCACGTTCTTTGAATAACTATAAAACTCACCTTAATAGCAAGTACTATTTGTTGCAGACTGAACTGATTTAACTTATTTATATGCAAATTTGCACCTCCATCTACACCACCTGCTGCAGCTGAGGGATCGTAATGGTGTGAAAAGTCTCACCTGTTCTCACTAATTACACAAGCAAATAGTTAATAATGTTATGTTGCTGGTATTAGTTAAACATTGTTTGCTACTGCAAGCTTTCACCAGTCTATGGTGTTTATGATGCATATGAAATCTTGGCTGTTCGAAACTGAGTTTTTAAGACTGTCATTAGTACAAAGGGTTTTAGCTCAAGATGTTCAGCCATAGTTTTAACTGCTTGTTTTTCTCATTGTTTGTCTATTAACATAGGCAAAAACACTCTAAAAACATGAGAACAAGGTTAAAAATGGCACTGGGCAGGGTCTCAGTAGCCTGCAAACTTGCAACTGTAAATTATGTCACCACAAAAAGAAGCTTTACATTGATACCGATGATGCTAAAATATAAATACTACATTTTACACAATATTCAATGTCACCTTCAAATCCAGCTTTAATGCATGTAGAACTACATTTGCACCCCAGGAATTTCAGTCTTGAAAGTCTTTGAGTTAAAGGAAACCCTATAAAATTAACTTTATATTTTTAAAGTGGGAGAGTTGCTCCTAAGCAGGTTTAATCTACTTAGTGTGAGAATATTCGGCAGCTTCAAACCAGCAACAGACACTTTGCAAGACAATTTATGACCTCTGGAAATTTTACATTAATATCTCTGCACTGTTAATTTGGATGGATTCATGCATTAAATCTGTACTTCTTCTCACAATTACAGAAATGTGTTTTTTAAAAGGCCTGTTGAAATTTGAGGTGGACTTTGTTTGGTTGTGACCTTGACAAAGCTCCCACAGCTTTTATCTGTCCGATAAAGAGCTGTTCAGTGACTGTGTTGATCAACACTTACATGTTTCCTTCAGATTATGTGAATAATTTACCCTTAATGCTGTTCAACAAGAGTTATTCAGTGGCATTCTGGATTCTTGTGACTTCTCTTCAAATCCACTCATCTTAATTTTGTCTGTATATATGAACTAAACATGTGTGGATGTAAAAGGGGACAGGAATCAAAAACTAGGTCCAATGGTCTCTTGAGGATTGGAGATGGGCTGTTCTAGTTTTGTAATTGACCAATGTTAAAATTAATTTATCAGATGTAGACAAGGTTGATAATCACTTCTGTCCGTGAGATGTTTCTGACATGAGTGACAATTCATGAAGTCATGTTAATACCGCATCATTTTTAATCATTTTAGCCACATGACACATAATTTTCATTTGGACTGTTTTGACACACAGTTCAATAGTTAGAACATCACAAGGTTTGTATTTTCGTGACACTACAAGGTTCGGCCATATTAAAAATAAAACAATGCATTACCACTACAGGAAGAGAAACAAAAAAAAAAGCTCTTTCACAAGGCTTTTGGTTCAATGTGTAGGAGATTTATGTACCCACTTCCTAAATGGTACTATATATCTATAGTAAAGTTCTCTACTCGTGTTACTGTTCAGCATCTGACTCTTGCAAACTTAAAGCATCAGTGTGCAAAACAAGAGTTCTAACTACATCCTTTCTAATAGTGATCAAACTGCAGCATGTAACTGCTTGTCATCTAAACAGTGGTTTACACACTGGCGGTCTAAAAAAAATCTGAAATTCACTTGGCAAAAAATGTGGAGATCTTGAATTTCCCACAGCTGCACAGGTATGCAAACTTAGCCTATGTTCTTTGAATGCAGCATCTACCTTCTTTCACACACCTTACTTAGTGTTTTCTTTCAAATTTAGAATAAAATTATGAGCTATAGTGGATGCTAAAATTGTAGTTTCTGCCACAATATTTCTCTCTCGCTCAATCACAACTGTACTCGACAACAGTTTGATGACATCACAAAGTAGTGTATTATCATGGGAGCTGCTTTCTTCATCGCTTCTGACATTAAAAAAGTAAACAAACAAAACAAAAAATACTTTATTCATTTTATGTTACTATGTATGATTTCATATTAGCCAACAAAAAGCTGAAAACATTGCGAACTAGGCATCAGGTCAGTTAACTAGCCAAACACCTACTGTAGCCAACATGTGGTAAATGCAACCATCAGCCCTGTGTGTTATTAATGTTTAAACAACAAAATGAGTGTGCTGAATGTTGTAATAATGCTAAACACATTAGCTTGGTGGCCAGCATTAGCCACTGTGCCTCAGAGTAGGTTTGTACATTAAAATGTACATCTATGAATTAATCCTATTTTATTGCCTTGCTGTCGGCAAAATCTAAAACACTTGTCTGTTTCACGCACTATTTTTAAGGACTATGATATGTTCTAATAAAGATGTTTTGCTCCCTGATACAGCTCTTGAGTCATTTAAGATTGAGCATCTGAAACAAATCTCAGTCCGACGCATGCATTATCTCACAGAACACAGTTGCACAAAAACATAAAAATACAAAATCTAAAACTTTTAAAATATTGATTTTATGTCAAACAATAGTTCTGTAGTGACCCTGAACACAGCATTCTGTTCTGCAATGACATTAAATGAATCATGTCTGGAGCTCGGAGGTTATATGCTTCACTGGAACATGCTGCTCTGTCACTGCCTCCTATTATTTCTCTGTCCTCCCACTGACTCTGTAAAATTGATGAATTGGAACAGTTTTTTTGAAGAAAATACCATTACCATACCATAGTTTCAGTCATTAGCCTCTCAATTGATATTCTGATTAGCCATGTGCTAGTTACAGCACATTGAATTCCGATGTCTAGGTTTACTTAAACCTCTAAAGATTGGGACCTAATGTACCTTCAGAGACCCAGATAGTCAGAGAAAAGAAAAAAAAAGTCTTGCATGGAAGCTTAATTACATACTAGAGAGCGGATTGGGACATCCCTAGCAGGAATGTTACACATTTTTAATTATTGTTGGTGTAAATTCTCAGTCATCCAGGTCCTGGTGATGCAAAGAGCTTGAATCGAAGGCAACTGGACACTTTTTTGTCTCTTGAAAACATCTCTCCTCTTTTAAAATGTAGTTTGGCCTTTCACACTTGAGGGTTGTTGAAGCCACGTGATTGCAAGAAATCCAGTTGCCTTCGATTCAAGCTCTTAGAATTATTGTTTTTATGATGCAAGTCTGCTGGAGATCATTGGTATGTTTTTATTCCCCTTCAATGATCTTTTTTTGTTTGTTATTTTAGAGCTGACTCTTTTTAAGTCACCTATTCTCATCTCACACACCTGATGCTTAACTAAAGTGTGCCAGTCTCCTCCTGAATGGGCAGTATGAAAAGGGCTGTTGACTTTTCAGCATGCACTAAACTAGATGTTTCCCTGGCAGCTTCTCCTGCTACAAAATGTCTTTATACGGTTGCTGGAAATATCTTTTTAGTTATCTCTTACGGCCAAATTAGTTAATTTTAGTGCATTACCATCATTACTTTAAAACCTCTTAATGGATATTAGATGCATAAAAAGCTGGGTAGGTCACATGCTGGCACTGCTCTTACTTATTGTTTTGTCCATTTCAGCATACACAGTTTCTGTGGACACACCAATTAGTGGCTTTGAAATATAGGTGAAGTTTAAAAGCCAAGACAATTAGTAAACAAAACAAATAAATAAAATAACATAAAACAACACGATAGGCAATGAGGAGAATTTCTCATCTTGATTGGAGTGTTTGGTGTTCAAGTCCCATAGGAGACAAAGCAATAAGTGAGTTTAAAAAAACTCAATAAGCACTTATGGGTATAGAATATGGCTTACCAAATAGAGCACATACAACTTCCTCTGGTTGACTTGACCACATGAAGCACGAGTTTAATACACAAACATGAACATAATTTCATAGTAAATTCTGAGCTGATTAGCTAGTGAGTCAAATATGTTGAGGGTTGCCGTGTACGCGCCTTGACTTGACACAGACAAATGAAAATTGTGTTGGTTTAGCCCTTATCGTCTTACTTTTCCTACTCATACTCTATCTGTATACTCTCCATACAACTCTCGATAACACCATACTGCAAAAAATAGCGTATGAAATCTACATGAAGGCTGGACAAAGTCAGATCTACCATCCTGTAACATTAAATTATTGTATGTAACTTATGTAACTTACTGTGGATTTGGTAGAACCCCATATTCAAGAGTCATTAACTGTAAACATCCTCTCGTTAGAGGCATGCAGCTCAGCTACCCTAAAATATAATAGCTTGTACTTGTAGCTGGTGATTAGCTGATATTACACAGAATCAGGTATTAAATATGAAACAATGTCATTAATTATTTGGCATTGATGGTCTAATATTTTGCAGCATGAAGATGGAGACTAACAATTTCAAACGTGCAATGTAATGACTCCTGAAAAGTGCTGCTATGTTGCCATTTTTAACATTATTGTTGAAATGATCAGCTGTGAAAGTGCTTGAATAATGAGCAAATTGTTGAGCGTTAAGAGCTTAAGGGGGAACAACAACGCAATCATTTAACCAGACTTAACCAGGGTGGTGACAGCACATTCAAATCCTTTAAAGGGGTATTAATACATTCGTCTTTGCTGAGGAAACCTTCAGTAGGCAAAACTAGCGTAGAAGGATCTAAATGTCCAACTTTCTTTACACCATTCCCTTGTGTATTTTCTAAGGAAATCAGAAAAGGGGAGAACTGGATCAGAAAGTGAGACGTTGTAGGACCACAGACATCTTATGAGCTTAATGGGCTTTGCGCTGAAAATCTAATTAAAACCTGGGTGGTAAGTAGATGGCTTGTTTTCCCTCATATTTCTTCACAATACGACTAATACATAAAACAAAATTCCCTCCCCTCTCCTGACACTGAAAGTGTGCAGGTACCAGGATTAGGAGTGAAGTTTTTACTGGAACTATGATGAGGACATGAGACATTGACAACCATGTCAAGAAATTTACCATTTCATTCAACGAACTGTGTTTCCCTGTATATTGCACTGCTGTTGTGTTAGGTTTCATGAAGTTTAAAAAGAAAAATGAAATGTGTTTAACTAAAAACGCTTTGTCACAATCACACGCAGGTTTTGACACAAGACAAAATGCCCCTGAGTTTTTCTAGAGAACTGTGATATAATCATTACCAGGGTTTGGCATTAAACTGCAAAGTGACTTGATTACACCCAATAAACCGCAGACTTTGGCCCAGCCAACATTTGTCACACTCATAAGCACACCACCTGGACAGCAGGTACTGAAGGTTAGAAACACAGCTTATAATAACATACATTTGTTTCCTCGATACTAACTGGACACAGTTATTCAAATCAGGAGGTTTTGACACTAGAAGCCATATAGGCCTTGCTGGGCAGCATCTCCTCCCTCTGCTGAGCTGCCGAAATCTGTGCACTCACTCCTCCAACACCGAGATATTTCAACCACCCACTCCCCAACTTCACCTAGGTGGGAACTTAAGCCCCATTAGTAGACACCCCCACCTCCTCGCAACAAAGGTATTTCTGATGAGAGAGGAATTTGGGTTTGCAAATTCCCCCCCACCTCATCTCCTCTGCTGAGCTTACCGAGAAGCAACAGCTTCAGCTCCCGGCGTGCGTCCCTCTTATCCCGGCGGAGCTGCCTTTCGATCTCATCGTTGATCCGCCTGGCTTCTTTCGCCTCCTCACTGAGGCAGCACGCCATTATGGATTCCAGGGTCATTCTCGCTCCTTTTCAAACACGCACTTTTCCGCTTTTTCCCCTTATTGAGTCATCCAGATTTCACATTCGTTAGAAGGGGGAAAAACAAGAGGCCTGTGAAAGCCAAATAACGTCCTCATACAGGCCTGCTTGTGGGGAAATAACGCGTGGACGCCCTTATAATGAGTCTGAGCAGCGTTCAGATTATAGGAGAGAAAGAAAATCAGATATTTGAAATATTGACCCTCACCTCCCCCCCTGTTTCGGTTCGCTTGCTGGGCTTCCCAATAGCTTCACCACAGTGTCCAAAGCGGTTTCCGTTGAATATCTGTGCAATCTTAATTGGTATAATCTGCTTTTCCGTCTCAATATGATCAACAGATCCTTTTAAGACACATCCTCCGTACTGCTCGTTGTGATCTCGTTAAGCATCGTCATCTGTGCCCGGCCAGTCGCTCTTCAACGTCCTGAATGTTGATATATTTAAATCACCAAAATGACTTGTTTCCAAGTTACGGTCAGCGGATGAGGGCAGCGAGAAAAACACATGAATAAAGCTGTCCGTTTATTTTCCAATGACTCGACTCCCGGGCGTGGTAAGGCAGAATATGGCGGACTTTCACTCCAATCCGCTAGGCTGGGGACACAGTACAGTTATCTCTCTGTGTCTGCTCAAAAAACCAAGAAAGCTACTCATAACACCGCATTTCAGCCAGAACTCTCGTTACCGCGGCGAAAATATATCCTTGTTTGGCTTAAAAGGCGCCCATATCCTTTGCTATTCAACGGGGTGAAAAGAAAGGGGATACGTGCCGTGTTGCTCCTTTTCCCCGGTCAATCTTCTCCTTTTCCTCAGTTCTCTTCATGTATTTTTATTGCAGAGGCCATCTACTCCTCCGCTGGCAGGGTGACGTCGACCTCCCATGGACCAGAGGGAGTGTCACGTCAAACAAACGCCACATAAGTATTTATCCCACCCCACCGCACCCCTCCCACCCAACCTGTGGAGTAGAAAATGCGTTCGAAAGGACAGAATGAGCCCACAACTTCGTGGTAGAGGGTGTAAAAGAGGGTAATTCCACTTGCGTTGTCTTGAACGTCACTATACTTGAAGTAGATAATTGAAAAACACGTAGTTTTTCTTTTTAAGAAAGTTTAGTTGTTGTTTTTTCTCTTTTTTTAGTGATTGTATTAAAGGCCTACTGTAGTGGAAGTCCAGCTTGAACAGTCTGCGCAGCGGAAACAATAACAAGTACACCAGCATGCAATCAAATAGCACTGGAGTAAACTGTGAAGGTCATTATGTTCTATTTTTATTTCGGTGTTCATTCAACTCCACAGCCAGTACAGAAGCCAGAGATAGTTGTTTTACTGAATGCTGTTATGGTCTATAGCAAGCAAAACTAAAGGGGTCTAATACTCCAATCTTTTAAAATCTTAGTTGTTGTTTGTCATTGACTAGATGAACCATAAGACATTCCCTTCCCACTGACTTTTGTTAACCCCCCAATCCTTGATTTAAGTTCTGATGTATTTACATGTTTGTTTGTTGAAACTATTGCTGAAAGACTTCAACAAAACATAGAATAGGAACATAAATAGTGAGGTGTCTCAGCTAGGCGAGACTCCTAAGCTGAACAGAGACACATTTCACAGAGGTGCTGTACACGCCATCCTCTCCTGCATATATTCTGCTGTAGTAACTTTGTCAAAACCAAACTGAGACAACTGAGAGCATAAGAGCCTAAAATAAATCAAGTGTCACCTTTTGTGAAGACATTGCACTGCTTTCCTTTGTTTTAATTTACAATTGCCACACTAAAGATCTCAGGGAAAAGTTACATTAGAAAAAGAAAATAATAACCAAGACAAAGACGCAAAAAGATTTTGCTGAAGCTCAACATAATGGACCTCACAAAAGTGTTTGAATCTTTCCACTCAATACCTAACAACTGTAGATTGTGTTTTCAACTGTAGTAATATACTAATATGCACAAGAAAAATTGTTCAACAGTGAAGCTAATAAAAGCATTTGTATTCTTATAGCTCCACTACTGAACTTTGGCAGATTTTCACACATTGGTGTGAAGGCTAAATGGACATCCAGTTCATTTAGGGGAAATAAGCTTCTCTGATAAGATGATAATTTATGGTGCTTCAAATCCTGTACATAATATTCTGTACTAAAAATACCTTTACAGATTTGCAGGTTTCCCTTGCAATGTGCATGAATGTGTACCATTAATGGATGGTGGCTTTTGATCTGTCAATAATAGTGGATTATATTTTAATAGCGCTTTTCAAGGCACCCAAAGCGCTTTACATTGAATTCATTATTCATTCACCCCTCATTCACACCTGGTGATGGCAAGCTACAAGCACAGCCACAGCTGCCCTGGGGCAGACTGATGGAATTAGTCAATAAGCGCCAATGGCCTCTCCTACCACCACTGAACATTTATATACCAGCGGTGTAGAAACTAGAGGCAAGGAGGGTGAAGTGTCCTGCCCAAGGACACAATGACAAATTGACTGGAGGAGAGGTATTCAAAATACCAACCTTCCAGGCACTGGACAACTTGTTCTACCACCTGAGCCACTGCTGCCCCTACCCCCGAATGTCAACAGGTCAAATAAGTCCTCTCAGTTAGTTTCAATATAGTTTCTGGAGGAATCTAAAATCTTGATAAATCCAACAACAGGGCAGTTTTCCATGTTATATAAATTAATTTTTAAATGAGCTTAGCCCCCAAGAAAGATTGTGACAATGTTTTTATCATATTGGATCAGTTTAACTTGCATTTGCGGATGCAATGATGACCTGTGTTCATGAAAAAAACGTTTTCAGAAGTTCCTCAATCCTTGCAGTAATTTCTACAGCACGACTGTGCCCATTGTTAAAACAGTGCTGCCTGAGGGCTTGAGGATCACAGCCATTCAACACTGTTTTATTGCTTTGTCATATGCATAAAGGACATGCAGAAATTAGATGTCCTATACAGATACTGTGGTACCACTCAACATTTGATTTCTTGTAATACAAAGAAATGTTCTTCTCAAATAATTCTTCTGAAACAATAATCCCTCTTAGTCCATTACTGTGGTGAACTCAAAGCACTCTCTGTTTTGATTCCTGAATGAATCAAGTTCTCAGATGCTCTTTTCACACCTAATCAAGTTACTGACCAGTTGATTAATTGATCGTGAGGGTTTGAATTGTTTCGAATCATTTAGTTTTCTTTCTACTGATATTTTACATACCATTTTAGAAACAGGGAGGTGTACATGTGAGTGAATACAAAAAATAGATATCATATACAGATTTTCTTTAGGGAATTCTTGCCGATGTAAACCTAGCACAAAAAGTAAGGAAATTAGTGTTTGGTCCATTACTTCTCCCCTTAAATAGTACCAATTGGTGTTGCATTATATATTGTTTTTAAGCCTAGTGACCTTTACAATACGTCACCTTCACAAGTAGGTGTTATTTGTAAGGATCATTCTTCTGTGGAATGAAAAATACTGCTAAACGCGTGGATAGTGCCCCAAAAATGTGCCAAAAATCCTTTCTGATATTCTCGTATCGGTATTCACTCTTGTTTTGAAAATCAAATGCTGGTTGGGGTGGAGCAGTCACAGATGTATGGGTGGCACCTGATCGATGGATAGACAAATCAGAATACGTTCTGAAGCCCGTGGCAGTTCCATATCTCCAGAATCAGGGAACATCCTCCAGGATGACTCCACACAATCAGGATCAGTGAAGAGGATGGAATAGCCTACCCTGAATCCTAATCTAAACCCCAATGAACATTTAATAGAACAGCTCGGGTGTGCTGTTTGTGCTAAAATGACTAACATAACCACACTGGTTAAACATAGAATATAGAACATGACCAGGCTGGTGACCACCATGAGGAACAGCTACCAAGCTGTTGTGTCTGCACATGGATCTTCCACATGCAGCTGAGGTCCCTGACAGTGCAAAATGAATTAAGTGTAAAGCTCACAAGTTATACCTTGTGTAAAAGTGATGAGTCAGAATTCCCAACTATAAGACACCAATTGGTATCACTTAAGTAAAATTAAAAAATTGACCAAACACAAATTTCCTTACAGTTTTTGCTAAGCTCATATTGCACTGTATACATTTAGCTAAAAGTAGTAGAGTCTACACAGACTGAAAAAGAAATGTATCAAAACAAATAACATATTTCAGCACCACACAACTACAGCTACCAAAATGCAACCATGGAAAATCTGTTTTCATCTACTACACTAGTACATTACAACATACCAGAGACAGAGACAGACTATCATTGTAGTATAAAATGTCTCTTTTGTTGCCCGTAAGTGTCCTTGAAGGAAATCTGAGATGTTAATGGATGGAGAAGTTGTGTTTCTCCTGTAATAGCAGGTCCATCCCAGAGCACATACCTAACATGTTATTTTTTGCTGGTTAAGTTTGGAAGAGGGCAGATATTTGAATGAAGTCACTATCTAAATCCTTTAAAAGAAAAATTTATTGCAAGGTTTAGTCAAATTAGCAGAGGATATCTGTCAACAATGCTTCTGACTTTTACCCGCATCATAAAAGAACTGCTCTAGTCTCAAGCTCTCAGAAATGTGAGAAATAAATGTGGGACTGAGGAAAAATAAGTCATGCACTATGAAGTCCAAATTACAATTAAGACACTTTATAAACAGCCTTTTCTTCAGTGATTCTTGTAAAATGAAGTGACTTAAGTATTGCACATGCAAGAGAAGACATTATTTTATAATTAGTGATACTTTGAAAAAAAGCAGTGTATGCCATTACAGTCCTATGTGCAATGAAAGCATTCATTTTGAAGGTTGGAGTAACCATACATTCTCATGCATCTGAACACTATTTAGTATTGGGGAAAAATAATTCATGTTAAAGTTTAATTGTGGCAACAGATACACTTTGGTACAAACAAGAAGTTTGGATTGAGGTCATCTCACATAGGTATTGAGCAGTGTTGTCTGTAGCCTAACTAAGTGGCCCATTTAAACTATTGAAATGGGGACATCCCAGTAACACAGTGCCTAATTGCATGTGGTGTATTTGTTTGAATCCAGCACATGAAGTTGAAGCTGGTCTTATTTTTACTGACAGTATGAGGTGGGCAGAAATCAGAGCTACGCTGAAGAATTCAAAGGCATAACATGAAAATCTTTCCTGTAGAAATAATGCAAGCTGTCCAGGGACCTCTTGGATTTGACCCAGAATTGCACCCTGAGGCATCATCCAGCCTATACCTGTAGTGAAGTTTGACTGAACAGCTCTGAAGGAACACTCAGCCACAGGTCAGTAACATTTTAACCTGATAAGTGTTATGCAATATAATTGTTTTCAATAGAGATTCTCCATTCTGTAGTTCAGCCTACAGCATGATTTGCTTAAGGATTTGCTTTGAATCTGTACTCTAAGACATGTGCTGCTAACCTATTGACCAGGTCACCATTGGTAAAGAGATCTCGATCTCAATAGGACTTTTAACCTGGTTAAATAAAGGTTTAGAAAAAAAGAAAAAAGGAGCTATCTCTGATAGAAACTGAAATCAGGTCCTATGTATTTTCATGCCCTGCCTCAACTGGCATAATTCAGTTTTTAAGATCTTAATAAAATTCATGTTGTACAACTCCTTTTCCAAAACACCTTAGGATGGACACTTTAATTTTAGGGAAGGCCTTGCATATTACAGCAAGACAATTCTAAACCATATACTGCATCCATCACATCAGCATGGCTTTGCAGGAGATAAGTCCTTAACTGCAGACCAGTCCATTTACCAATAGAAAACTTCTGGTGCATCATAAAAAAACTAAATCTGTCAATGAAGGCTCAGGATTGTTAAGCAGCTAAAATTCTGCATTAGACTAGCAGGGGACAACATTTCTCTCCAAAAACTCCAGAAACTGGTCTCCTCACTTCCCAGACATTTACAGACGGTTGTCAAAAGATGAGGGGATGCTATACAATGCTAAAACATCACCCAGTTTCAACTTTATGATGTATTGCTGTCATCACATTCAAAATTAGGCAATATTTTCCATGAAATGTTAAAATGTCCCAGTTCCAACTTCTAATTTCCTTTTAGTTTCTATTCAGAATAAAATATGGTTTTATGAGATTAGCAATTTTTGCACTGTGATTTTATTTACATTTTACACAGTGCCACAACTCTTTGGTTCTAACTTAAAGAAATAATGGTTAAAATAATGCACAGGCGGCAGAAAAGTATTTGTAGGGTACTAGCATCTGCATTTTTCTACCCAGTGCTCCTTGGTAACTGTTCCTGAATGCGTATAAAGCATTTAATGAACATGCAATATTTATTGGCATTAGGCTTTTACTTTGTAAGAAAATGAGCTTCGAGGACTTCCTGTTTAGTGTCACGTGATCCCATCCTCGCCTGGATACGAGAAAGCGTCGCTTCACGGTCACCACGGGAGAGGGATGGGTCTTCAATACTAAAAGAATACTTCTGTGTCCTTTCCCACGCAGTTCCAACGTGAAATTATCATGGCATTCTGTGAGAAACGATTTTCTGTCGTTTCAACAGCGACTCTACCAACTTTTAACGTGTGTGCGTCCACGTTTTAGTGCTCTGATCTTTCTTAGCATGACAGATAAAGATTAGTTAGCATGATAGCGAGCTAGCGACCCAACTTCAGCATCACCTTGCGACCACACCTCCCAGTGACAGGTAAGATTTTTTTTTCTCCCATACTCGGAAAGGATGTGAGAACCGAGAGCCATCATCCATTATTTTGAGTTAGTTGCATAATGATTGCCAGGACTAGTTCATAGCAGGTGTTTTCGAGTGACTAATTCCTTGTGACGGTAATGATGCGGCGCTAATAGGATTTGAGGTCTCTCCTTCCTGTCGCTTGTTGGAGGAGTTCGCCGGGATAACGAGGGTGGGGCTTAGCTGAGCGTGTGTGAGAAAGTGGTGCTTGTATGGCAGGGGTTTAATCTCACAGAGGGTATGTTGTTGAAATGATATAATGAACATCCAGTGCACTGCAGTCATTTTATGCCTAATCATTATGTGGTAGAATTTCTTTATCTAAAAGTTTATATTTAAAGTTTGAAACACTACAAACCATCAATCCATTTAAATCTTGGAGTCATATATGTTTATGTTTTATTGAATTTTTAGAATGATTTTGTTAAATAATGTGTGTGTCTGTCAGTGTGGTTGCAGGTTCCTAGGCAGACATGGGCAAACTACAGAGCAAGTTTCGTAAGAGGTCTGAGCTCTACAGGTGAGATATTTACAATTTAAACATTCTGTTCTTATTTGTGCCATGTCACCTGGCTCACTTGTAGTTTATGCAAGGTTGGGAAATTGTTTTATTTAAAGAAAATATGGCAATTGAACTCAGTTCTGACAACAATGAGAATAAGCATTTTAGTTCTCTACAGAAACATGCTCCTATTCTAATTAACCAACATGAAATTCTAAATAAGCATATAAACAAAAGACAAAGTCCCTCAGTTTCAACACTTGAAACCTTGTTCTTACAAAATTATTGATTAAATAGTTGCAGATCAAGTAATTCAGATTTAATAGCCCTTTACACAGACTCCAAGGTTTAGTTGGAAATAGGGTAGTACAGTCAAATTAGAGAAGGAAAAAATTAAACCTTTATGAGAGAAGTCAGGCTGCAGGCCCTGGAAAAGCTTATAAGACAAATTTAGTTACTTTGGAAAACAGTTTTAGGCAAAGGTTACTAAAAGAAAACTTACTTACAAAGTCTTATGTTAAAGATTTTTTTCAATTTATTCTAATTACTCCTAAGCTTTATAAATGCTGCCTGTGGATGGACATAGTATTCGGATCACACGGACAAACTAGTATATTCAAGGCCAAAAGTTGCTTACATTTTTACAAACAAACAAATTAATAAATAAAATAATTTTTGTATATGGTTTGGGTATTGTTTATTTCTTGCCATTGATTTTTTTGAACAGGGCATCTCAGGGGGAGAAGGCTGATAGTACCTTTGACAGTCAGATCTTGCAGTATGAACCTGCCCATCATGGATCCATAAACACTGTGACAAGCCTCAGCCCAGATCTCTGTGTTTCTGGTGGGAGTGACCAGGTAAAAAAAATGTTTTAGTAGCTCAAAATAAGTCTTTAAAAAGAAAAAAAAATCTAATTAGTTTACTTGTAAGTAATAAAATGAATTGAAAAACTGCTATTATAATCCCAGCGGGAAGTTATAAATTAGCTAAAATTACTTATCATGAATTGAACTGTGCAATGAGTAGAAGATAATTACAGCTCACAATGCACATTGCTTAATGTAAATAATACTTAAATTATCCCAATTACACTTTCATTTTAACTGTAAAAAAATAGGATGGTGAATGGTCTGTATTTATATAGCGCTTTTACCCAAAGCGCTTTACAAAGTACATTACATTCACCCAATTACACACACATTCACACACTGATGGCGGAAACTGCCATGCAAGGCGCCCACCATGACCCATCAGGAACAATTTAGGGTTCGGTGACTTGCTCAGGGACACCTCGACATGAGCTCAACAGGCTGAGGATCCAACTGGCAACCCTCAGGCTACAAGCCTATTTAATAATATTGGACTCCCCTGGTTCACTGGATTTATACATTATGTAAAGAAAGTAGTTAATAATGCAGTGACTAGTTAGTGATGTGTTTGTGTGTTCACCCCTGCAGGCCGTTGTGGTGTATGATTGGAAACAAGGCCGAATGTGTCAGTCTTTCCAGGGTCACAACCGAGAGGTTACCAAGGTAACGTCAATACTGCGTGTGCACAGAGTGATAAAGGCGTGGCGCTGTTCAAAGCTTTTACACCTTTTACATCTACGCATCCTCTGGCCTTCTGCACCAGGTGCTTTGCTATCCAGGGAGTACATGGATCTTTAGTGCCTCACGGGACAAAACTGTTCTGATGTGGGACCTAAACCAGGGAGATGAACCTATTCAGGAATTTTGTGGGCATGAGTTGGTTGTCAATGGACTAGCTATCAGCCCTGGTACTTGCACAAGGACACACACACACATACACTCAAATCTCCTCAGTCTTATATTTAACTGTGGTCTTAAAGGTTTTCATGTGAAGATAACATTGTCTGATACATATCAAATAGTACCAAATGTATTCGGTTTTATCAATGTGCAGGAAGCATATCTATCCCAAAATATGTCACTCATTATCTTAGCTGGCAGTTTGATCTTGCAAGTTTGCACATACTTAATCTGTTTGATATTTACTGCTATGCACATGTGTTGCGGCTTGTAATGTAGATGGGAGAAAGCTGTGCACTGGCTCTCGTGACAACTGGATGTGTCTGTGGGATATAGAATCTGCAAAATGTGAACAGAGACACAACATCTCCAGAAACCTGGTGAGATTAACAGTTTTTGTGTACTCAGCATGCTAGACTGCCCTCTAGGCATATTTTTGTAAGAGAAAAATTCAATCAATATGCGATTTAATCTGATTATTGGGTGTTGCGTTCATGCCCTGCAAGGTGTAAACTTTTTCACTTCACTGTGTGTGCCTGTCTAGGTGACTCATGTTTGTTGGGTCCCTGCCAGCTCATCTATAGTTCAGACCTCCGAGGATAAAACCATAAGGTACAGAAAAATTTTCTAGTGCAGATTCATATGCTGATATTCCTTTATTGATATTTAGTACAAGTTAGCTCAGCTTGTAGAGAAATACACTAAACATTTTATATTTATACCAAATTAGTAGCTATCACAAGCCTTACTGGGTTTTGTTACTGGTAATATACTTCTCTTATAAGCAGACATGGAATGATGCTCATGCAGGTCAGACTTTTTTGTTTTTCTTTACTTGTGGTGGATCAGTCCAGTTAAATATCTCATTATTAATTAGTCAAAGATGAGGTATTACCCATTTGGCTGGATGATTTGGGCTGGATAATAAATTGTTTTTTCCCAATAGCACTGTATCTTTTCCTTGACCTGACCACATCTCCAAATTATTGTTATAAATCTAAAATAGCCAATAACTTTGATTCTAACATGACTTTGGAATTACCTTAATGACACAAACACTGCAAATCAATTGATCACTGCAAACACTCCACTGCTGTTTTACAAATGAGGACAGGCACAGTTTTAAGTTTTTGGACTTTGGCTAAACTCTCACTTGAAAAGTCAATGGCCTCTGTTTTTGATAAGTGGTGCAAGTCGGAGATTTAACAGAGCTTAAAATGTGAATCATACATACTTTATATTGATATAGATGTGATTGATAATTTAATGGGTAAATGAGTAAGTCAACACAGTGTCAGTGGACAGCTGCTTGTTGCTATCAAACAGGGAAGTGATTACAGTAATTACACATGCTAAGCTAACACCTAACTGAACCTTTAATCTGTGACCTCTTATTTGTTTTCAACCCCTGGGGATACTTTTGGCAATCAAGGCTGTTTTCTTGTAATGGCAAATGTTGTAATCATTACACTGTGATACAATGACCACATGTATTCAAAGACAATATTTAGATGATTATTTGGTATAAAAATAGATCAGCTGGG
The DNA here is from genome assembly GCA_037177495.1 of Rhadinocentrus ornatus. Lineage (NCBI taxonomy): Eukaryota > Metazoa > Chordata > Actinopteri > Atheriniformes > Melanotaeniidae > Rhadinocentrus > Rhadinocentrus ornatus. The sequence goes on along the minus strand of JBAMHW010000012.1, from coordinate 15,815,978 downwards.
TTGTATTGAATTTTTCTTCTCTTTTGAGAAAACAGATACTTAGTCCTTGTTAAATTTTTAATGCCTTTTGCACAAAGATGGTTCCTGTGTGTACATCTTTAGTTAACACAACTTAATCTCTACCCTTGTCTGTATAGTGTATTTGTGTGTAACTGAGGACAGTATATTCTTATGTGTCTAATGTGTGTTTATTTTTGTGTGAAGGGTGTGGGACAGTAGAACATGGCAAGTGACCAATACTTTTCCAGCCAAGCAGTACATTCAAACCCACTGTGACGTTTCTCCAAATGGTCACTACTTGGTGTCCAGCAGCAACGGCTTTGGAGGCCAGGGTTGTGAAGCCACGGTGAGAAACTGGGAGGTGTTTGTGTGGTTGTTGGCTGTAAAAGTTTAACTGGTGAATGTGTTGAGGTTGATACTAGATACATTAAATAGAATAAATTCATGCCACACATGTTGAGATGTTTGTGTAGGTAGTTTTGAAGCATTTAACATTATTATTTGTTACAAGCAGTGTTGTGTGTGTGTGTGTTATCAGCTCTGGGATTTGCGTCAACCTGGTTGTAAAGTTGTGGAGTACAGAGGCCATCTTCAGACGACAGCCTGCTGCATGTTTCTTCCTGTGTCTCATGGTGGCGCTGCTTGGGTAGCAACATCTTCCCATGACAGCTCTGTCAAAATTTGGGATCAGAATACAGCAGGTAAAATTTCCAAGTCATGACTGAAGGAAAAAAAAGTATTAATATTACTAGTTTTTTAAATGAACATTTCTCCATCTTGTCCTTTGCCATCCTTATTTCAGTCTGTCTAGGCACGCTGTCTCTGGATGGTGCTGGTCCACTGGTTTCTCTGGCTCCCAGTGATTCTGTCAATCTGCTGTGTGCCAGTTTCAACAATGGTCTCCATCATATCCAAGTGGACCACGGATCACACCAGGCCCAAGGTTCTGGTGCAGGTTCTGGTGGAGCGGGAAGCCTAGACATTAGAGTTTTGGCCCGTTTCTGACATCACAGAACAGCCAGTTGTGACTTGTAAAACTGACCTGTGAACAGCCGGATATTCAGCCACTGTTATCGCTGTTTTTTTCTACCATTTTTCACATTTATATAGACATTATTGCTTGACTAGACTGCCATACAAAGAATAATGTAAGAATGATAGACTATTGTAACAAAAGGAGCAGATGATGATGTGTGGAGGATGCACCTTCTGTCTAGCAGTGGACACCCGTGGATGGTTATCTAAGCTACTCATCTGCAGGAGCTTTTTACCTGAGAAGTAAGAAGAACACGGGGCCCATCATCATTGGAATTGCAGCTGGGGGGTTGAATTGTTTGTACAGTCAACTTCATTTTTAAAAACTAAGCCACACCTGGTGAAGTAGGGGCTTTAGAGGCTTTTGTGTGGTTTGTGCTACCTTTGCAGTTACCTGGTTGGTGTTCCAGTCTTACCTGGAGTGTTGCCTTCTTGGACTAACAGGCAATAAGTGGGATTTACTAAATTTTATACATTGTTTTAACCTACCAGGTGTGCTGAATACAGGCTAACAGGACAATGCGGCGTTCAAATGAACTGGTAGTGGCTTTAAACCAAGGACATTTCCAGCACCAGAGGGTGCTACTTGACTTTGGTGATAACTAACCACATTTGAAGGTACACAATGTGTATTTCAGCTGTAAACTTGATAGAGAGAGAAAATGTAACACTGCCCAGACTTTAATATTTCCATTGGCCCCAAAAGCCTCTGATTCATTTTATGTCCATTATTTTATCTTATTTTATTTTGTGATTTTATTAATAATGTGTTTATTTCAAGCAACAATTTACTTTTTAAATTTAGGCTTATACTAACAGTTGGAAGCATTACTGGAAAAGAAAGAAAGCCATTTGCTGAGCTGTTATTTGCCATGAATCATGAACTGGAAGCCAAGAATATGCAACAGTTATGTTTTTGTGGATGTATTGTTGTAGCAACAGTCAGATTTGTTTCTAAGACAAGTCATAAAGTGACCAAAAACATGATGAAGAAAATCTTTCATTTTAGCTTTTACTTCATTTTTGATTGGTTGATTGTAGACCAGATTAAAACAACGCCAGAATATATTAACATTCCTTTTAATTGTGTAGATAAAGATGTCTTTTCATGCAGACTAATGATTTTTGGCGATAGCCAGTATATTTTTAAAACAACTATGCAAATGACCAGAGTTATTATCTTTTTGATAAACACCAACAATGAACATGAGCAGGAAAAATATTGCAAATGTAAAATAAAGATAAAGATGATGTTTGTCAGTATTGAGTCTGCTGCCAGTTGCTGACTTCAGATATTGAACTAAAATTGGAAATGTAGACACTGTAGATTATATAGACATTACATTACCTAAATATTGACAGAATTTGAGTAAAATTATAATATATAGTTATCTTTTAATAATCATGTCATTCCTGGACAGCTTAAACAAATGTGACACATCGAGGAAACGTGATAGAGGAACTGAGGGTAGCCGCCCATACTCCATGCACAATGATGGATTATTTCACACGGAGTTTGGAACACTGCTGGGAGTGAACGACCAAAAGAGGTCAAACCTGATTTCAGATGTTTGGGTATTTGCCATTTTAATCATCTACAGATTTTATTTGATCTGTTTGCTACCTAAGGATAAAGCAATGATGCACTTCATATCGCCACACGAATAAAGCTTTATTTTTGCTGTGCTTTGTGTTTGCAGCTCTATGTAATATTCCACTTACAAATCTATACACACAGAATAAACTATATGCACAGCAATTTTTAATAATTCATAGAACTGAACCATTTAGAGACTGAAATCTTGCATCACCTGCAAATGCATCACACTTTTTTTTTGTTTGAAAAATTTGGCACTTTTTATGAAAAGGGTTAAGTACACGTATTGCACGTATTGATGTAACTTCAGAAGATATTTTTCTAACATGCATCTGTATCTAGGCTGGCACCTTAAGGAAATTGCTGATGACTGTAGTCCAAGCAGTCCTGCAGATGCGTTGAGAGGAGTATAAAATGCACATGCATGCATCTTGAAATGAATCTTGTTTCATAAAACCTGCACTGAGGGAAAAGCATGCTGTGAGCTCATGAATGAATTAGAAAATGGAAGACATTCAGCCATACGGCGGTGTTTATTCAAATCTGCACCTCATTTTCACTTTGACACACAAAAAAAAAAATGTTTTCCCGACTAACAGGCCTTCATATAGAACCCCACTCTAACACAAATACAACAGCAGGCAGAACAGTGGCTTTTGTCATGTAGCTCAAGTACAGAAACATTTAACTTAAAGGAAAAAAAAAAACAGTAAAAATGACAATTGGTGAAATTAAAAACAATGTATCTGCATCTACAGATAAAAATGTTACACAAAGTTGAATTTCAATAAAAACTAAAAAACAGACATAATTGGCACCATTTTATAAAAAGCAGGCTACCTGGAATGATAGAAAAAGAATACAGTACAGAAAACAATGGAATTGCAGGTCATTCATTTGACACTTCAGAAAGAATAAAAACAATGTGGGTGTAGCATTCAACCTAACGCTGAGATACCAACAGGTATCATTCAGCTTCTAAGTGATACATGAGTAGATCTACAGCCAGTGGAAACTTCCGTATTTACTGTTTCTTCCATATCTCAAAGGAAGTCTCCCTCTTGGAATCTTCTGAGTGTTTCCATAATCTATTGATTAGTTTTCAGTGTTTAAAATTCAAGATCCAATAAAACTTCTTGAAAATCCCCACCAAGCTGTAGTACATCACATAAACATGTTTCAACTTTAACACAATATTGCAACTGATCCAGTGTAAGATGGGTTACACCTTCCTTCAAATACACAAGCACTATTTGCTTAACACCTCCACATGTCACGCTGTCTCGTCTTAACATACACAATGGCTACAGTCTGATCTGCAGGCTATCAATACATCACAAGACACCAGGACCAAGCTCATTTCTCATGTCAGCAGCTCCTTTGAGAAAAAAAAACAAAAAAAGATTCATATTTAAAATGTACCTTTTCACCCAAGGGCTTTACAAAGATTATGAGATGAGAAAGGACTGGTTTTATATCTAGCTCAACCCTGTCGTGTTTAAGAGCCTTTCAGGTGTTGAAGTTTGTTCTATGAAGATTAGTAAATCGTGCACGTGTTAAAAAGATACAGAAACATACAACTTGTACAGTAATAACATTAAAAAATATCACTTTTTGGCTAATTCATCACACCACACATCACATTTGGTAAGGGTTCTCTATCTAGACAGTCGACAACATGAATACTTTTAATTGTAAAAAAGGCATAAAAGCAACATGCAACTAAATCCCACATTACATCAGATACATGAGCTGGGTTGGTTAACTGGGCGAGTTCTTGCGAAATCCATAAACCAAACCAAAAATACATACAACCATTTTTTTTTTCTTCTTTTGAATGAATTTTGAGAGCACTCAATTTCAAGATCCAACTGAAAAGGAAAAAAGATTTAAAGCTGAGAATTACAGACTCTGCTGGGGAAAGAACCAGAGTTCATGCAGCTGTACCAGGTATTACAGCAATACATTTTTATCTATGAGGAACAATTTATAAAGGTGAACTTGTTTTTTTTTAACCTTAGTATTTAAAAAAAAAGAAGGGACCATCAGCAACATCCCTGACATGTGTCCTGGACTCAGTCTCTCTCACTGGACCTGGACGGCACTGGGATCAGTTTACACGTAGTATATAAGGGGTGGGGGTGTTATTTAACTAGATGAAGACATATGACATTAAAAACAATAACAAAAAAACAAGAAGAATAAAAAAGGCTGTTATGTTGAGACTGTGCATAACATTAAAACAGAAATAATAAACAAATGAAAGTAATTAGGATGTCTACAATATTCTTCTTAACAATGTTATACTGCATGACTTAATCACTTGTTCTAAAGTAACATTTAAAAATACTGATAATCACTTAGAAGCTTAAATAAGATTCCAACAGAGCTAAAAAGGAAAGTGCTGTACATTAGATTTCTGTCCATAGAATCAAAGGCACTCCCCCTCATTGAATCTCTAAGTTGAAAAGCTGATCTCCCTTATACCCAGATCATTAAAGAATTGATTTAGGTCAAGACTATCAAATCTTTTGTCCACACGTTTTATAACATCTATATCCCAATTACGGTTAGAGCCACTGGCTACAGTTCAGATCCCTACAATAAATTTTCTGTGTCGGAAAGATGAGTGAAATCTGGGTTTGGTTTAAAAATCAAACTTGACAAGTATTGTGAGAATACAGAACCCACATTCGAACTGTGAAGAGACTCAAAGAGACCAGTACATGATTTTAACACACTTGATATCTAATGTCAGTTCAGTGTATGTGTTGGATGAATCCCTGAGATATTGCTGTCTGCATTTTCCTCCAAGTCAGATGGTGACTTTTGTACAGTGCTTTTCCATTTCATTAGCTCGGCCCCCCACACACGCTTGCACGCACACACATTTGAGTAGGTCTCTGAAAGGAATTTGCTCTGGCACCCACCCACATTCACACGAGAAAAAAAGGTCCTGATGGTTAAACTCTCGTCACTATGGAATTGTGAGTCAGTGACATAAACTAGATAGATGTGTTTTTACAGTTTGGATGGAAATGGAATAAATAAATCTTACTATGGACAACTATCTAACATATTTATGCTTATACATATTAGAAATAACCATGTATCAGTCCCAGCCTGTCATCACTCCCCATCCCTTACTTTTTGTTCATTTTCCCCCCAGAAGTCTCAAGAGAACATTTCTTTGTAGACAAAACCAAGTCTTGAGCACCTGGTTATTTTCGATGATGAACAAACGTACATAAAATATGGTTATTTAGTCACCAGAAGTATTGTAAACACTTCAGCAGACACCAAATTAGGAAGCTTCTCAAAAGAAGCTGAGGTGTAGAATTAGGCTAGATGCTGATAACTTCATAGCAGATGTAGAAAAACTTTCCAAATCCTTGAGTCAAAAATAAAATACAATTTTTTTTTGTGAGCTCCAAGTCAACTGTCCATGCATCTGAGGAATTTGTTTACTGACTCAAACCTTTAAAACATTGTGTTCAAATCTAGTTTTCCCCCCACCTGACAGTATAGTTGTGAATACTCGGTAGTTGTACTGCTTTAATAATTACACCTGCTTTGCCCCCAACCCTCCCCTCAAAACTCATCCTGGTTGCTGCTTACAGTTAGTCTACTGATCCCCGCTGTGTTCCAGGCTGTCTATGACACGGCTCAGCCTGATGTTCAGCAGCCTGATCTGGGTGTCCAGGTGGTCGATCTTCTCTTCCAACGAGCCTGCCCCGCCTCCCCGACGCCAGTACGCTCCCACAGGCCCAGTCATGAAGTACACGGCCATGATGAAGCACAGCGGCAACACAGCGCGCTCAGGGTCGCCCTCAAACTTCTGCAGGATGTAGAGGCAGGACAAGGCGAACAGTGTGACGCGTGCGAGCCAGAAAAAGCGTCCAAAGACGGCGTGCAGCAGGTAAAAGAACCCCCCCAGGAACATGGATAGGAACCAGTAAGCCAAGAGAACAGCAGCAACCAGGAGCAGGGCACGTGCTGGGGAGTTGGTGAGAGATGTGGGGCTAAAGTAGTGGCTGAGGTTTGAGGCTGCACAGGAAAAAGAAAGAGAAGAACAAGCGTAAAAGAACATTATTAACAAGTTGAAAAATATTCATTTCTATTTCTGTTGACATGCTTCACTCTTCACATTTAAAGGCTTACAATCAATGCCCATCACATCCAGCAAATCTGACCAGATCTTCCAAATGGTGTCCAGAAAAGAGTCCACTCCATGGACAAACCGCTCCGTTGTTTTGGAGAAAAACTATGAGAAAAGAAATTTTTTTACATTTTTATATGACATATTTATTATAAATAGCCAAGAGAATAATGTCAGCCTTGCAGGTGATCCCACAGGACCACATGCAAAGAAAGCTAGCTCTTACAATGTGATTGTCTCTCCCGCTATTTTGCTGTGCTCTCGTATCCTGTTGTGCGTGTGCACATGTCTTATTTGCTCTGATGAACTCTGAGTGCATCTCACTGAAAGGTAGTTACTTCAGCTAAAAATAAATTAGTGCTGTGAGAGCAATAAAAGCTTCTTAAGTGTATATCTGCCAAAGACAGACCCCTAGATAAAATAAAGGTCTGGGCTATCCCTCTTTCTGCTGGGGAAAAAAAAAAATCCTAAACTGTTTTGTCTCCTCATTCGTATAGCAAAACTAGTTGAGTGAATGCTTGAATATAAAGATGGAGTACTGGAGCCTTGACCTTGCCCTGACATATTTCTTTTGTTTTATTGACCTGGTACGTTCCCTAACAGATAGTGCCCTTCTAAATAGTTCCAGATCACAGTTTGTGAGATCAGACTTGTGCTATTAGAGCCCCCACCTAATGGATCTCTAAGGGAAGCCTTACTTTTTACAATGCAAAAGCACATTTTTCTGATAACATTTACACATTTTACTAAGGCCACATTTTCATACACAAGGTTATTTCTATATGGAAATACAGCCTGAATACTTCCTGCAACTCTGCTCACAATTTGCATATCAAGGAAGTGACTGAGACACTAGGCTTTTTATTATATTACACTGGAGGACATTTGAGATTTTTCTTTTTGGTAGTAGATTAAATTTTAAGATTAATCCGACAAAGCGCTTAATACATGCCATTAGTTTTGCTTTGGCGGTCAAATGCAGGAAATAACGCAGCAAAAGCAGGAAATGAAGTTTGGCCGAAGAGCATACAGGTCCAGTATTTCCTTTGTAAATGCAGTTTTTTATTAATCTGGATACCAAGTCTTCAAGGAGAAAGAGGGCTGGTACTGCAAGGACCGATAGGATTGTGTCATTTATGTACTGCATCTAATAACTTCTGATAGACTGATTTTAACTAGTGGCAGTAGGTTACACTACAAAATACCTAATCAGAATTAAAAGAATACATACAACATGATGTCAGTCTGTAACAATGGTTATTGGTTGGCCTTTTCTTTAGACTGAAAAGCCATAGGATAACGGCTAATATACAAAATGGCATCCATGAGATTGTTAACCAGGCCCTGGCGCGCTTCCCTGCAGTTTCGCCTTGCTGAGACCGCAAACCGCTGGCCTGCTACAGCTCAAGCAAGGTCAGCCTGTGTTGTTATTGAAAACCCTAACAGCTCACCTTGTATAACCCTCTAATGTTGTCTTCTCCGAACACACTGCTGAGAGTCTGATAGATGCCGTTAGCTGCCCGTCGGAAGCTGTTCTGGTTGCTGGTCCTGCTCCTGGCCGCTTCGCATGTGCACAAGAAAGACGCGGAAAGCACCAGAAAAATCACAAAAAACCTGATTCCTTTCATTGCAACGCAAGCTCAGAGATGTCAAATACAAGTATGTATCAATAATATTAAATTAAAATCGAAGAAAAATGGGTAGCTAGCTGCCCACAGTGACACCTTGCTAGGAAGATGACAGGTTGTGATAAACTGTGTTGCGTTTAGGGACACATCGTTAACATTTTTTTTTTCACGCCCTGTCCTGGCTAATCATTTATGGATAGAATATAGCAAGGATTATAAAGGCAAATAAGTTTATTATCTCCACCAAGGACAATTATCTATTCTACGGACGAAAAATCTAAATTATTCAGTTATTAATATTATTTGACATTTTGATTTAATTAATTTGCCAAAACGAATTTGTCTGTACTTTTAAAAATGGCACCAATGCTATAACTCTATAAATACAATAATTCAATATTATTAAAACATTCCGTATAACTTCCCTTCATAAAGCTAACATTTCCTATATTTTTAAATGTTGCACTCGCCCTCGTGTGAATTCAAATCAAGCCAGACTCATCTAAGGCTTGCTGCTGCCCTCTACTGGTGAAACAGTGGCTCTCCTTTCCTTTTTATTTTCATCACAACTTCGTTCATTTTATTCAGGCAATAAGCTTCTGTTCCGGATTCCAGCACTTATAAGTTTGACAAGATTAGAAATAATGACAGGTCTGGCAAATTTAGGTCAGTAATGATGAAAATGCACCTTAGGTTTGAACTAGCTCTAAGTAGTCCACTTTTAATCACCCACTAGATGGTGTAATCGGACTGTATGTGTTGCTTGACAACCACCAAAACTATCTATTAAATATTTATGAGAACAACAAAGGGATGGACATTTAACAATGACCAGGATTTCTCATTTCTCTCTCTTTCCGCACACGTTGATAGATTCAATTTAAACTTTTAACTGCTGCTATTTAGCGTACAACTGCCACTCCTAATGAACCCTATTTTGTGAGCCATTGTGAGCATAGATATGTCTTGCAAAAGAAAATCTTGCTCGAATATAAAATCCAGCAGAGTTAAACCTTTTGTGTTATAAACCTCCAAATGAAGGGAAAATGTTCAACTGCCTCTTATACTTCATCACAAAATGATAACTTAAAAAGCAGATAAAAACACAATGTAATGATTTGCAAAGCTTTTAGACTAATATTTAATTCACAACACAGAAAACATCAAATTCTGAGAACAAGATATCTTACTATTATATGAAAAATGTTAGCTTATCTTGAATGTAACATTAGCAATGCATCTAAAATAAAGTTGGGATGCGTGTAAGAAAAGTTTGTAAAACTAAGTGGTACTGATGGGAAACAGCTGGAGGAACATTTTATAAAATATTTGGTAAATTGGCAACAGATAAATAACAAGATCCAGTCTCTTTACCCAGCAACACTTCTATAGACTATTGACTGTGAGCACAGTTGGTTGTGCCTTTGGAACTGGCATTTCACACATCTGGAAAGCCACCATCAATCCTGAAAGCCATGTACAGGTTTTAGAACAACATATGCTCAAACCTTGCATATTTCCCATTGGGAGTTTGGGAGAAAAGTCTTGTTTCTGTGATGGTATGGAGGTGCTTCAGTGACCATGCCATGGTTCAGGATATGTGTGAAGGTACCATTAACGAAGAGGTGAAGTTTTGGAGATTTATGCTACAGTCAAGGTGATGGAGACACAGTGTATGTGCACAACTGGCTTTTCTGAAGGAACTCCTATTGAGAATGTATAAAGCAACATGAAGGAGCTGTAAGCTTTCATTTTGGTTTTTTATCAAAGCTGCAACTATTAGTATTTGTCCTCAATTCCCCAACAATAAGTGTAATTAAAAGGATGGGTGAAGTACCACAATAGTAAACATTATTCAAATCAAATCAAATCAAATCTTATTATTCTTTCCTAACTTCTGTTAAAGGATGCTGCTTGTGTCCATAGCTGTTATTTTTTTATAATTTCATTTCAATTAGCCAGCGATTACACAGAAAATCAAATCCTTTGTACTTGTAAATATTATATAAAGGTTAGAACAAATCAACAAATTGAGATTTAACCCCCCAACGCCTGGTGTTGCAAATTTGCATCAAACCACGGATGGCCTTTACTTTATTTCTTTATATTAAACCATATTTAACATATTTTGTTTTCATTTATTTATTTGCTTTTATTATATCCCATTTTCTGTATTTATTTCTATATTACCTATTTATTATTATTATTCATTTATTGTTTTTAATTTATTTAATATTAAATAGTATTTTTTTCAGAGTTTTATCTCTATTTATTTTGTTTATGAAAATAAATGCAGGTGTTAAGGGGTTAAATCGCTGAATTGTAGGAAAACTCCTAATTTTTCTGGAAATGGTTTAATTTTTGTAAGTTTGCAATAATGCTTTTTATGTACATTGACTGTAGAAGGGCTCTAAGCATTTTGAGGAGGTCTCCTGGCCTCGAGCCTGCAATGTGCTGCCTGCCTCAGGAAATACGCTCAGGACAGCCTGAGAAGCTTGGCAGAAGAATAGTAGACATATGGATGAAAATATGAAGGCCAAGTAAACTGTTATTGGTTTGCTCTTTTTAGTTTTCTTATGGTATTATTATTTTAAGTTCTCTTTTACTGGTAGTATGTAATTTATAGGAAATACTTACTCTTAGTAAAAAAAAACTGCACTCTTATATTAGCCTGATTTGGACCAGATTTGGATCAAATACAAAACATATAAAATATCTACTACAAAACAAAAGTATATGAGAAGATAGACATAGATCTAAAAGCTCATCTTGCCAAAGTAAACTCCTCCTGATCTTTGTAGTGAATGATAATGTCTGTTGTAATTAGGAAACTTATAAAAACAAAACAAAACAAAAAACTAAACAACAAATCTTAATTTTGTATAATACAGTATTTTGTATTATAATTTAATTTGACAAACTGTTCAAACGGTAATTATTTAACTTGTTAAATACTTGTTTGTCCTGAGTTTTGCAGTCTGTTGCCCCCAACTCTGTCTTAGTACTGTCAGAGTTCAGTACTGCTTGATGTAAGCTGTTGATGTAAGGTAATTAGGTCACTTATGCCGTCCCCTTTACTGTGGAAATGATGCCAGACGATTAGCTGAGTTAGTATTGTTGGCAGTGGTTTTTATCTGATCATTACTGATAATGATGATTACAACTTCAGGCAGAAATTATGGAACGAGCACTCCTGGAGGATGGTCATCCATCTGTTCTGTTCTGTAAAAATTAAAGCAATTCTGACTTCATAAAACACATGTTAAAAAAACAAATAAATGATAGCAATTAGATTAGATAGATGAAAAAATATGAAATCATTTAAAAACAAAAAGAAAACAAAAATCACTACTAGTACTTCTGTTACCATATTTTAGAAAACTTTTATAACTATACCATACTGTATTACTATATAATGAAAAATATTGTCCACTGATTTGGTTTTACTTTGCTGTAAAGCAGTTAAAGGACCAACTTTGCAGAACACAAGTGAAAAAAGTTACAGTTTAATAATTAAACAATTATTATTATTTGACATTTGAACTCGGATTGAGATCCAGTCTTTTTATTGAAAATGTCAGTGTTGATAATCCTTTTCTGAAGAAGAGTTGGAATGCTCTTCGCTCTGTGGGAAGATGCATTTCCACCCTGACAAAGGACTTCATCATCTTTTCATGTCATGTCAGAGTCTTAGGTTTAAATCCCATTTTCTTCAGCTGATTTTATATAGTTCAGTCACAGGCACATGCTTTTGTTTCTTTCCTTTGTTTTTCACCATTTTTAAAATATATTTCTTATTTTTAAGGCATAACAGTTTCGGTTATGTTTTTTGATGTTTGGTTTTTTTCTTTGGTCTGCCTGATACATTAAGTATTACTGGACAAAACTACCTCGTTATAAGACATAATATCTTCTTAAATATAGACTTAGTTTTAGAATGAACACCAGCATACTGAATAAAAAAAGAGTTATATTTACTAAGAAAAGCATAATGACCTGTAGGCAAAATTTGTTGACTTGGGCCGTGTCTCAAACCGCGCACTTACGTGAGTGCACTGGAAAGTAGTGCGTAGTGCGCACTAAGCACTAACCTCTGTAGTGCACACTATCGTGGGTAAGTGCTGACCCAAATGGAGCACTAACGTTTAGCACTTACCGGTAGTGACG
>JBAMHW010000012.1:15762042-15774684 GCA_037177495.1 Rhadinocentrus ornatus | reverse complement strand
GTCGATCTCCCGCTCCATCCTTCCCTCACTCGTGAACAAGACCCCGAGATACGTGAACTCCTCCACTTGGGGCAGGATTTCGCTGACCCGGAGAAGGCACTCCACTCTTTTATGGCTGAGGACCATGGTCTCAGATTTGGAGGTGCTCATTTTCATCCCAGCCACTTTAGACTCGGCTGCGAATCGCTCCGGACCCTCCTCTCCAGCACCCCTAAATAGACCTTACCAGGGAGGCTGAGGAGTGTGATGCCCCTGTATTTGGAGGACACCCTCTGGTCCCCCTTTGTGAAGAGGGCGACCACTACCCCAGTCTGCCAATCGAGGGGAACTGTCCCCAATGTCCAGGTGATGCTGCAGAGGTGTGTCAGCCAAGACAGCTCTACAGCATCCAGAACCTTAAGGAACTCTGGGCGGACAATCCTTGATGAGCACAGAAGTCCAACATCAAAACACCAATCGGATTTAAATCGGGAGGGGGGGATTTCTCCCAATCAATCCCCTCCAGGTCTTGCTGTCATTGCCCACATGGGCATTGAATTCCTCCAGCAGAATGAGGGAGTCCCCCGAAGGAGTGCTCTCTAACACCCCCTCCAATTACTCCAAAAAGGGTGGGTACTTTGAACTGCTGTTTGGTGCATAAGCACAGCAACAGTCAGGACCCATCCCCCCACCTGAACATTCCACGTCCCTAGAGCTAGCTTCTCATGCTGAAATACACATCAAGAGCAATACTGACTAATCAGGAGGATTCCCGGTGAGCCGCATTACTCTTGGGTTGGTGTCCCTGTGAAACTAATAAATAAGTGAGAATGGGCCTACGATATTATCTAAGTATTTGAGAAGAATAAATACTAGTAATGTGCGGATCAATAGTGAAATATCATCCTATGTCAACATTTGTATAACAAAACTTTCAGGATAGGTAAAAACTATGTTTTCTTCTGCCTGTCGGCATATGTAAGAAGACGCAGCATCACGTCGCAGCAGCGCAGTTCATCCACTGCTCAGTAATCAGTCTGACATGCAGTGATGAGTGGAGTAGTGATGGGATGTTCAGCTCTGTTCAGAGAGCCGGCTCTTTTGGCTCGGCTCCCAAAGAAGAGCCAGCTCTTTTGGCTCTCAAACGGCTTTTAATTTAGCATTTTTTTAAGCCCCATAATTTACCTTAACTTCGCAGAAATTAATGAATTGTGTTTCGAAAACCAATTTAAGTTCAGCATTTTTACGAGAAGCCTTATATTTGCCTCCTTTTAAGCATTTATTTTGATACAAAACCACTTACTTTTGTTTGCTATTATAACAAATCTTGGATGGGCTGATCCGGTTTCTCCTCTGTGTGACAAGGGTTTGATGACATGACGCACTCACTCACATACTCTACTCACGGCTGTCTGCTGTCTAACACAATGTAGTGCCGGGGCTGAACCCTGAGAGCTAAGCACGCAGTAACATGAAAAAACAAACAAAAAAAAACAAACAAAAAAAAAAAAAACTGGGAAAAACTCTTCTGATTCACTACCAAGCATCGGCTCTCTGATGCTCTTTTGCGCATGGCACATCACTAGAGTGGAGATATTTCAGCTCCACAAACAGCAACGATGCGCAGTTTGATGTGTGTGAAGCCAATAAACTTCATTAAACATCAGAGAATCTACCATAATAGAGAAGCAGAGGTGATGAACTAAAGAGGAGAGGAGGAGGACAGGTGGAGGGCGGAGACACACATTAATCCTTTGGCGTTAAACAACAGGAGTTCCTGCAATCTGCCTTACTAGGAACTGTCTGACAGGGAACTGTCTGACTGGGAATTGCCTTACTGGAAACTGCCTTTCCAGGAACTGTCTGACTGGGAACTGCCTTACTGGGAACTGTCTGGAACTACCTTACTGGGAACTATCTGACTATGAATGCACAACAATCATATATACTGAACCTTTCAGCACCACTTTAACATTGTAACATCCGTGTTGGCAAAGATTAACATCATGAACCACATGGTCCTCAGTTTCAGACCCAGCAGCAGCAGCAGGTCCATCATCACGTCCAGGTGAGGCTGAAGTTCTTCAGTTTACAATCAATCATCTGCAGCTGGTTCAAACCAAACGATCTCAGTAACACTGGCGTTAAGTTTTATTCTATTGTATGTTCTGCTACAAGCAGGTTAAGATACTCTTGGTATCTTATTTTCCACATTCTGTAATATTTTTTAAACGTTCTCACCACCTCGATCAGATGATATTCAAGGCCCCCAAAAAAGTCAAAAGCCAGTCTGACAAGGCACACAGGTCTTGAAAATTATTATTATTTTGAAATTCTCTCTGTCTTGTTTTATTATCCCTTCTCTTTTGTAATTGAGTTGGTTCCTGTTTTTTTTTTTTTAAGTTTCTGTTGGTACTTTAAAGCCCCCTTTATATACCTTTTTAAAATATTTTGTTACTCCTGAGTGCTGTATTTTATGATTAAACCTGAACAAAATGAGTCTTATGTCAAAATTTATGTTGGTTCAACCAAATCTCACTCCAAAAGTTATTGAAAAGTTGGCAGCCCTGGAAACATGAACCACACATTATGTCTTTACGCTTGTTGCTGAATGCTCCAATTAAAATCAGTAGGAGAGTAAGCAGTTGTGTTCTGTGTTTTTTTTTTCTCTTTTTTTACATTTTTGGATTTAAAGGCACAGAACAAAAGTGCTTAACGACCAGAGATTTCACTGCGCATGCGCGTCTATTTCCCAAACACAGCAATTGCTATGGAGATTGGTACGTTTAGTTTAATGTACTGGGACATTTTCCATAATTGGTCAACAGACGTTCAGTAAGTTACACCAACGAAAGTCCACACATCCTTGTGGTTGGCTAAAACACTTTCAATAAAAACACTTTCAACAAAATTTAAATATCTATCAGTTATAATCTACAGACATTATAAATAAAAAAGTTTTTGCTCGTGACTTCATGAGATGTTCTTAGAGACTTTTACTCTGCATGTTTATTAATGTTCCAAATAAAATAGTTTAAAATATTTTCAAGTGTTTTTAATTTTTCCCGACTTCATAGGCCTACATGTAGCCTACAGTAAAAAATTGAAATATTTTTTATTTGTTTCAGTTTTGAGTGTGTTATTTTAAAATGCATGAAGTGAGAGAGAGATAAAGGTTTTGGAAATAGTACTGTCAAGAATTTAAAACTACTTTCACCACTGCTAATATGCAGTGCTGAAGTTTGTTTTTCAGTTGTTAATAAAACATGAATTATATAAATAAATATTCAGGGCTGTCAAAAAAACCGCGTTAACGGCGGTATCAAATTTATGTAATTAATTACGTTATTTTTTTAAAGACGGAAATAATGCTCCTTCATCCCCCACCTTTTTCCGGTGAGAGGATTCAACACTTGCACACTTCATTTAAAGAAAAAAGAAAAAAACTTCTTCTGTCCTAACATGCCTTCTCCTTCCCTGCTTCTATTTCTACTCCCTCTCCTATTGTACGGTGACAGCTGTCAGTGATCAGTTGATCGGCTTTTCGGTTGCAAGCACTGTCTTTCTTATCACGCTTATTATTAATTTATAAGCTGTGATTAATCTGATATATGCATTTCATGTTTTATAGGCCATTTGTAGACCATTGAATGACAATAACAATATCATACAGCCAATTCTATAAAAAATATAATTTAATTAAATTATAAATTTAAAAGACCTCTTAATAAAATCGGATCAGTACTCAGTATCAGCAGATACCTTAACCACAGGTATCGGTATCGGACAGAAAGAAATAGCATCGGAACATCCTTAAACTATCCATTCCATTCTTTTCATCCTGTTTCCTATTCTTTATTAGACACTGACATGCATTGCAGGAAAGCCAGGAATTGAACCACAGACCATTCGATTGATGGATAGCTAATCTATTATCTGAGTCACAGTCTTTCAGGGGGCTTTTAATGATGGGTGTGTTGTCAAAATAGTTCACAATGGATGTTCAAGTTGTGATCCTCACTATATCTCCATTGAAAATGTGTGGAAAGTCCTCAAAAGAGTGAATGTTAAAAAGCCCAGGAATCTTACAAACCTGAAAGCATTTTAAAAATTTCCCAGACAAGAAGTAAAAACTTTTTAAACAAATTATGATACTGTGCTTGCCAAAAGGGTGTTACTAAGTGCTGACTGTGCAGGGAAACCAAACTTTTGCTCCAGGCCCTTTTCCCTTTTGCTCTTTTGAAAAGTGTAAAACATTCCGATAAATCTTTATGAGTCTTCACAGTCTGTGTTCATGAATGTTGCTTTTCCCTGATGTTTTACCACCTAAGACACTGAGTTAATGCAGCAATTCACAGACATCTGAGATTAACTAAACTTTTGTACCAAATTTTCTTTGACTGCTTTTCTTCTTTTCTTTTTCCTACCAATGTTCATTCATCCTGAAGAAAACAAGTCATATCTATTTTGATTAGTTGCTGTGTCAGGCTGATTAAAAGAGAAGCCGGACACAATCGCAGGTAAGAGTTCAGGGTATTTAATTAAGGTTTGAAGTAGCAACAATGACTGGTGTGAGTCAAAAGCAGGATCTAGAATACTACACAATGTAGCAGTCTGTGCAATGGGTATATGTGGGCAGATGACCAGGTGCAGACTGATGAAGATGATGATAGGAGGCAGGTGTGTCCAAGATGGCTATAGCTGAGGGTTTCTGGGTATTGTAGTGATCAGTACTCCGGGGATGCGGAGCGCACCCGAGTTCAAATCCCGGCCACATTCACCAGCTCATCCGGGGGGATCCCGAGGCGTTCCCAGGCCAGAG
This sequence comes from Rhadinocentrus ornatus, assembly GCA_037177495.1. Classification (NCBI taxonomy): domain Eukaryota; kingdom Metazoa; phylum Chordata; class Actinopteri; order Atheriniformes; family Melanotaeniidae; genus Rhadinocentrus; species Rhadinocentrus ornatus. The sequence goes on along the minus strand of JBAMHW010000012.1, from coordinate 15,769,883 downwards.
ATGTAGTTCGTCCAGCGTGTCCTGGGTCTTCCCCGGGACTTCTCCCGGTGGGATGTGCCCTAAACACCTCTCCAGGGAGGCATCCTGACCACATGCCCGAGCCACACAAGAGGTGGATTTCCTTTTATTAATTTATTCTTACACAATGCTTTTTTAAATTGTTGTCACAATTTCTGTCAAGACATTCATTATTTCCCATAACTCCTTGTCCACCTGGTCAATAGCGGTGATTGTGTCCCTCTGCGCCACCCACCGGAGCACCCAGCAACTAGAAGGAAATATTATTTAACACTAAATAAACTGCTACCAATCTCAGATGTATCTGTACATATTTATTTTATAAAGTAGAACAAATGACCAAAAGGATAGAAAAAATAACCCCTCTAATAATACATCCTGACCAAACAGGCTTTATTAAAGGTAGACATTCCTCTACTAAAATGCACATATTAATTAACATCATAGATTATTCTACTCTACAGAATCTGAAATATACAGTCATTTCCTCAGACGCAAAAACAGCATTTGACCAAGTAAACTGGAAATTTTTATTTGCAACAATAAACAAATTTGGGTTTGGGTTATCTTTTATAGACTGGATAAAAATATTATATTACAACCCAAATGCTTGTGTGAAGACCAATGATCAAACTTCTCCAAGCTTCTGTTTGCAGAGAGGCACCAGACAGGGCTGCTCGCTTTCCCCTTCACTTCTTCCTATTTTTATTGAACCCCTAGCTGCTGCCATAAGACAAAATAAAGAGATTAAAGGAATCAATACCAAAAATATAGAACATGAGATAAGTCTTTATGCCGATGATGTATTACTTTTCCTCCAGAATTCACAGACATCTCTCCCACAGACAATCACATTTATTAACAAATTCTCATCAATATCTGACTACTCTATTAACTGGTCCACGACAATAGTTATGCCCATTAACTGTGACCTACAAAACATATAGATATTTAGGCATAAACATTTCTCCCAGGTTATCAGAACTAACAAAAATCATGTAAATAATGTCCAGCTACTTAAAACAGTAGAGGATGATCTTTCACGGTGGAGGTGCTTACCCATATCACTCATGGGGAAAGTTGCCACAATTAAATTGATGGTGCTACCTAAAGTCAACTACCTGTTTCCAATGATACCCACTAAACCATCTTCCAGCTGGTTTAAGTCACTGGACTCACATTTATCCAAATTTCTATGGAAAAACAAGCCATCACGTATCAGTCTAAAAACTTTACAACAGACTAAAGATAGAGGTGGATTGAACTTACCCAACTTTAATCTCTATTTCTTAGCTAACAGGCTGCAATATATCTCCACATGGCTTAAACCTAGCAGTCTGGATGAACCATGGTTAGATGTAGAGCAAGCGTTGTGTGAAGATCTAGTTATCTCTGACCTGCCATTCATCGGCTCAGCCATCAAACCACATAAGTGTTTTAAAAGTATTAATATCAGCTCCTCGTTAATGGCTTGGTGGGAATTTCTAAAAAAAACTGTCTTCACTTTTTCCATGTAAGCTTACACCCATCTGAAACAACCCTGATATCCTGCAAAACAAAAATATGATTAATTTCACTCAATGGAAAAATAAAGGAATAAAACAGTTAGAACATTTAATAGAAAATGGAAACTTCTTGTCATATAAGATTCTTACTCCACAATATGGAATTAGCAGCACAAAATTTTTAGAATACCACCAGCTTAAATCTATTATATGTAAAAAATGTACCATTAATCAATTAAACTTGCAGCTACCTATCAGGGTGGCAAAATTCTTGAACCTCCATGAAACCCAAAGCTATTATCAAACACATATAGACTATTATGTTAACTAGAAGACTCAATCTCTCTTCCAACTTCAAAATGGGAGGCTGACTTATCCAGTAACTTTAATCAAAATGAATGGTCACAAATTGTGTTTAAAAACCTTTAAAATGACTAAGAATTCAATTATGCAACTAATATAATTCAAAATTCTACATAGAACTCATTATACAGGACAAAAGGATGTTCAGGAGGGGTCTGTCACAATCAGTGGGTTTGGATGGGGGCTTACTTGAATTACTTGAAAAGAAACATTGGAGGATAATTCTAACATACGTTTCTCTGTTCTATTTATTTATTTATTTATTTATTTATTTTTGACTGATATCTTAGATGTGACAACCAACCCTGGAGAGAATGTGACAACCATCCCCAACAGGCATTTTTAGCTATAAGTTAAGCTAGCACACATAAACAACAGCCTAGCAAAAAAAACTGAAAAGTTACATTTTATTGTCAAAAACATAGAATGTCCTTTCATCTCAATGTGAAGAGTCAAAATGCTAAATTACCATGAAGCTAACCACTATTAAGGACTTTTCTGTACCACTATTTTTCAACAGCTTTCTCTTGTGGTTGAGTTGTAGCCACTGAGACAACCAACCCTGTTCTTCCCTATTCATTCCACCACCCCTATTGATCTGTAGGAGTCAGGGCAGAGGAGCACAGAGAGCGAGAGGGGAGAGACATCTACTGGTAAGGTGAGTAGCAGAGTAATGATTAAGTGGGGAAAGCCACTTATATAGTAGGGGCGGGACTTGATTTTTTTTTTTAAAATCTAATTAATTACAGACTTTGTAATTATTTTGATTAATCACATTTTAATTGCATAACAAAATTTGCCCCAAAAAGCAATATTTTTAAAATTTAAATCGATTTTAGTGGATGATTAAATAATATAATAAACAAAGAGATTAATATTTGTTAACTCTATTAAAGTGTGGGAAAAAATGCATTTAAAACAGTAAAAAAAGAAATAAAAAATATCCCAGGCCAAAACTGAACAGACCCAAAGTTAAAGTATCATTTCAAGGTACTGAAATCCTTAAGACCTAGTGATAGCCTTCTATATATAATAGTTTTCCTATATTAACATGAAGTTTATGATACACTGAATTTAAATCAATTCTGAAAAGCAACAAATGGCAAAAAATTTAAACTGTTTAGATTTCGAAAGCTGCATTTCGCCATTTATGACCTGGATGTTGACTTGCATACAGATGATGCACTAATTAAAAACACAGAGAAGCAGCTGAGATGAGAGTTAGCAATGGAAGCTTGGGAGAAAATCATATGACTTTCCTAATCAACTGTGAGAAGTGTTTCACATATATTCAAGATACACAACTTGTATTTTCAGTGCTCCTGGGCTGTAGAGTGTTTATTCAAATTACCTGCAAAGGTTAGAAATATTATCTTCTTGTTTAGGAAAAAAAAGGTCTCCAGATTTGATTTGAATACTACAAATTAATTGTTCTCCAGCAAGAGTTTAAAGGGAACTCTCATTAAAGAGGGCTCAGAGGGGTAAGTTCATAGCTTAAACATTTGTGTGTTTATCTTATAGGTTCATCAGCTGCATGTTGCTGATATTACTAACTTCTTCCAATGTTTTACACAGGAGCCCATTGGAGCTAGCAACCAGCAGCAGTATCGCATTTTTAGACTCTTCAGCACTGGCTCTATTTGGAGACGCTTGAGTTCATGTCTATACAAAAACAAGCATAGTCTTTCTTCAAAAGAAACCTAGTACGGTAAATCAGGTTTTATCCAAGCTGTGCCATGAGAGATTAGTGAGATTTATACCCCATGTGTTCCTATACTGAATGACTAAAATTTTACAGCTGAAGTTTATCTTTAAATTATTTTTAATCAAGAAGAACATGAAATTGTGTATTTCAAGTTAGAAAGTGGTAGCATTTTTTCAATCCTGGATGTTGGAGCATAAAGCCCTGCTGGTTTTCTTCCTTGCTGCCCACTCAGGGAGTGGTTAACACCTTTGACATCATGCAAATGCACTTAACTATCTGACATAAAACCAGCAGGACTCTGGGCTTCATGGTGAGCATGACAACTGCTGCTTCATAAAGCAGAGTAGCCTGAGAAATCTACTACACATATAAATAGCATCAAATATACAATTAACTTAGCCGTTATATGTCAGCAACCTCCATAAGGAAATATGTTGTAAGATAAGAGATCACAGGTAGTTTAATCTAGGCAGAATGTGTTTACTTAATTCCATTTTACACTATGCTACACATTCCCAAAACTGATTATCTTTTAGACTTTTATTGGGAACAATTATTAATGTGTGAGTCAAAATGTAAGATGTCCCAACACCTCACCAGGAAAAACAAGCAAGCAAACGTAAACGCAATTATTATGGCAATGGCTTGGTGTAGCCTTGTGTCAAATTGTAGTATAATTTATCGATAAGGTAAAATCTTTCATTTGCTAAATTATAATGCAGGTAGAAAGCTTGATAGTAATACTACAAAGAGTTTACAAAATGTAAGTGTTTTGATGTTGTCATTGGCTAATATGAATCAGGATATTGGATGTCTGCAAGTTCAAATAATCAGTGGGAGAGTGTCATTACATGCTGGACACATTGGGTGATTAAATATTGAACAATGCCTTTGGCTTAGTTTATTTCCCAGTAGCAGCACCTCCAGCTTAGTTGTGTATTCCCCCAAACATAATTGGCCATGTTTGCAGGTAGGAAGCCATTAAGGTCAAGGTGAAAAGAAGCTGTTGGCAGCAGCACATACCATGGACATAGCACATTCCTTCATGCTACCATCCTCAAGAAAGCAGCAGTTAGTTGGGAAAAATGAATGCAGTAAACTAAGTTTTGGAATTTCCATGCTGGGAAAAACAACTACAAAAAACAAACAAACAAAAAACAAGGGGAAAAGTGACAAAAGTAGAATAAGTTTATGAAAAGGAGTTGACATTAAAGTTATATTTTTCTGTTTCACTTGCAGTTGTTTTTTCTCTTCTCGATGTAACCTTTGAGAGCTCTGTCATGAAAAACTAAAGCCATATTTAGTGACTCCACACAGAGGCCCCTTAATGACCAGTTAATAAAAAAATCACCCAAGGACAGCTTAGCTGTAACAGTTAGCCACATGCTGCGATGTAGCCTAGGCTGTATCCTAGGTAACGGCTCCTCAATGAGATGGATATTGAGAGTCTAATCAGGGAGTATCACGAACATAAGAAGGCGGGACAAGAAAGGCTGAGAAAAATAAAGGCTAATGAAGCTGAAAAGCTCTGGATTTGTTGGAGAAAGTAGCCACATAATATAGCTTTTAAAATCAGGAATATCAAACATGCATTTTGTCAATTGCAATGCTAGAATTTGTTTTTGTACATGCTGGCAAAAATGTGTTATTTGACTTTTAAAATATTATTTTTCCAAGTGTGCTATTTTCATTTTACGGATCTTTCACTTTTCAGGGTATGTGGTGTTTTGTGTTGAAGTCCAGTCCATTCAGTTTGTCTAATAATTTATCCTGCAAACGCTATGAATTTCAAATCTTTTTACTCCCAAATCCACCCTGTGAAGATAAGATTTCCAGATTGTGTTGAATATATGCTGAATAACAGGCAATGCTCGATTTATTTAGGTTTGGTGGTGTCTTATCTTGGTCTGCCCTCAAAGGATGCTTAACTTTCTAACAGTGTATATCAAATACAACTTGAGTAGTTCAAATATTTTGTCAGATCTGTACCTTAGCTAGGGGTTTGGATCTGATAGGGGTTGATTACCTGTCTGAGGAGAAGAAAGAATCAGACATCTTTTTGGAAATAAAAGATATGAAAGGAGACATGACTGCGAGTAAAGCATAGAGATTTTTACCCTCCCACTCCAATCAGTTGCCTTTTTCTCCTAATATTTTTTTTATTCTCAATTTCTAATATTTGTTCCTGTCTTTCTACATCTGTCTTGTCTTTTTGTTCCCTATTATTCTTATTTACTTTTGCCTCCTTCTCCACCCTCCACTCCCCCTGTTCCTTCTGGCTGACTGAGTGTGCTGCACGGTGGTGGGATCCCCTCAGAAACAAGGAGGGAATAATTTTGGGTGTATGGTTTCTAAGAGCATCTGCACAACCATCGCAATCTGGGACTCTGCACACTCCTATACATGCTAATTTTTGTGTCAACTGTGCTGTAGCTTCCTATGTATGGGCATCGAATTCTTTGTGAATATATTCTGGAGGTAAAGACAACAATGATTTTCTTACAAACCCTTTCCCCATTATAATCTATTCTTTTGCTTGTCTTTTTAAGGTAAAAAAAAATACTGGTAGTGCACTGTATGCATTGTAGTACCAATGGGAAGCTTGTAAACAAGCTCACATCTGACCACATGGATTGTGGGCCGTGGTGAGTTCCCCATTATAGATGTCAGTTTTTAAATTAATAAATGGTAAATGTGTGTATATTTTTACTTGTAACTGGTAAACTACCAGTTATTATTTGTTTTTTGACTACAAAAAACCCGAACTTACTGGAATATTTCTACATTTTAAACCCAAATGCAACTATTTCACAACAGCAGGTGGCATACTAGTATCATTTTTTGAGATTTAACACTTTTTATATTAGTAACATTATCACTCAACTTCTCTCCATGCATTATACAAAAACATTTTAATTGTCACGTCTTTGGTGAAGTGATGGTCACAAATACAAACGTTGGTGCAACTCTGTGGCAGGCTCCCAAAGACAAACTCCATCCATTGCTGTCCAACCGTTGTTTCCTTCGGGAATTTCAACAAATGTTCCTTTCCCTCACAGCCGAAGAAGCATTTCTTTTGTCACAAGTTGACACTGAAACGAGACAGCTTTACTGAAGTTCTGTATGCTGACATCTTTAACTACTTGGTGATTTGCAAAAATTCATACACACTAGAGGAGCTGAAATCCTACAAATCCTGCAAAGCCTTACAATTAATGGAGCTGTATTCTCAGCACCATGCACCAGAAAGTGGAAATTTAAGAAACACGCAAGAAAAAACAAAAAAACAAAAAACACTTACCGACTACAACTACCTGAAGTTGGTGTTGACATTATGGACCGGAAAGCACGTGCCTACACAGTGCGTGCAGGAACACGGAGGTGGCCCATCGCTGTTTTTTACAACATGCTTGATCTGGCAGCAATGAAAGTGCATGTGTTGTACAAAGCATGTACACCACTCATCCTCTTGTTTGAGCACTTTTTGTTTATTCTAAACTCACTCAAAATTACAAATTCTGAACCATGATCAGTCAAATAATAATAATAATGAAAAAATGAACTCATTTACTCAATGTTTTATTTAGATATGTTTCAGTGCATTGTGTTGAAAAATATAAAAACATATATAAAAGATGAAAAATGGCACAGTAACTTGTCTTTACGCGGGATCTTTACAGTTATTGTCATAGTGGCATTAAAACTAAACAGATAGGTAGATATGTACTTTATTAATCCAGGGGGAAATTCAAGTGTGCAGCAGCTACATAAACAAAAAACTAAAAGGCATGTTAGAATAAAAACCTCACAAAAACAAGTCATGGCACAAGCCTGCATGGTATAGTGCAGTAAAAAATGTGTCTAATGTAAACAGAAAAAAGAGCTGAACGCCCAGAAAGCAGTGGAGATGATCGTGGACTTAAGGAAAACCACAGCCCCACTGTCCCCCTCGTCCTAACTGGCTGCCCTATCTTCATAGTGGACTCCTTCTGCTTCCTGGGCACCACCATCACCCAGGAAATAAAGTGGGAGCTGACCATCTGCTCCCTCATCAAAACGCCCCAGCAGAGGATGTTCTTCCTGCGGCAGCTGAGGAAAATGTTGTAGCAGTTCTACACGGCCATCATGGAGTCCATCTTAGCCTCCTCCATCGCCGTGTGGTACCTGGAGCCACTGCCAGGGGTAAGCACACAATGTACTGCATTGTCCGTGCTGCTGAGAAGGTGATTGGCTGCAGGCTCCCATCTCTC
>JBAMHW010000012.1:15741094-15757270 GCA_037177495.1 Rhadinocentrus ornatus | reverse complement strand
TCTATCTATCTATCTATCTATCTATCTATCTATCTATCTATCTATCTATCTATCTATCCATCCATCCATCCATCCATTAGGGGGGAAACTCATGTACCACCCACATGTCAGTGGCTAAAAAAGATGGTCTAAAACAGTGGTTCCCAACCTGGGGTCCATGACGTTCCCCAAGGGGGTCTCCCAAAAAGCACAGGGGGTCCCTGGAACTTTGAACATTAAGAGCCCTTGTGGTTAATGTCCACACATTGTCCCTATTTTAAGAAAAGCTATATGTTGTTAAATTCACTTAGGTTTATTGAAAGACAGCACTACATTCTTTATGGTAAGAATCTCACTTTTGAAAGCATAAAATAAAGCATAGTTACAGCACAAGGTGGGGCAGGGGGTCCATGATTTTTTAGTATGCATGAAGTAGGTCCCTGAGGACAATAGGTTGGGAACCACTGGTCTAAAAGACAGCTTAGATGCACAACAGTGGTGCCCCTGGTCATTTAGGGTAACTGGGTCATGACCTCCAAAGTGGTAGAGTGGCTCCAACAGACCCCTGGGACACCATCAGCGATTTCTGTCCAGAAGAGCACAGTCCTAGAAACAGCTTTGATTATCCACGAGACCCTGAAACTCCCAGGCCTCTGGTAGAGGTCCGGAACTTAAAATCAGGGCAACCACCCACATTTGGGCGAGTGAGGAGCTTATTATACATGAAGTCTTTCTTCTCTATTTGGTGGTTTATTTTTAAATAAAACTGCCATCCAGAAAAAGTCAGTAAATCAAACAGTTTATGAAATTTAAGCAAAGTTTGACTCTGTGATCATGTAATGGCCTGAGATAGCTAACAGGGATTTAAAAAAATTGAAGCTACCATAAGTTGAAATGCTAATGCTCTCAAACAACATTGAAGAACTTTCCACAACAACAACAAAATGAATTCATGTGTTTTTACCAGTCGTTGTTCTTTGGCCTCACATAAATATTTAGTCATAGTCAAACAAAAAAATAAAAATAAAATCAAGCCTGTATGTTCACCATTTTTATTGTTAATAGATCATCTTTCCAAGAAAAATGATAGTATCAGTAAATTCTACTGACTTTTAGATTATTTGTATTTAAGTGATAAAGAAGTCTGCCCGGTTGAAATGTTATTTTTATGAAGCCATATGCATCCAGCTCTTTCATACCAACAGCCAATGCTGGTTTCTTTTGACTGTGGTCAACATTTGTTTTGACCTATAATGACAGAGTGTGCTATAGACTTTCTATTAACTTATTATGTCATTCTGCCATCAAGAGTAAACTTTTTTGTGATGTCTTAGTGACAGTGGTGACAGTTGCTTCTTATATTACAAGAGTTTGTTCTTAAGTCCAGAAAGTGCATTAGTTTCTGAAATGGAAAGGGATTATGCTTACATGAAAAGGTGATAGAAATAATTGTGTGGGTATTACTGGTCAGAATCTCCCTCCTGATCGTCTCACCTGTCCTTGGAGAAGCTGTTGTAAGCTTTGCAAAAAAACCCAAACAACAACAAAAAAAACCAAACAAACAAAAAAAAACAACCCAATAATTCCATACCATTTTCAATCTTATGTTTAATTACATATAGATAAAAAGAAAGATGGTAGCGCATGATGAAGTTTGAATTAGTAAGGAGACCACAGAGATGGTTAACAAGAAGCCTCCCAGGTTGGGGAATGAATGCAGAAAACAAGGCCACATGTTGGAGCAATGGAGAACAGAGAAAAATGAAGAAGAAAGAAAGAGCAAAACAAGTAAGCCTTAAAATGTGAGATAGAGAACATATGGAGAAGTTGTCTGTGTAGCACTTTCAGATTTTATGATGTTTAGATGCTGTAAGTTAGCGCTGCAAGGGAAAAAAAAGATGTGTGTGTGTGTGCAGTGAAATCCTTTGTCTTGTAGTGACCCTCCTTCTGGCTTGTGATGCCATTATGTTGTTTATTTTGTCGAAGCAGGTGATGTGACAAAAAGAGTTTCAGGTAAAAAGAAGAGCATACATCATCTTGATGTATAAAAAAATGATGGTTTATTACAAAAAGTGACATCTTAAACAGATATGCATCTCTGTGAGGTCTCCGGATCTTTTTGAGAATCACCCTAAAAACATGTGTGAGACATCCTTATATACCTTTCAGACAAAGACATTCCTTAGTCTTAAAATGACCAATTCCGTGAAAACACATATGTTTACACACATGGTGTTGTGTGCTGAGTCCAGTCTTCAGGGCACCTATGACCCTAAGAACCTTATATGGTAAAAACCCTGAGGGTGCCTTACATCAGCCTGTCTATACATTGAGTCTAAAATTCACTACCATTAGCAAATTGCAGTCTGCTTAAGCTGCATCCACATATAATCCCCATCTATGTAATTTTAATTATAAGATACTTCAGTCTTCTCTTCTTTTGTTGTTGTGAAGTCCTGGTTATTGTTATTTCCCCGCTGTCTTTATGTTAGGAAACAAACCATTGGAAAAACACCCCTTCTCAAAAGTATTCTCTGACTAAAAATAAACTTTGTTTCTGTAAGTGAAGGTACATAAACCCACCATCATGTTCAATGCATTAACAAAGGTCTAAAAAAAGCATTTTGTAAATATCATGCCACTTTGTATAACGTTGGAAAGAAACCGTGAAAACATATACTGTTTATTAATAATGCACAATTTTAAAAAATGTGCAATGACAAAGAAAATCAACTTGATACATTTAGAATAAAACTCTAAATACCCATAGATGTATTTTTTTTTATCATAAATACGGAATAGTCACATTTATACTATCAGACCATTGCAGGCTAGAGCCATCTTTGAGTGCAAGTTTGTAGCCTTAGGTTTGAAACTCCAAGCCAAATACCTTTTTGCATTTAAATTGTAGGGCCGGTGGCCTTTGTATTTTGTATTTTGAATTCCCCAAAAAACTTTCTGGATTATAGTGTGTTGTTGTGAATGAAACACAACTGAATCTGAAACAGTTCCAGAGAGTGGAGTAGGACTCTTGATCAGTTTTTTTTTTTTTATTATTCACAGATTAATATTTTTTACACACATTATTGCACATGTTTATGTGCTTTGGTTACAGCTCAATGAAACACACAAGGTTTCTCTGTCTAAAGTCACAGGGAAACCCCTCATCTTACGCTGTTTCATAACAACAGCGACTTCTTTGACCTCAGGTCGGGTCAAAACCCCTGACCACTAGCCCCAAAGCAGCCTTGATGATGCCCCTCTTAAACCTGGAAGGGACAGTGGAAATACTGATAGCCCTGGCAAATAATCACTGGCCCATTCTTTAGCCTAACAATGTAAATAATTCTGAGCTTTTCCTACAGGAAAACTCTAAGAGGCACATTTAACTTTTGGTAACCCCTGTGGGTTTCTTCAATTTACTAACCTTTTGGTCACTAGAGGACAAAAAAGTCCCTACTAACCTGTGAGGGTTGAGACACTTTAAAAATTACAGAGCAGTCATGGTTATGGTTGACATAAATACTCGTAGAAGGCTAGGGGAGACTTTGACGATAGTTTAAGCTGACTATAAAGTGAAGGATTTGTCAACTCAAGGAGCTGAGGTAATTGAGATCCTTTCAAGATGGAGGAAATGTTTGGTGTTGTGTATATTTTGTTTCATTTGGACAATAACCAAACTGCCATCAACTTCCTGGTGAGAAAAATCTTACCAAATAGCACCAAACCAGGCAAGTTTTGGCTTAGTGCAAATTCTTTGCTCTGTTTCATTTCCTTCTCTGCATTGGAAAATACTGCTGTATATAATTTATTCTTTCATATGGTGTCTGGTTCTCACCCTGTTTAAATCAGGAGCTTGATATAAAATACCACAGTTTTGATGAATGAAGCCTTTCAGATGCACCCGAACTGTACAGTACTGAAAAGACTCCTTGTTTGTCAAATTTAATTTGTATCGACCTGCTTTTGAAAGTAATATGTGAGGGGTGGGATCCATTTGTATTTATTTTTTCAGTGAATAATGGAATTGTCAGCACATACCTTCAGACCCGTGGAACCACCCAGAATAGAGATCAGTATTTAAACATATTAAAATCTTATTTTCCAGTTGTAGATTCAATTAGGGGAAGCCAGACATGACCGGGCCTGATTCTTTAATTTGATCTCATATTTGTCTATTATCAGATTCTTTTTCAACCTACACAGTTTTCTTCTCTTTTCCCTCTTATGCCCATCATCCTCCGTTTATCTTTTCATTATACTGTGCTGCATGTCAGTTAATCAGTCTCTATTTATTCCTTCTCTCTCAGTTGCACACCTCATGCTGATGAAGTAGGCACATGTGGTAAGCAGCTGCGCCCACTGTTCTTATGTTCTTGTCTGCCTACATTCTCTGTCCAAAATATGAGCACCAGCTGTGGCCAGCAGCTGTGTGCATTCTGCATGTGTGTATTTGTATGTGCAAACATATGCAGATGTGGGCATGCAGTCATTTCATGCAGCAGCTGTGTATTATATGTGTGTTTGGTTAAAGACAGCTGTTTAGAAGCAGATGATGACTTTAGGAGCCAAGCAGACAGTGAGCCAGGCAGCCGGAGGTGGTGGGGGTGGGGTAAGGTTTAAGGTGTTAGGCCTGGTTAGATGTTCACAAAGCCTCACCTTTTTGGACCACTGCTAGAGTAGTGGTAAATCAGTATGGCATCTGCTGGAGGTGTTCGAGTTTATACAACATAGTAGTCTGAACAGACAGCTAACTGGTTTATGCATAAATCAGTCAAAGGGAGATGGGTAATCCTGGGAATTACTGAGGTTAAACAAAACTAAACCTTAATCCTGCCACACAGATTTGTCTCACATTTGGATTAGGTATTTTTATGAACATTTTAATACAAACTGAGACATGCTGTAAGCAAAGTGGAAATGAGGACTTGTGAGATAGAGAACTTGAGGAATAACCTTTCAAAAATATAGTTAATATGATGCACTAAAGCAACGATTTGAAAGGGGGCATTTTAACCAAAGAAAGACAGATGTGTGACAAAAGGAGTGGGGCAATAAAGGGAGAGAAATTAAAATCATATGCAAGGATAACTAAGGAGAGAGAATGTGAAATTTCTAGTTGTCAGCAAACTGTTAGACTAACTGCTGCCTATAAAGTGTGAGTAGGAAGTGAATGGGACCCCATATGGTTTCCCTCTGTCATTCCGTCTATATTGAAGACCTGTCTAAAAACCTCATTAAGGCCTTATGACACCAGCCATACCTCCACAAATAAAATCAGGCTTCAATGGGTGGTGATGGGTACCAGCTGTGCTTACGACACACGCGCATACGGTTGTTCTGTGATTCTGGGAGGAAAGCAGATAAAAAAATGTTGTGTTTGCTTTGGATGCAGTTAAATATTATCCATGTGTTTTTTCACATAAGATAAAATATCACAATAACACACGATTATTTCTGATAAAGCATTTTTCACTAAAAGGTGTGATCGTGTTTATGAAATTAGACTGAAAAGTAAAGGGATGATAATACTATTCTGTTCTTTTGGAGAGAGAATCTGCTTTAGTCTGAAACTGGTGGTTCCTCAAATCATCATTTGCATGATCACTCAACACAACTTACCCCTAATGTTTTGTACACAACTACACACACCCACACCCCTACATACAGACACATGCACATGTACATATACTTCTTGCTGTTCATGGATTTTACAGTTTTTCTTCCCACTGGTGCTCCTGATGATTGTCTGTTGTGTTTTCTTAGGATGTTTGCTGTTTCTTTACAGGTATAGCAGCTGGCTGTCTGGTTTTTCTGTTTTGGTTTGATTGTAGTTGCTATGGTTTGTTTTCTTCCTTTTTTTCCTCTCTCAATTTTTCTGTCTTTTCTCTTTCCTTGTCTCCTCTGTCCACCTTTTTCTTTCTGCTGTTTCTCTGGTTTGCTACAGAGGTTATAAGCAAAACTGGCAAGAAAGATACATAAAAAAACAAAACCACATTGTATTTGGATTGTATTTTTCACCTTTAAAATAGCCAACAAAATGTTTGCAGCATGCTGACAGTTTTATTATTTTTTTTACTTAATTTACATTATTAGTTATTCTTGTTAATCTTCTTCAGTGGTCCCCATCTCTCTCCCCCCGACTTATGTCTACAGAAAAGTCAATAAGACTCTCAGCAGCATGTTTATTGTTTGCAGACTGAGGGCCAAGTTCAGAGTTATTAAGCAATAACCAAGCTAAGGGTATGCAGTGTTTACTATCTTAACAATTTGTCATGTCTTTTCACAACGGGAGCGCTGCAGAGTTAGACTTTACTTCATTATAGCTGGTTTCCAAAAGCTTTAGCTTCATTAAGCCAGAGTCAATTACTCACCACAAACTACCAAATGTATTTTTAACCTGAGAAGATGAAAATGCCACACGAATCAGTTTGCCTTGACAGAGCACAGCAGTGATGACTCGTTTAATGAATGTGAATGTCATAGGTGTCTGTGTACTTACAGAAGTGTCACAAATGTACGCACACACACATACACACACAACACATGCGTTAGCACATGTACACAGTCTGATAATGTTTTATTACCAGTACAGATTTGAAATATGAAAATATAGAGTCTACAAATAGTACTTTCCCACTGCAAGGAAGATTGAAATATTTTAAGCGTAATGAGAGGATTAAGAATTGCATGTGATAGCAATACACACACATGCGTGTGCACACACACACACACACACACACACATACACATACTCACATATGTGTTATGCCAGGTCGTTAGTCAGAACTGTCACTATGCATACTGCCGAATCGCTAGTTTTTCTGCTGTCAGATGCTCTTGAGCCATTAATGTGAAAGAAAATGGAGCCAGAAGACAGATTATACTGTAAGAAGATAATGTTATACATCTCACTTTGTGTTTACTTTGCATTTAGTTTCTTTTTCAACTCTTTTGAACTTATCCATATAACTGAAAATGAGTTTTATGGGTTTTATCTTTTACCTGAATAACCTTCTATAATGTACTGCTCCTCTGTTGAAATTATATTTTTACTCAATGTGCAAGAAGGAATAGAAGCAATTATTATAATATACATCAAATGTTAGCCATGGAGAAACTTGAATAAAATGAATTGCTCATCTATAATGTGGCTGCTGCTTTACTGGAGTTTTAAATGGAGGACACAAGCAAAAGACAGGTTTAATAGCTTTTTTCTTAAGCAATTAGCAAAATCATTCTTACAACTTCGTTGTATGTGAATAAGGTAACAGTCTTTATTTTTTATTTCAAACATTTTTAGGGCTAAACTGCACTGCATATAGAACGCAGAGGTTGCTGGTTTGATCCTGGCCTGGAGAGCTCATGTTGAGGTGTTCTGAGAAAGACACCGAACCCCAAATTGCTCCTGATGGGTCGTGGTTAGCACCTTGCATGGCAGCTTCTGCCATCAGTGTCTCAATGTGTGTGTGAATAGGTGAATGTGATGTATAATGCTAGTAAATGTGTGGGTATCATTTCAGGTATAGTAAAGCTCCATATTAATACAGACCATTTACCACAGCATTTGGTCAGTGACCCAAGGAAACTAAGCAAACTGATTCTGATGCCCCTGAAGCTGATTGTCCAAAGAAGAATCCTGCACACGTTACTTAACATTACTGACAACATTGCACGTTTATTAAACAATGGAGTGTGTTCACTCAGAGGCTTCTTAAGCCTACTGCACACGACTGCTTGCAATAACGGCTGACTTATGACTATCACTTATTTTACACCATTGCAACATAATTTTATTTTAGGAATGGACAGAAGATTATTCATTTATTCATTCAAAAGAAAAAGTAAAGCAGCTCACATGAGTCATACAAATATTTCAGATTAGCTGCTATTGAGGGATTTAATATAGAGAAGGACAGAGTGTTTAAAACAATGATAGGTTTGAACTATATTGCACACATTCGTGTCTAAAGTATAAATTTTTTGCTAATTTTTCTTTTTTCACTTTTAGCAAAAAAGCTATCAATTCTGTCATCGGTCTTGGTCCTGAGTGCACATCAATATTTAATTTCAGCTATTCTGGGTCACTGGCTGAACGCCTGTCACAAATGCAAAGCTGTCAACTATACTATATATGCACACTGAGATATCTTTCAGACAGTCAAGGGCAATGTGACAAACTTGTGAATAGGTGTTTGTGTGTATATGTGTGTGTCTATTTTGTATGTAGTAAGTACTGAGCTGTCTAAATGTCAAGGGTGTGCAATTAATGTCAACCTGTGCTGAGTGCTGTCAATAGTTGATGACTACTTTGTGGAACAGCTTTTAGTTTCATATACAGGTGTAATTATGGACAATATTACTCTGCAGATGTAGTCCTACAGGTGTGTGTTTTATTAAATCTGCCTTGAGACACAAACTAAACCAAAAACATTAACAGATGAGGCTAAATGTCCTTCACAGCAACACCACACCGTCATTCACGATCATATAAAATCTGTTTCCATCAGTTACCTTAAATTAACTGTCTATGTGTGTGTTTGAGGTTGTCTTGTAGTATACGGCTTGCACTAACCTTGTTTATCTCCTGCTGTGTCAATAACGAAAAGGTAAATGGCCTTGGTGAGCAATGATTAAAGAAGGACAACTGCCTAGGAGGAAAAGGAGAAAACAGCAGTTGGGAAATGACAGTATGAAGTAAATGACAGCTCTGCTATGCTTAGGATAAATGCATCATGCAGCTATATTCAGCCTTCGACATCAATTATTTAAAGACCCACCAGTAAGACAAATTTGCAGGGACTGAGACTCCACTGAGGCAGTAGTAGTGCAAGTTTCTACCTAGATGACTCAGCCATGGCTCACCTATCTCAGGTTAGAATTTTTGAGAAAATTCGAGATCTATCATCTTTTTCATATTTAAGCGGAAGCTCCATAAGCAAGCTCCATTATCTTAATTATTAGCAATTTGTAATGGATTGAGGTTGATTTAGCCTCATGTAAAACTTATATTTGAAATTGTGTGCTGGAAAAGGTCACCCAAGTTTCTGTCAATTTTCCTCCTGTGGAGACACCTGCAAGCAGTCATTATATTTGTGTATGTGTGTTTCTGTGTGTTGGTCTGTATTTGCATCTAGATGATGTAACATGTACTGTATGTCCTTGTATTCCGTGCTGAAAGTCATACATGAATATATGGTTGATTTTTGTAGTCTGACAATCCGAAAGCAATCTTATAATAGATTAATAAAAGGGTTAATTTGTCAATTTTAATGAGTATGTGAGTGTTATAATGTGAAACCATTAGCTGTAAGACATAATGAGGGGCACATGTCACATTTTGGTTGTGTAATTGTGTGTTACATGGGAGCAAGAGACTCCACTCTGAACCCAACCTTTTTTTTTTTTCTTCTTCACCATTTTCCTCCTTGTTCTTGGCAGTCACGATGGTGCTTGAAGTGTGTCTGATTTTCATTTAGTGGCTTTAATGATCCCTTTGGTGTCTCTGCAGTGCCTAAAAGAGGTCAACATTTCTTTACTTTTACTGAAGTTAAATTTGATGTTCAATGGAAATCTATGTGTTTTTGAGAAAATATTACTTCCCTGTAAATGGTTTCTATTAGTAGGTCAAAGTTTTCTTTCATCAGGTAACACTGTGAACTCAACATCTACTACCAAGAGTAGAAGATAAATATATTAAAAAATGCCCAGTCAACTGTACACGTATAGAGATCATGGATAAAATCATCTTTACACTTCTCAGCTTAAACAGTTCTGTCACACACGGATGTTTTTTGAAGATTTTGAAGGATTTTGGAAGGTCATATTTTTGACAAAAACATAATTTTTACCACTTCAAAGTTGTGGTAAAAATGTCTAAAACCAAAGAGCAATGAACCAACAATAATTAATGAAAATTAAATATTAAATGACACTATAAAATAGTACAGCTGGAGTGCAGCTCTAGTATTTTATATATATATATATATATATATATATATATATACTTTTTCTTGAAAAATTTGGACTCATGAGAACTTTACAAGCTAAACCAAATAAAAATAAAAATAAAGCAAAAAAACCTAATAGTATTAGTACCAATGCCACTCGACCTATTCAACCCCTCTTACCTCTAACAGATGGATTTGTATACCATTTGACTTGGCATGGCATGAAAATGATACATATTCATGGGTCACAAATATTTAGATTATGTATCTGTGGAACCTACAAAGATAAACTTTATTACATGGGAAGGTGAGCATTTGTGCAATGTTTGGTGTAAAATTAAATACTTATTTAACTGTCTAAACATGCATTGTTACTCATAGCTTTGTAAGCTTGGCATGCTTAGCATGCAGGTCAAACGCGACTGCAAGAAGCTATAAAAAAGTCTCAGTAAATGGCCACAAGAAGTCTCCTCTTTGTGAAAGATTCCCCTCCAACAAACAGGTAAAATGCAGATCAGACTTTTAAAAAAACCTAAAAGCATTGGGTCCAAAGTAAAGAAGTCCCTTCACGGCTCTTTGTCATTCCGATGTGATCCCAGCATATCAGGTGCCCTTAAGTCTGGCACACATATGAACAGGTTAAACACCATCACGTGGAGACCTAGTCTGTGTTTCTTTCTTTTCAGTGCTGAACATTTGAAAACTATGTAAGCCATCATACATTCCAATTAGTGCTTTCTCTGTGGTCCTCTAACCTAATATTTACTTCAGTTACAGTCCCATTGAAAATGTTTTCAAAATTGATAGATTCATGACTTATTTGGATAATTTATGACCAGCCCCATTTCACCAAAGGCCTCAACCCACGAGACACCCCTAACCGTTTAACCAAAATCCAATTTGCATATAAATAGATTTGGACTCTTTGCAGAAATGTTTTTTCTTTGTGTACACACACACACACACACACACACACACACACACTCGCACTTTTATACCCTTGCATAAAAGCATATGGCCTTTCATCCGCACATGAAGAGAAACATGCAAACCATCTTTTGGTCCATTATTAAATTTGCATTTATGAATCGGCCTGTAGTATTTGAAACATTAAAGAACATTATATTCCTCATCATGCTGGGTCCTCTGCAAACCCATTTCTGATAATGGCAAGAGCATTTAACTAGTTGATATTTTTGAGGCAAACATGCAAATGAATGGCTGTGTTACTTATAATGGTCTGTGACATTAGCAGTTGCTCAAGGACTTTCAATATGCAGTTGTTTTAGTTTTGACACTGTGTGTTTGTGTGTAACTTTGAAAGTCATGACTGGTTGCAATTTGTATTTGTTGGCTTGGAAAAACCACCCACTGCTGTCTGAGCCTTAGAACTGTACTAGACCAGTGTCAAATTTTCTTTATATTTTCATGATCATAATTCTAATTGCAGTGAACATGATCCATAATCCAGGGGTCCATTTAACCACTTCAAAAATTGATTAAAGTAATTCCTGGAAAGATGCAGTTGGCAGTTAGGGTTTTAAATAAAAACTATCTGTGGAAAAATTTGCTATGGATAAACCCTGAGGCTAAGCTTCTTTATTTTGAGAAGCTGTCTGAGCTTGGCATTTCCTTCCTTAAGTAAAATGGCTTTGTGAGTGGTTAATTTTTACCAGATAAACTAGTATATGTGTGGTAGTTTTTTTTTTTTGTGTTTGTGTGTGTGCACGTTTATGTAAATCTCTACAGTTTTCTCTAGCCATTCAGGGCCAACGAAATACCACGTCTGGTGCCGGACCGCAGGACAGTCCAGTATTCTAACAGTGAAACAATATTAAATCATAATTTTGTTGAATGTGATTGCACAACAGCTTTAAAAAGGGATTTTTCGTAAATACAGCGTGAGTGATGTATGGTTACCGTAACAATAACAAACGTCTGTTGGTGGTTTTTGTGAACCATTCTAAGTTTCATTCATTGGATGTAATTTAGGACAGTTTCTACAAACAATTGATAAATGAGGGCCCTGGTACTTACAAGGTGAAAGCTCGGCTATTATTACATTTATTTTATGAAATAGACATACATCTGACCACATTACTATTTTACATTACTCCAATATTCCCCATTGGCAAATAGACATATGCTTACTTTACTATTATTGTGTTATTGCACTTAAGGACGTCTCTAAATGACTAGAAATGTACGTGTTAAATGTGTACAGAAAGTGTCCATAGTGTTTTTGTGTCTGTTGTGTACACAAGATGCAGTACACACTGTCAGTCTGGCACTGCTTATGTTGTAATCTTCTGAGAATCTACCATATTTTTTCACTGTGGCCCTGAGCTGTTTGAAATAAACAAAAAAGAAAAGGAAAAACAAACTTCAATATATTTCTGTGGTATTGAGCAATCTCTAACCCAGCAACTTAACACTGAGTGATGTGGTTTTCTGATCAAAGCCGCCTTTCACATTGTGGGAGATTTGTTCTCATTTGCCTTGCTTTGTCAAATTAAACAAAGACGCACCGGCACATTTTTTTATTAAGTTTGATGTTTTTTAATGTAGTCCCCAGAGACTACTCACACAGATAAATGCACATTCTGGTTGAAAAATTTTTTAACTGTAATGAAACCTAATAAGAGCTTTTTTTTTAAAAGTATTATTTTTTTTTATAGAAATTAAACTTATGCAAGAAAATGAAGCTTTCAGTCTTTGCAAACCTTAAAAACCTCATCGCACATTTGAAGTTCCGATGGATATACAACTCCTTTTTCTTCCTTTCTTTTTATTTATCAGCCTAAGGTCTCTGCAGTTTATGGTATGTTTCTCTCTCTCTCTCCTCTCACTGCTTTTTCTGTTCTCTCATTTGCTCTCATCTAATTTAGATGAATATGGTAAATGCAGGTGAAATTGATGTTTTGTCAGCTCATGTAACGGAGACAATTTTCCATCAGTTGATTTCTTAAACAATCTCCAATCATTTTCGTTGGGCTCATGGATACTATTATTGACGAGAAATAATTATTTCATTCTTTTGTTGTATTTTGAGAAAACCTCCCATTGCCTCTTAGGAGCTGCTCGAGCTAACACTTTGCTCCTTTCCACTCGATCAGGTTTCAGTACACACTCACAGTTCAGAGAAAGTTCAACTCCTCTTATGGAGTTCAATCACAGATTTGTCTGCAGTCTTCACTTCACATTTACACTCTATCAGTGTATTTAATCAATTTAGCATTTTCCTCATTTTATGTGCCAATTGTATCATAATTCTGCAAGGTGCAAACTGTATGTGCTAATCATTTTTAGGGAATCTTTTTTGTTTTTCTTTTCAAAATTTTATTTGGGTGAATTACTGGTGCCGTCTATTATTGTTGGTTTGGGACAGGAAATATGAGAGAGCTGAATGTTGTATATGAAATCCTACTTACCTGATGCTTATCAAGCAAAACTGTAATACAATCTTTGCTGTAAACCTGGGATATATGTCCAGTCTTTTAGAAATGGCATGTTCAAGTGGGGAAATGTGGGGAAATATACAAATTTTAGTTGTAAACTTTAGAAAGATGTGCAAAATAATGTGCATTTATTCTCCATAAAATGACTTGTCATTTTATTTTAATTCATATATATTTACATGAGAATTTTGTTTTTAACATTTAATTTCATGCCAAGTGCAGTAAAAAAAAAAGTATCAAATCAGCATTTGGTCTGACAATCTTTGAGTTTAAAACAGCTGCAGTTTTTAGGGCATTTGGCAGGTTGTTATTTTAGTCCTCGTGGAGAGCTTGCTGTACTTCTTCTGTCTCTTTAGGTTGTCACTGAGTTTTGGATACCTATGTTCTTCTGTTTGCCTAAATATATCTTTTTTCTTTAATAGCATTTCTTATATTGTGCGGTCCCCATTTATGTTACAGAATGAATCTGACCACAAGCAGCAGCTTCCCTAATGGGAATGCATGTTGAAATTTAATCATCTAAAGTATCTAAAACTTTTTTTTTCACAGTACTGTACTGCTTCCTAACTTCTATCTTCCTGTGCAGATGCCTGCCTGTGCATGCTTTCATCACTGCATGCTCTTCCTTTCCCCTTCTACCTCTCACCCTGTCTCTCAGCTCCATTTATTTCAGTTAAATGAGGAAACTGTCGCTGTGGAAAGTTTTCTACTGACATGAGCAAATTAACCTGTTCGAGTATGATCCTCAGCTTATCTACCATCCCCTCTTTTCAAAATATATCACATTTATTGCCTAAATTTTAAATCTTTCGTTTTATCTAATAATTTTTTTGTCTCTCTGAGGGCATGAATGTTAACCGTTAATTAGCTCAAAGTGAAAAAGGGTGGTTTTACTGAACTTACTAACATGTAGTTACATGATCAGATATTTTAAACCAGCTTGTTTCCTCTTGCAGTTCAAAGACATGCAAGTTAATTAAACTGGAAACTGCTTGTGGGAATAAATGATTCTATGAAAGTCTGACTTACAGCCATGGTAGTGCGTTGAATATAAGCTTGAAAATGTTGCAGGCAACCTCACCAACATAGGCACACAGCTCTATAAAAAATGGCTGGCCATGATACATCTGTCCTCCTCTAAGCTGAACCAACAAAGGTTCTTGGCCAGAAATGCTAAGCCGATTTTCTGCAGAAAATATATTTCTTTTGGTAATGCTCAAGCTGTAATCGTGATTCTTTATGACCCATTAACAAACTTTACCAACGACCTTTGTTGCGATCTAACTAAAGCCCAGATGTTTATCCTTGGTTTGAACATATAACAAGCACTATGCGCTACAAAAAAGAAATGTTGCAATCCATTTTTATGCATCTTGCATTGTAAGTGAGACAGCATGGTTCAGTTTAACTGTAGGTCGTTATCTTTTTTACAGTCAGCTAATGTTTGAGTTCTCATCTAAGTACTTAGCTGTGTGTCTGTGAAACTTCTAGATAAGACATGAGGCCGTACACCATTAAAGATGGCATAAAGGCTCACAGACAGGTTAAAGTTAGAGAGGAAGATTAGCGGGCTGAGAGCAGGGTAACAGTGATGAAAGTGAAGCAGAGTTATGAGGTAAATGAGAAACAGTAACAGAGGTGGGACTGTGCTAAAAAAAAAAAATGTGTTAAAAAAAACACAAAGAAAAGCAGAGAGACGCACCAGCAAATTCAATTGCTAATGAGGATGGTTAAAAACAGCACATTAAATGTGAGCATCTGCACTCTGAAGCAGAGTCTGTAACAGCTGGAAATTCTGTAATAGTTTGAGTTCACAAGCGTTCATGCATAAATATTACAAAACTAACTAAGCAGTATAAGTCTGTCCATGTTTGTCCATGTTGATTTACCTGTGCTATGGGATCTTCCAACCAGTTCTGTGCAAAGCTCTTACTCGCCAGTTTGATTGGTTACTTGGATTTTTCATTTGTCTGCCTCTGGGTCTTTATGTACACAATTACCACAAGTGAGCTCTTATTCCTCTCATGGGCATGGTACTAGTACACTTATCACAAGAACCTGCAGTCTGTGGACTCAGATGGTAGCCTCTTAACAAAGTAACTTTCAAAATTACTCAGTTGCTGAAATGTAAACTGCAATACAAATAAAATTATTATTGTTAATAAAATGTAGTTTTCCTCAAGACTGCCTCCAGAAAAAACAGCTTTTAACTTTCAATATGTTTAAATTATGGTGTATTTTATTGAAAGCTTAATGGGGTTTGCTTGAGTTCTGTTAAATTTTCCATAACTTATCAAAAATTAAATCGTCTGCTTTCATACTTCAGCTATCTTTGTGAGGGCAAGGAAATCACTTAATTTGCTCACTAGATCCTAGCTTTCTTTGTGACATTTAATGCATTAACAATAAATACTGGTTCTCTTGAGGAGTGGTTGGTTTGATTGCACAAATCCAGTCCCACCCAGTAGGTTGCATGTCTCCGCTAAAGGTTAGAAATCAGTTACCTATTAGCCAAATGAGCCAGTTTAAGTTTTAGCATTCGGGCTCTGGAGCATCTGTGTGCCAACACATCAAAGGAGTTCAGTATCACAATTTCACATGTTATGAGAGAAAATAAATAGATAAATAAACTTGCCACGCACTCATTCCAGCAATGCAGACATAAGGTGTGGTTAAAAGCCTCTCATTCAGTCTATATGTACAGTGAGGAATATAAGTATTTGAACACCCTGCTATTTTGCAAGTTCTCCCACTTAGAAACATGGAGGGGTCTGAAATTTTCATCGTAG
>JBAMHW010000012.1:15727235-15740994 GCA_037177495.1 Rhadinocentrus ornatus | reverse complement strand
AAAGGGCCCAGTACTGACCCCTGGGGGACCCCACAGGTAAGCTTCTGTGTTTCTGACTTGACTTCTTGTAGTTGTACATATTGTTTTCTGTCCTGTAAAAAACTTTAATCCAGTTCTGTGCTGTCCCTCTAATTCCATTTTTTTGTAATTTTTTAAGAAATAGTTCATGGTCAACGGTGTCGAAAGCTTTTTTTCAAATCTAAAAATACCACTATTGCATGTTCCTTCTTTTTCATTGCTGAGGCTATCTTTTCTGTAAAGTCTACAAGTGCATGTGTAGTTGTCCTGTTGGTTCTAAATCCATATTGCTGATCACACAGTGTGCTGTGTTTTGTAATAAAATTCTCAAGTCTAGTGAGGAATTTTTTCTCCAGTATTTTTGACAGTTGTGGTAACAATGAAATGGGTCTGTGTGTTTGATAGTACCTGTTTGTCACCTGTTTTATAAATGGGTATACCTTTAGCTAATTTCATTTGCTGGGGAAATTATCCTGTTTTCAGAGACTGACTACAGATAGTATCTGCTTCTTACCTGAGCTGCAAACAACTGGTTATATTACTTATGCAAGTAAAGCTTCCCTGCAAGCGTTAATCTACCAAAACAGACACTTCATTATGTTCCGGGGCTTCCTGATGCACTAAAGCAGATACTTACCTTGTGTTGGCTACAGCATGCTCAGAGCAGATCAGACTTCCAAACATAAGATGAAAACCAGGGAGTGCTGTATGCAAGTATAGAAAGGAAAAAGTTAGGTCTTATGTGGATATCCTAAAATCCACAAAAGTTAAGATGCTTATCTAAACTATTTTAAGGAATTAAAAAACAATTTTAGAGAGAAAAAAAGTTTGTTAATAAGTAGAGATTTTAGGAATTTAGTCATACTCAGCAACAGAGTTTAGAGTACCCTGTCAGAGAGTATACTGTACATATTATAATTTATTATTTGTGTCTGTGTTCTCATTTTATATCACCTGTGTGCTACTGTTTGCTTTACCTATACTGTTGAAACAATACAATTTCCTCATTAGCTGCGTTTCCATTACCCCAAGAATTGCGCAAAACCTAAATATCGCAATAAAAAACAGTAATGCAAACACCTAACTTTTGAAAAACCTCTCAAATGTCGCTAAAACATTGTTACACTCTCATAAGGTGTTTTTTCCGATGTGTCAATATAGAAGTATATCACAGAAGTGTAATGGAAACAATTTACATGTCCCCAGATGTAGGAGGTCATGTGACCAGTTCATTTCAAGTAAAGGTGGCATGGTATGAGTAGACACAGGAGGAGATGAAAATCCTTTTATAAATAATTAAAATATATATTTAACTGCCAATCTTAATAGCAAACAACGGCAAAATGCTTTACAAAGATTTAGAAATCTCCATTATCCTCAAAGTGCAGCCTCGCGGGACGACATTTTACCAGAATAACGGCTAATGTGCTGAACAACATTAAATGGAAACACCTGCAAAGCGCAATTGCACTTTGTAAAAATCACTTTTATTTAGCAAAAAATTGTAATGGAAACACAGTTACTGGGGGACTAATGAAGGTTTTCTTATTCTTATTAAATAAAGTCTGGCTGCTAGTTCAGACTTACTGTAACAAACATTTATCCAATACATTAATTTATAGTTCATAAAACTGTCAGTACTTTACTCACTCTTTAGCTTCATGGTTACTGCACATTGCCCACCTAACCACATCTAGGTTATCCAGAAACACTTGCTGCTTTTTATGTAATGCTTCAGAAGCTCCATACGGTGTATTTCAGTGGGCTGTGGTGTAGTGAAAGCATAAACCTTGGTGTTGTTTAAACTGACATAGTTGTGCATTTTACAATTGTTACTAAAGTACTAATGAGTAATTATTTAATCATTCTATTCTCTGTGTTGCTAGCTTTCAAGCTTACCTGCTGGAATGTTTATACCAAGAGCAGACAGGTGACACGCAGTAATGGCTCTGTGTGGTATGTTTGTATGCTGTATGTGTGTTGTGGGAAAACTTTACATTCATCTCTCTTTTAGGTCAACTTGTGCACATGCTTGTACACATCTGTACACATACTGAATAACATAACACGGCTGCCTATCATGAACCTGCTTAGATCCTTTTTTCCTTCACTCGTCTCTGACCTAGTGAAACGTCCCATAATCTCCCTCATCATTGCCATGCCAATGATATCATCACTTTCAAAGGCTCTTCCCCATTTTCACGACCCCTTGGATAACCTTTTGGATGACCTGGAGTTGAACCTGCAACCCTTTACCCATTAGGATCAATACAGAGATCTGAGCAGCCCCGCCTATGTGCCTAAGTCCTGCTGTGACACCTCTGGCATATTGATGCATGTACGTGCGCTGGGAGGTTAGTCGGACGAAGTGGGGGAAGACGAAAAGAGAGCATGATCCAGAGAGAATGCTCTGATAACACAGAAGAAGTAAAATCCTCAGGCAATGTTCAAGCAGGAGGATTTGTGGATAAAGTGTGTATATCTGTCATGTGTGAAAGAATATCTTTACTGTTTTTTTCTTTTTACATTATTTTCTGGTGAGGTAATTTTAAGTTAAGATTTCAAAGTGCATATAAAAAATCCAATGTAGTGTTGGAATCACATATTTCTCCTTTGGCTATAAGTCATTCCTTTGTGTGAGTTAAACAGGATTTTTATGGCATAAGTTAAAAGTTGCATCATACCTTGAGCCACTTCCCTTAACTGTGGTGGGATATTAGTTGGCATACAACTTCTCCCAATAACCAAACCCCAAGAGACCTCCATCTGTTCTTTCTTTTTTCCCTAACCCACTTTAGTCAGGACCAGCTTTTATTGCTCTGTCCTGAATTTCTAGGAAGAGCTCTAACCTATGTGCTGGACCTCTGGGAAGAGGCTAGCTCTGCTCTCTCAGACACACGTTAGTCTGTTATTCAGCAGTGACAGGAAAGGCCTCCCAGAGACTCAAACTTAAGCTTCAATCTTAAAACAACTGCTTGTTATGCCAAGATACAGTAGTTGGCACTTTTACAAGAGCACACTGCCTCTTTTCCACTCTGTGCTTTGTATTTTCTGCACATCTGTGTACAGTGTCTGACTAGTGTGATCGTCCTAGTTAAGACTGATTCATTACATTTGACTAGACTGTGAATGTCAGTCCCATAAAGTGGGTTTGAGACTGAGCTGCCAGTTTTGTTATTATTAATAATTATTTATTCAATTGTATTTAGTCTTTGCCTCCTTCAGCACTAAATACAGGTGTGAGCAAACTCAGGGCAATTGAGTATGCATTCACATTCAATCAATCAATCAATCAAGCCACATTCAGAGGTGGTAAATGAAGTTTCTGTCAACATTATAATGCTAATAGTCTGTGAGGTTTTTGAGCTTTTTAAAAAAAAATTTATTTTTCATTTAAAAGTTTATTTGAAACGTTTTCTTTCATTTAAAATATTTACAATATTTACATCTTCACATTTCTTGTCTGAAATTAAATTAAATTGAGCTTCTCTTTTAGGTTTTGTTGGCCTCTTACTGGTCTTCTTTGGTTCATTCCAGTTTTGCTTCCTGTTCATGTTTCACACCTCAGGTTTCATTAATGATGTTCACAACTGCTTTATGCTAGTTACTTCCCTTTGTATGTATTTAATTTTCTCTGCTCACTGCCACATCATGAGTATTATTTCATCCTTGGTGTACCTTGTCAATGTATTTGGAGCTTTTGCTTTATGGACCTTTGTTTGTAACGGAGAACCTGCATTGCAGTATTTTGGATTTGCTCTTTCTTCTTTTAGTCATTTAATGTCATCCTTGCTCCTCCTCTGCTGGTGCACTCAGCATCGCCAGATCACCGGTTTTGACACTACACCTCCTAGGATTCCTCTGCTCATGCCATCATGGACTGCAGCTGTGTTCTGTCATTACCCCCATGTGTGGCACCTGTTTATCCCTCTATTTATACCCTTTATATTAGTACAGTTTCTCTGTGTCTTTGTAGTGTAGCTCTATGCACTGTTTAGGCTTTGGTGATCTTTATTAAGTCACTTTCACAGTTACCTACATTTGTGTCCGCCTTCCCGCTGGTTCAGTCTGACATTAAAGTTGAACTAAAATGATTAAACTTTCATCTGAAAGTTTGTTTTGCACCCATGTGTTATGTTACCATCAATGTTATATGGAGCTAAAGCTCACTGTAGAATTATTTGACGTGGGAATCAGTGCTGATTAAACAACGTCCTATTGCGCTGACAAGCAAGATGTTTGCAGTTGTTTGCATGTTTTTAGAGCTTTTATAAAAAGAGACGGTGATGTATCATGGAAGTGTCCAAGTAATGTTTCACATTCAGCTTCAGATGAAAAGGTTCAGATGAAGGTTTATAGTCTACAAAAAAGAAAAAAGAAAAGAAGAAGCAGTGTTTGTGTCTTTACGTTCACTGAATAAAAGTTAATCACTGCAGGCTTAATGACACTTGTCTTTGTAGTGTAGTAATACTTTCAGGTAAAAGAAGAACTTCAGACATCAGTTTTATGTATAAAAATGATGGTTTATTACAAAAGTGACATCCTAAACAGATCTCTGCAGAGGATCTGGAGGTCCTGGGATCAGAACAAAAAGACCTAAAGATTAGATGTGTAAGTCTCTTTTATAGGGTTGAGACAAAGAAAATTCCTCAGTCCTGAATCCTCCAATCATACATCAGACACAAGTTTACATATAGGATGTTCATGTGCTTAGGACACATATGTGGGTGTGTGAGTTCAATATCTAAGAGGGAGTGCCTTATATGGACAAGTTGAGTGTGTTTTATGGAATGCTATGTCTAGACACCTCATCTTCATTTTATTGATTTATTTTTGCTTCCTTTGTCTTTTCTTCTTCTACATTGCAAAATGTTTTTGGAAGTTGTTTTTATCTTATTGTTTTTCTCATGTTCTTCACATTTAAACATCTTTAGTATAAATCTCTATACTCTGCAGTAGTTTCTCATTGTAAATGTGGATCCATACTTTATACTTGAATTTGTGCAGTCATATCATGCTGCTTTATTTGTACTTTCCACCACCCCTCATCTTTGTTCTATTTGTGTCTCTGCAGTTAAATCCAGGTATTATGAGCACAGAACTAAAAGGCACCTTCAGTATGAAGCTTAACAACTCCGAGTCCCCACTGCTCACAGCATGTGGTCCAAGAGCCTTAAACTGCTCCACAACACACTTAATGCTGTCGTCCCCCCTTCATTTCACAAGTGTTTGGAAGAGCTATGTGTGTCGAAGTTCAAATGTGAAAGGTGAGTGAGGTAAAAGGGCTCAGTTTTAAGATAATTTCATTTAATTTTAAATTCCAAGGAAAGCTGCCTTTTCATGAATATTTATGGTTATATCCATTTCTTCTGAATGTATATTAGTAAACGAGTTAACTTATTAAATTTGACCATTTTTGAATGTTTATTAATTAAATTAAGGGAGAAATTAAAAGAGATGTACTGAGAACTAGATACTAAAATTAAACTAAACAGTAATTGAAGTGTTTTGTATGTTTGAGTGTCTTTTTATTTTGTATTAGGCAATGTTCTGTTTATGAAAGCAGTTCGTGTGTGTGCCCAGATTGCCCCCCCAAGTCTTATTCTGGTAATAGTGTCTAAATATATTTGGAAAGGAAATGTACATTACCTTTGCACCAAATGTCACTGTTAATTTGTTAACATTAACAGCTGACAAATACCCTTTGAACCTTTTTAACATAAAACGCATCTTTTTAGGTACCAGTTTGGAAGGAAGTTACTACTCTTATTCAGAGTTTTTAAATAAAATGCATTTTTTAAATGTTATATCTATGACTGATCACTTCTTTATCTTTCACTCAATAATAAAACATTGATTTAGCTTTTGTGTAATAGGGCTGTGCGATTAATCAAATTTTAATCACGGTTACAATTTGGGTTTTCAACAATCATAAAAATGAAATGGTCCAATTATTTTGCTCCTTCACAGTTTACTCTTGTGCTGTTTTCAGATGCAAATCGAGCGCCACTGGTATTGCAGTGCTGCTCTCTGCTGCAGACTCCTCCTACAGTCCCAGCCGCTTTGGTTTAATTCAACTCCAGATGCAAACACCTCCCAAGTTATGGGCTGGACACACGGAGGCGACGTCGCTCCTTTTCTATTAATTTTCTATGGAACTTGATGAGGCGGAAATCGCTGCCCTCCTCCAGCCAAGCGACAGGCGACATTCATGCATGTGAAATGTTGCGCTCGTTCATGTAGACGTGCACATGGGGGCCTTACAACGCGACTCAAGGAAATAGAAAGTTTTTGTGAGTTGTAACTAAATAATCCACCAGCTCCCAGAGACAGAGAGAGATAACAAACGTTATAAACAAACATAACTTTTTCCCCCGCTAAAGACCAGCGCTGAGTTAGCACAGTGAACGACCCGGGAAGAAACTCATCAACACGTTGGACAAACGGTATCACTGCCATCTCGTCACTATTTTAATCGCTTGTCTCTCCCTGCCCTGTATGATGAGCATCATGAGGGTGTTGTGAAGGACGTGGCTACAGTCCAATGTTTTGCCACCTTAGAGCCAAATATGACCCGGATTTTAACGTGAAAACGAAATGTCTCCAGTCTCATTTATTCCAGATCACACCAGGCAGAACATTGCTGCTGGTCTGAGACAAACAATAACTACTGGAACCTGGTGGAAAGAAACTAGTCTGTATTACCACAGACAACGCTTAAAATGTCCCCCGGCCCCCAGCTCTTTTTCTTTCTCTAATGGTGTTAGATAATAGAGATCTCATTCTCAATCAAAATAATCGTGATTAGCATTTTTCCCATGACAGAGCAGCCCTATTGTGTAATATTTCTCTCTCTATAAAAACTCTATCAAACAATATCAGGATAGTTAAAACTATATGAATGTTTCATTGAGTCTTATGTTACTTGTGTAAACATCTTATGCATGTTAAGTAAGGTAAGCAGTGGTACGTACCACACATTTGAAAGGAGGATTGTCAGAAATAATACTTTATTTATTGTCTGTGAAACTGCATGAGACTGTTCATTTAACTAAACACACAGTATATTATTATGTTTAGCTTCCAAGACAAGAAGAGTAAGTATGAATAAAACCTAATTTCTTAAAGGAACAACAACAAAAAAAAAGAAAGAAAGAAAAATATTCTGCTTCAATGCATCCACATCCTTTCATTTAGCAAATGTTTTCTCCATAGTTTGTTTATAAGTGACATATAGGGCAATGTGGATTTCAATGACTTGGCCTCAGGCGTCAGGAGGTTGACAACTTTAGTCACATGGACAAGCTTTACTGATGTTTACAAAGGAGTTTAATACACGGTGCCAGTGTTCCTCAACCAGTGGTCCTCAAGCGTTGCTGTTCTGCAGGTCTTAGATGTTTCTTGCTTCAACATATCCGACTCAAATAAATAAGTCCTTCTCAGATTTGGAAGCACTTGGATGACTTGGCTTGGAAGACAACAAGCTGTTAAATCCATTAATTTTGAACCAGGTGGACAGCAGGACAGTGGTCCTTGAGGACTGGCATTTGAGATCCCTGCTGTGATACTTGTTGGACTCAGAAAAAGTTCCTGTTGTATAATTAAAAGGAATAATTTTTCCTTTTTTTTTTTTTTAAACCAAAGCAATATTAAAAAGACAAGCGTGATACAAATCCAAAACATAAGGGAAATTTAAGTTTCTAAGAAAAAACAGCTGGAAAATATAATTAAGTAATTTAAACTTTGTAAGTGGTGCTGGGAGTTTATAGTGTCAGTGTGAGACTTTAACTGACTATTTGTACTTGTAAATGTAGATTTTTGATTCCACTTTCTGCAGATCACCCACCACAAGTCATTTATCTGTGGCTTTGTGTATACACATGCATGTTCTTAATCTTTTAAGACAACAATTGCTGCTTAGGTTGCCTATTTGTCCTGCTTTTCAAAATGTCTCTTAATGTTCAGAGAGGAACAGAGTTGACGTGTACCACATCTCTAATTGTTCCTCTGGGCCTTTTAGTCTAATGAGGTGTTTACCCCCTATCATTATTCAGCTGGGAGCAAAGAAGCAAGACAAAGGAGGATGAAGGAAAAAGTGGGGTGGGGGTCAGATAATAACTCTCAAGGTAAATTTTAGACTGACAAAAGCAAGAAAGGGTCTAGGGGCGCACAGAAAAAAGGTAACAGAAGATGAAGATTACAAATGCAAAGTTGTAGATCAGAGTTCAAAGAAAAGCAAGACGCAGAAGAAGAAAAAAAATTAGAGTAGATGGGGGAGAGAGCCTGGTGTTATTTATGTCTCCCTCGACACTCGTTTTTACCTTTTTCCCCCCTGCGAGCTGTTTTACATCGACGATCTAATTAAATCAAATAAATCACAGGGGCGCACACACCTACATGTACGCACACACAATCACAACAGCCATTCTTGATTCTTGGATTTTGAACATCTCCCTTCCCTTATCCCCTCCACCCAAGATTGAATAAATCTCGATTATGGTGCATTACACGGCACATCATTCATGTTGTTTATAGGTCTAAAATATGCAAACAGACCGAGGGCATAAAAGTGATCGATGCTGAAATGGGCCCTTTCTTCTGTTGGCTTTTTATTTCTCTCACAGTACCAAGCACTGTCACTCGAGCATGTCTTGTGTTGGATGAAGACAGTATTATTTGTCCTTATGCTGTCCCCACATGATGACCATATACTGTCTTTGTAAGGTGTTTTTAAAAGCTCTTTTATTAAAGCGCCATCTCAGCTTTTGACACCTTATTAAATCTAATTAACTTTCCTGAACCTTGAAGCTTATCTGGAGAGATTTCTCCATAGTTTTTAAAAAGATGCACATTGATCAATGCTTTTATTGGTGAGATTCTGATTCATAAAATTCATGCAAAAAACTTGCAGCTGATAAATCTGCATTTGGTTTCCATCAAGGGATTGCCTTTAGGAGATAATGACATATGTTAAGAAGTGAAAATCTTTTGGGCCAAACCAAGCATGAAATTGTTATTCATATTCAGCAATAAACATCATTTTTGAAGGCATCTTGATATCACAACTCTTAAAAATGACAAAATTAGAAAAAGTTCACCAAAATGTTTTTTGTTCTTTTATTACAAAAGGTATCTAATCATTATGTTTGTAATGCATAATTATTTCTGTTTGTGCGAGGACGGTACAATATTAAGTTCATTTAACTAGGTTTACATTAACCCTGCTTAAAAATGCTTAAAAGGTCTTTGTGACTTTTGCAACCTTTTGTATGAAGATAAATGTTACTGATTTCAAATGCAGATTTATATAGCATTGGTATCTTTTGTCAATGGGTTTTGAGAGATTTTAAAAGTTTTATTTTCCCATGTGATCCAGCACTAATTATTGTACATAAGACACATTTCCTTTTAATGTAAAAGTTGTTTTAACTCACCAAAGGTCAAAACAGTTTTATCCGCTCTTTGCTGACAATGTAACTCATGACATCAATACATGCAAATGTATTAGGCTATATTTAGCCTCAATCATCTTGCGATGACAGCTGCACACTCACTAATACGGGTTTGGGGAAAAGTCTGATTAGGTGGTGTCTTTAATTAAAGGAGATATACAGTACTGCAGTAGAATCAATGTGTAGGTTAACAAGTGCTGACAAGGGCAGAATAAGCAGCAAGGCTTTATTAGGATACAGTGAGAAGAACAGGACAGGGTAACAGTCAGTGGCTGTTGCTTGTTGAACATCCTTAATCTCTACTTTAATGCATGGAGTGGATGTGCATGATTCTCATCATAATTTTGCACAAAATAGTTGTTGCTGGATCCCTGATGTTTTAAAAAAATATTCATTATTGGGTAGAAATGAGTTTTGATCAAACAATTGCTGAACCTGTAGACTAAAGCATGCAGACTCGATGTACTTGTTCAACTGCAACTTGATGCAACTGAATATTTTGACTAATAAAAAGTACTTTCTTTGATGATCAAAAGCTCGTGTTTGTGTTGTGTCTTAAGGAAAAGTAAAGTATTGTCACTCTGTTTTACAGTTGCACAAATCGACTCATTTTAGTGAGTCCTGGCTGTGCCAGACTGCTGGAGATGATGGTAAACTTAATGATGGTAAATGTGCTAGGGCTCTTTCAATTCTAATAATAGATCAATGCAAGCCTATGTGTGTGGTCAAAAGAAGAATTGCACACTTTCCGATATCAACAGGTGAAAAGTATCTTCTGATTGCAAGTAGATGTGGTCTGTGAACAACAGTGCTGTAATGATTGCGCAAGGCCGTTAAGAAACCCATTCTTCTTTTTTTAAAATTGTTATTAGAAGTTATACAACAGGCTATAGGGGAAAAAAACAAAAAACAACGAAAAAAAACCAAACAAATATTCACTTTGTAATCTCGGTGATAACAGCATATACATAGGTACTTGGTCCTAGCATGAGTCCTCAGAAATTACTGCCATGTAGTATGAAATATTTAATCCTCAAATGGACTTCAATCTTCAACTTGGACAGGAAAACAGACAACAAATATGTAAGTTTAATATATCTTTACGTATTTCTAACGCCATTATTTATTGTTTGTATCTGTCTTTGTGGTTGTCAGGCAGAATTTAACTCCTGACTGCATTTTTTTTAAAATTAATTTATTTCATATTTAAGTTGTATTCAGCACTGCACACACTTTTGAGCAGCTGACATGCTCTATTTTTAAAGTGACTTTGAATTTTTCACTGACTTTTAAAGTCACCTGTTGATTGTGTGTGATTTGTGAATGGCACCGTGAATGGCCTCCCTTTCTGTTTGTGTGACTTCACTGATTGCATTTCCTTTTTGAGTATTTGCATGCCACTGCGACATTGAATCCATCCACGTGCTGCAAACTCTTCAGTGCAGTGGGGTCCCTCTTGGCCACTCATCTATCTTGCTGGTCTTCGCTGGTAGGCACAGCTATGAGGATCTTGATTGGCAGTCATTTTCCAACCCCTGCGGGAGTGCATGCCTCATTGGTTCAGAGCAGATGTGTGGGAGGGTAGAAAAAAAGGGATAAAGCAGCGTTTGTAAGCTTAAATGGATTTTATTGATGGGACTAGGGTGTGCACTTGCAAAGTGTGTGAGATTCATGGACATACAGGGTTAGATGTTTGATGAAATGAGACATCTTTTAGCAAGCCTCATCTTTTTTTGTGTTTACTTTTCTGTATGAACCTATGAATTTGTAATTAAATGTATTAGCACACACATCTCTGTGTGTCTGTGTAGTCTGGGCGTGCCTCTCATCATGCCTTTTTAAGTAGCAGGGCACTTTAAATGGAAATGTACTTGACATTTAGGAGGAGATGTAATCAGCGCCCATTAGAAGGTAGCTGATTTCCTCTTCAGAGCCTACTCATGCCATTTCTCCCACTGCTTCTCTCCTTTTTCCAGCTAACCGTGGTATGTCATTTCTTTTTCACACTTTTGATTTATTTCTATTTCTTCCATATTCAGCTGCCTGGCCCCTCTTTCTCCCTCTCAATCTAATTTACCTGTACACTCTCTCCTTCTCAATCTTTCCCTTCTACTTCTCCTCCTACTCTCTTTTCTCATCATGCTATTGCAGTTCAAGTATAGATGTTTGATTTTATTCAAACATTTTGCTGCTTTCATTTCATGCCATTACTAATGCTCATCTTAGGACATAACACAAGAGAAAAGTAGTGATTCACAAGAGAGACATCTGTAGGTGTGAAGTTGAGGTAGAATTACAACAGAAACAAATCGCACAGATTAACAGCATTGATCTTCGTGTCAGTAAATAATTAAGTAGAATATTATATAAAAGTCTAGGCTATTTCACGAACATCCCAGTTCCTGGGCCATTATAATTTCTGCAGCACCAATTTTAGACCACAAGATTGTAAACATCTGTGTCAGATAACTCTATTTCATTCCCCTATAGCTTAGAGTGTAGGTGTAGGTATTGAAGTGACATCAAGTGGCCCAACTTGAAAATTGCCACTAACTGATTACCTGCCACTAGTAAAGGGACATTCTGTGCTGATCCCTCGGACCGTGTGTTGAGTAATCCAGGAAGTATTTCTGTGAAGAGCATATCCGGGGCTTGCATTGTAGTAGGCTGACTTTGTAATTCCCTTTATGTGTTTTTTAAAGTTTAGGTCTGAGTTTATTAACACACCCAGATTTCTGGCCTGGTTGGTGGTTTTTAGGTGTATAGACTGAAGCTCTGTGGTGACCTAAAATCATTTCTTTTTGGCTCCAAAGGCAGTCACCTCAGTTTAGTTTTTCTTAAACTAAAGAAAGTTTAGGCACATCCAGTCATTAAGCTCCTCAGTGCTTGTTTACGGGGCTTCGGTCTGTTTCATTGTTATATACAGTTGCATGACCAGTGGGAGCATGTATATGTTAAACAGAAGAGGCCTCAGGATGGAACCTTGGGGAACTTCACATGTAATTCTTGTTTGCTCAGATGTAAAGTTACCTATTGACACAAAATAATTTCTGTTCTTTAAATAAGTTTTAAACCAGGGTTGTGCAGTACCAGACAGGCCCACCCTCCAATCGTTTGAGTAATATATTCTGATCAGCTGTATCAAACACAGCACTGAAGTAAAGTAAGACTATTCAGACATTTTTCCATTGTCTGTATTCAAACATATGTCATTAATCACTTTGGTCAGAGCAGAAGACGGTGGTACTGTCCAAAACTGACTGGAAGACATCATAGCAGTTGTTTTATGTTAAAAAGTCATTTAGCTGATGAAAAATGGCTTTTTCGATGATCCTACAAGACCTATAAGATTTGAGATTGGCCTGTAGTTGTTCATTTGTGTCTTGTCTAGATTGTCCCTATGTAGTAGAGGCTTGATTACAGCTGTTTTTAGAAGCTCTGGCAAGACGCCCAAAATTAAAGACAAGTTCACAATCTGTAACAGATTTGCCTCCAGAGTCTTACAGACCTTTTTTAAAAACCTGTGGACAGGATGTCCAAACAGTAAGAGGAGTTCAGCTGATGTAAGATGCCTCCCAGATATTTGCTGTTAATGGAATTGTACTGTGCCA
Source organism: Rhadinocentrus ornatus (assembly GCA_037177495.1). NCBI lineage: Eukaryota > Metazoa > Chordata > Actinopteri > Atheriniformes > Melanotaeniidae > Rhadinocentrus > Rhadinocentrus ornatus. The sequence goes on along the minus strand of JBAMHW010000012.1, from coordinate 15,727,913 downwards.
TGGTGTTTAAACAGTTTTTTTATGGACACATTATGTCATCTGAACCTAATGTTGATGAGCTAACTGCTTGTCTAATATTGTAGATTTTTTTCTGTGAAGAATTGAGCAAACTCATTGCAGGCCTTGTTGAATAACATCCAGGTGCTGCTGACACAGGAACAGTCCTGGCACCAGGACAGACTACTAGGGTGGACAATTGATCTCTACGGGCGGGCCTCATTTATCAAACTAATTTATATGGACCCCACCACCTCGAAGGTAGAGGGGGCCGCACCCAGAGCTCAGAACCCCCGCCCAGCCTACCCCAGAATAGCCCGACCACCTGGCCGAGGGCAGACGCCCACCGACCCAGGCACCACCAGTGGCCCCACCCCCCGCCACAAGGCGACCCCAACAGCTGGCCCCCACTGCCTCCGACAGGGCCGGACCCAGAACCGCCTCCAACGCAGAGCAGCCCAGTCCCGCAACATAGGAAACCACCAAGAACCCGCAAGTATTAGTCACTCCACGCCATTGTCAAACCTCCAAAGGCAACAAGGTCACAGTCCTCCACCTATACTAAGTGATGGAGCCAATCACAGGGGACCACAGGGAACGAGGGTCAACTAACTGGTTCTTTGAGGAGGAGGCAGACATTGTCTCACTACTGATGTGGTCTACTAAGAGATTCCTAAACTG